>CP136065.1:1879986-2444233 GCA_032622095.1 Siphonodentalium dalli
CGTTCCCATCAAGAGGTCACCCCGATGATCCATATGAAGTTTGGTGATGATCAGATCAGGGATGTGGTCTGTAGGGTTGTAAAAGTATTTAGTGATGCAAAGAGTAAAATCCAAGATGGCTGACGGCGGCCATGTTTTTTGGCTAAATGACCCCAAAATGACTCGTTCCCATCTAGAGGTCGCCCCGATGATCCATATGACGTTTGGTGATGATCGGATTAGAGATGTTGTCTGTAGGATGTGTCAAAGGATTTAGTGATGCAAACAGTAAATCCAAGATGGCCACCAGCGGCCATGTTTTTTGGCCGAATGATCCTAAAATGACTCGTTCCCATCTACATGTAAATGTCAACATTCATGACAAATTTTATGATGATCACACAAACAGTACGGCCTGTAACCCACGCCAATGGATTTAATTTTGAAATCCAAGATGGCCACCAGCAGCCATGTTTTTTGGCCAAATAACCCCAAAATGACTCATTCCCATCTACATGTCAATGGCAACAATCAACGTTCATGACAAATTTCATAAAGATCAGACCAAAGATACGACCTGTAGCCCACGCCAAAGGAAATTGTTGACGGACACACGGACGACAGACGCCAACCCATGGCAATAGTTCAAACTTACAATTTTTTTCAGGCAAACTGTCGTATTCGATGCTGGATTTCTCGGGCTTCTCAAAACATAGACGCGAGCAATTTGTTTTAGAAACTGCACAAACATCACTCCTTCACTAAATTATGCGGTATTAGCGACTATGCCCATGGTATCTGGTCCACACTTGTGAAACCATAACCCTACCCCCTAAACTGGTCCTCATCGATCTAGTGACATTTTGCTCTTTGAACCAGCCCAAACTGCCAAGGACTGGACTGAACCAGACTGGACTGCTATCTTAATGGATTGGACAACACTACAATGGTGGATAGATTATTTCCGGAATTCATTAAAAAAAAATGGCTGCCAGCAGCTATCTTGGATTTCAAATTTGAATCCATCGGAATATCATGCAGCCCGCATTTATTAGACAAATGTTTTAAAAATTCACAGGCATGTTTATGATCACATCTAGTTGGGAGCTGTCGCATTTGATGATTATCGAAGAAAAACATGGCTGCTGGAGGTATTTTACTCTTTGCATGACTACATCCTTTGGCACACCATACAAACTACATCCCTTCACCAATCATCACCAAACTTCCTATGGATCTTCATGGTGACCTCTGGATAGAAGCCATAGATATTTCCCGAAATTCATTAAAGAGATAGTCACCAGCAGCCATCTTAGATTTCAAATTTGGCACACTCTACAGCCCACATTTCCAGTCCGGTCCACATCCCTACTTCTTATATGATCTGAATATCCTTAAAAATGAAGAATGCATATTTTCATAATGTGATAATGGATTAAGCTATAGGTCCTTACCATATCCCGGGCATTTTTCTTTTCTTCAAAATTTCCAACTTCAAAGACACCTTCTGTGTTTATGAGTTCAGCCTGTTTCAAAGAGGTGATTTCAACAGATCCTTGTGCCTGCCGTACAGCCTTCAGCCACTCGAGCTCCCGACATGTGTCAAACTGTTGAAATAAATTCAATAAAGCTTTGTTCAGAAACAAATGGAATTCCATTATCTATATTATCCATATCTGTATTATCCATATCTATATTATCTATTTTATCTATATTAGCTATATTATCTATATTATCTGTATTAGGCCAAACAAAAAAAGAGTTTTGGTTCTCGGGCAATTTTTTTTCTTCAAATCAATGAGGGAGGGAGGGTTTTATTTTTATTTTTTTCTGCACACAGTAAGCATGGACAAAGATACCTTCCTCTGTCTAGTAATAATCAGAAATGTAGAGGGAAATGTTATGCATATAAACTCATTTAATCTTAAATAAAAATGACATTGTACTACCAGCGTATGACTGGGATTACCTAACATTACATAATGCCCCTGACATTAACTACTGTTATTGTTGTCTAAAACTGATACCTCCCCATTCTAATATGTGATCCTGAATTTAATCCTGTGCCTTTCAATTGTATGGAGTTACAATTAGTGTAATTTAGTTCACATTGACTAATTTTAAGAAGAGCATAAGGATCAGCTAATCATTTTCTAAATTGTAGTCACCTACTTCATGTTGTAAGCCTGCAAATAACTTTTTAACACATTACATGTTAGAGCTCAATGCACAAATTAATATTTTTTTTTTTTCTTCAAATCAATTTTTTCGCAAGTTTTTTTGTCATAACATCAGGCATTGCAATAAAAAGGCCTACTAGTAATGCGGCCCTTTCTATTCAATGCGGCGGGGCCTGAGAACCAAAACCCTTTTTTCTTTGGCCTTATCTATAGTATCTATACTATCTATATTAGCTATAGTATCTATAGTATCTATATTATCATATTATATATATGGGTCAATATTGAAACAAGAGCTACGCTGGGCGTGCAATATACGCCCTCTCATGGGTCGGCGGAAACTGGTAAAAAAATGGGCATAACTCTGGTAAAAATTGGCGGACGGAACTCAAATTTGTACTTGACCTGTGTTTTGGTGGGAGAAAGTAATATACCAAATTATCATTGAATCCGATAAGCTCTAGTAAAGTTATCATCCGGATAACAAATTTCAGGGATTTTATAAGTCAAATTACGTCAAATAAGGGGAATAACTCCGGTGAAAATTGGCGGACGGAACCCAAATTCGAACTTGAGCTGTCTTTTCTCCTAATAAACCCACATACCAAATTTTATTGAAATCGGTTCACTCTAACAAAAGTTATCATCCGGACAACAAATTTCAGGGATTTTCTAGGTCAAATTACGTCAAAAAAGGGGCCATAACACTCGGGTTTAAAACGAAATTCGGACTTGAGCTGTATTTTGATATATGTAATCCACAAAAAAACGGGTTTTGCGTATAAACATTCCAAAATCGAGTTATCATCCGGAAACCAAAAAACATAAGAAAAACTGAATTTTCTGAGTCGAAAAAGGGGCATAACTCTGCCAAAAATGGTCGGACAGAACCCAAGTTCGAACTTGACCTGTGTTTTGGTGGGAGAAAGTAATATACCAAATTTGGATTCATGCCGATAAACTATACTAAAGTTATCATCCGGACAACAAATTTCAAGGATTTTCTAGGTAAAAAAATGTTAAATAAGGGGCATAACTCCGGTGAAAATTGGCGGGCGAAACCCAAATTCGAACTTGAACTTAATTTTCGGCTAATAAACCCACATACAAAATTTTACTAATTTTGGTTCACTCTAACTAAAGTTATCATCCGGACAACAGTTTAACGGACGGACGCCCGGACGTACTGGCCAAAGTATACTTGTGGGGTGGCTGCACATACCCATGAATACTTGTGGGGTGCGATCTTTTGTTTGAGTAAATTGTGGGGTGCAACCCACAACTGACGATTTTTTAAAGAGCGTATTTTCAAAATATTCCTGAGTATGTTAATTACGTGTCATTGGTGTTACCACCATATTGTAAAATGTGTTTAAGGGAACCAAATGGGTTTGGATGCATTTTACACACTAAATGGGCAAACACAATTGATTGACTTGGTTGTGAAAATTTCATTTTACATAAAAAATGTCATTGGTGTTACCATCATTGGTGTTACTGCAAAAAATTAACACCAATGACACAAAAGTAACACCAATGACATCATAACAAGAAATCTGCATATTAACTCTCTTCGGGTTGCCAATTAAATAGTCTGGAAGATGTATTCCGGATTTTGGACCTCCATCTTAAAAATAAATAAGTTTTGTTACATCTGATTATTCACTTACTATTTACTAGCTTTTGTAAATCTGAAATATTTCTTATAAATGACACTGCACATGAATTAGGCCCATAAATGTTGTTATATGTCATTTTCATTACAAATTTTATTCTTGGTGCCTCCAAGTATACGTTAATTAAACCGGACGTACTGTGAGCCGCAGAGAGAAAACAGTGACATCTAATAGCCAATGTCTGGTTATTTCCATGTATACAGTTTGGCCCTCTCAGGCCATAATCTATGAAAAATAATCTTTAAATACATAGATCGTCTTGATAAATGACTCTTTGTTGGGTCATTTTGGGCCTCACGCATGGCTCAAGCCCAATTTCCGAGCTGGTTGTCCACATAATACATGTCAGCTGTGTGCCAATATCTGTGATACTTGTATGAGGTGTGGAAAATATGTTTGTACCAGGATGGGGAATGATAACAAAATGGCTCATTTTGGACCTCATGTGCGACTCTAGCGCAATCTCCGAACAGTTCGTACACATATGAGATGGTGGCTGGGTACAATAATCTGCGCTGGGAGTGGCTATAAATACATTACCATAGCTGTGAGAGGGGGAGGGTGCTACATGTATGAACATAATGCTGACAGCAGGGGCAAAAACAATACTACAATGACTCTTTTCAACTTATTTTGGGCCCATGCATGACTCTAACCTAATTTCCGAGCTGCTCGCCCAATTGCGATATGTCAACTGGGCACCATTATCTGCAGCGACAGTGGCTATGGACAAATTATGATAGTTGTATGGGATTGTGGAATAATATGTTGGCACCAGGTTGGGAAATGATTCCAAAATGAGCCTCGTGCATGATTCTAGCACAACCTCCAAGCTGGTTGTACACTAGCTCGAGTCTGCTCTAGCCCTCCATGCTATATCGTCTGGGTGAGGGCTAAAAAAGGAATATTTTTCGCCACCAAATTAGGGGTCGGCTGTTTGGAGTCATATCTTTTTACTCCCGCAATGCCTATTAAAACCCTGACGCACTTCGAAAAGTCTAGTCTTTTCTCTGCAAATACATGTGCATATTAACCATAATTAAAAATCGTGATATCAAGCATTATGTATTAATGAAAGTGTCAATGACACTATAGCTCAACTTGGAAAGGGAATAATTTAATGTATTACACTCAATACAGCGATTAAGAATGCAGAAAGTTGAAATGTCTAAGTAATACTAGATTATCAACATGAAGATTTATATAATTATATAAAAGTAAAATCCAAGATGGCGGCTATGTTTTCCAATAAAATTCAAAAACATTTGATAGCTTCCATCTAGTAAGATCAATATCAAGATTAATAAGAAGTCTGGAGATGATCGGATGAGGGAAGTGGATTGTAGGGTGTGCCAAAGGATTTAGTCATGCAAAGAGTAAAATCCAAGATGGCTGACACTAGTGGACACTTTTTAAGGCTAAATGACCCTAAAACGACTCGTTTCCTATCTATGTCCCAATTTCAACAGCCATGACAAATTTCATGATCCGACTAAAAGTACTAATACGACCTGTAGCCCGTGCCAAAGGATTTAGTCATGCAAAGAGTAAAATCCAAGATGGTTGCCGGCGGCCATGTTTTTTGGCTGAATGACCCCAAAATTACTAGTTCCCATCTACATGTCAATATTAACATCCACGACAAATTTCATGATGATCAGACGAACAGTACGACCTGTAGCCCGTGCTAATGGATTGAATTTTGAAATCCAAGATGGCTGCTGGCGGCCATGTTTATTTCCGAATGGCCCCAAAATGAATCGTTCCGGTCTAAATGTTGATGTCAACAGCTATGACAAATTTCATAATGATCTGATCAAAGGTACAACCTGTAGCCTGTATTGTTGACGAATCACGCACACACGCACATACACACTGACACACGGACGACGGACTACAAAGCCATGGCAATAGCTCAAACTTTACAAAGTAAAGTTGAGCTTAAAATGGTCACTGGAGTAGATCAGTAATTTATATACGTTTTATTTAAATAAAAGTTTGTATTTGGACAGGATTTAAGTCTTCTATGATTTGAGTCTAGGTTAGAGGTTTGATTCAATTTGATATCCTTGTCCTGATTCGATTTGAGATTCGATTCAATCAATAATTTGCCGAAGCCTACACCAAGGTGGGAAATGATTCCAAAATGACACATTTTGGGCCTCATACACGATCTCCTGATTTGTTCACATACCTACGAGATGGCAGCTGTGTACAAATACATGTAGCTGCACAGGAAACAGGAGGTGGTTATAGCTGATTTATTATATGGTGTTGGTATGAATATAATGCTGACAGAAGGGGCAAAAAATTATGCTAAAATTACTATTTTCGGCTCATTTTGGGAAAATGCATTACTCTAGCCCAATTTCTGAGCTGCTCGTCAAGACATCCACTGACTAAATGATTCCAAAATGGCTCATTTTTGGCCTGGTGCACTATCTCCAAGCTGGTCATATACCTACAATATGGGAGCCGGGAGTTACCAGTAGTTAACTGTGTCCATTGGCCATCTTCCGGGTATACCGGTACTCCTTCGATTCAAACACTCAATGCATCAACTTTCATATCAAAGACAGCATTCTTTACTTATGTTCACACCGAACTGGCAAATTAAAATACCATATTAGCACCCATTCCCAACGATGGTAGAACGTTCGAGTCTCGACTCTACACCCCACTACATGCACTTCCACGACAAAATCAACATTCGTTACTTATATTCACACTCAGCCTTCCGCCGCAATGTTCCGTTCGATTTTTACGATCATATCGGCGATGTTAACAGTTTTCTAGGTATAAGACCGCCCATGCCTTGTTGTTTATTCCCCAGGCCCGGTCTTATACCAGAATTTAAGCACTTTTAATGACCTGAGTGGTATTAGGGTGAGAATTTAAGCAGTTTTAAGGGCCTTGAAAATAGAAAATCAAATTCAAGCACTTTTAATGACTTTAAGCACCTGTGCGAACCCTGCTGAACGGACAAATTAATTTAGCACCTATTTCCAACACGATTTGGTAGAGCGCATGGGGAAGTGTGGGTTTGCGTGCGACGTCACATGACATCATTTTGACAAACGTCATAAGAAATAGTGTCTATACCTGAGTGCAAATACTGTATTTGGGGAACATGTTAGATCTCAGGTTTGCTTTGACCAATCGGCGTGAAATTTGGTGAGTCATCTTTTACGACACAATATAGGCCATGGTATAAATTTGGGTAACATTGCAAGCATGGTTGAAAAGTTACAAATGCGCCAAAAGCGTGACCGAGTTATACACACACAGACAGATTGACAGACGATGGGTTTTATATAGATAGATTATCACATTTCTACAGAAACTTATTCACACATCTTCTATATCTTTTTTAGATTAGTTTCTCTATATCCCCAAATTGGCAGGTGACACATTGCATAATAGAGGTTCCCAATAGGTGTACATCACAATATTCACCATTGGGAACTTCAATCTGAGTCTTTGTCTCCTATAGCCGATGAGGCCATGCAGAATGAGGTCCCCAGAAGGTGAATTTGGTTATGCTAGCCCATTATGCAGGATAGCATCACAACATTCACACTCTGGGAACCTCAGCCCTGCAAATTTGAGGCGAACGACCATTCAGTTTGGCTGGAGGTTATCTAAAATGAAAATGCCGCGAATAAAAAACAGGTCGTGCCAAAGTTTTATGTAGGTCTCGTGATAACTAATTACATATAATTTTGAAACATGCAGGCCTCGACCTCATTCTGCAAATGACAGTCACATAAAATTCAGCTTGTATTTGCTACTTTCCTTTGATTTCTAAAAATGATAATGACTGTGCAATCATTGCTTTCAACGGTGTCAGGTGAATTTTGGTGATTGGTGTTTTCTCCAAGCAACATATTCAAAGTAAATTCTGTGATACAACAAATAATTAGCAATTTTCAGATTCACTCTTTAAATTACCCAATAATTAATGATGATGTCAATGCATACCATTAAAGTTAGTTTTGATCACGATTGAGTAGTGTAGGTGAAATCTGTTTGACCAGCTTAGTCAGGTTAACCCATTCATTGTTCGCGTGATTTCTATTTCTATTTCTATTTCTATTGCGAATGAACTGATTGCTCACATAAAATATTATGCACTGAATATCTTCCCATTTCTTCAAAAGAAGAAATCAACATATTTGTGGTTCAAATGTAGCTACTTACCAATTTATCGGGAAGATGTGGGTCAACATCCAAATCTCTCCACATCTGTTTACATTGATTGAGAAGATCACTGCAACCATCAGATTCATTCAGCTCAAATATAAGAGGTGCAAATCCAGTTGTAGCCGCATGGAAGCCATTGACTTTAGCAATCTCTAATGCACCCTCTCCGGCTGATATACTTGCTAGATCCACGAACACTTTCAGCTCCTTTAGACCCCCTATCAAAAGAAATCCAAATAAATTAGAAACAAATGGACACAACCCACTCAACCTAATGCACTCCAAGTGATAAAGTCTTCGATTATAAAATAAGAATTTCTTTTGGAAGAACAGGTACCTGAGATACAGTAAATACAATTGGATTGTAGTATCCAGTTGGATTGTAGTATCCAGTTAATTATTTAAAAAACATAATTGATTCAATAAGGACGCATCAAACTAAATAAAAGGAAGCTGGCATACCTCCACGGTGCAAAATTGAAACATGAGTAGAACCAATTCCAAATTTTAAAACAGAGCAAACACCAACATTTTACTGAAAAGCCTTGTGAAGATGAATAGAACATCCATAGCACACTTCATTGGAATCTTAGAACCCATGGCTGAGTTAACTGGGAAGATGGACAAAACACATTCATTTCCAAATAAACAAAAATGATAGCTAACCATAAAAGTCCATACTAACTAAATTCATTCAGATCTGACAATCCATGACAGTAATATTTGTTGAAATAGATGCACGAATGGACAGAGCCATGAAATCTAGTATACTCCAGTCTTCGATTAGAGATATTCCTGGCAGCCCAATAAAAAACGTTCCACAAATTCGCTTCTACAAATTATTATTTTTTATTACACTCCTATGTGTGATTTCCATTGAAAACATAGTGAATAAAAGGCCGTCCGGCCACAGTATCCCCCAAAAAGTGGCTTCATTGGGGGCATCAGCTTTTCTGAAAAAAATAACAAGGACCCTAAATCCGAAGCATTGGAAGCAACCAGACAAAAATGGGTGGATTGTACCCATATTCGAACTTGATCTGTATTTCGAGCTGATAAACTCATATACCAAATTTGATTCAGATATGATCACACAAACTAAAGTTATCATCCGGAAACCAGAAATTGACAGGATTCTAAGTCGTAAAAGGGCCATAACTCTCACAAAAATCGGCAAGGCAAACCCATATTCGAACCTGACCTGTATTTTGGGCTGATAAAAACTATCATACTAAATTTGATTAAGATATGATCACACAAACAAAAGTTATCATCCGGAAACCAGAAATTGACAGGATTCTATGTCGATAAAGGGCCACAACTCTCACAAAAATGGGCGGGGCAAACCCATAATCGAACTTGACCTGTATATAGGGCTGATAAGCTCACGTACCAAATTTGGTTCAGATATAACACAAACTGAAGTTATCATCCGGAAACCAGAAAATTACAATATTCTAAGTTAAAAAAAAGGGCAATAACTCTCGCAAAAATGGGCGGAGCAAACCCATATTCGAACTTGAGCTGTATTTTGGTCTGGTAAACTCACCTGTGAAATTGGCTTTTGATCTAATAACCGAAACTAAAGTTATCATCCAGAAACCATTTCCGGACGGACGCACAGACGGCTAGATGGACGGACGGACGGACGGACACCGGCTATTTTAATAGTCTATTACTGATCCAGACTGAATTTTCTATGGTTGATCTTTGTCGACATCGAGACTTTCATGCATTAATTCTCGGTGTTCTAATCATATTTGGCAAACCAAATTGATGCAGAAGTGTAATAAATAGAGTAATCAATTAGTTCCGAGAATTATGTTAAATAATTCACTTGAGGCGAGAGTCATCTAGGTAAGAAACTCGAGCACTAACGTGCACTCATTTCTTACCAACGTCTATCGCCTCTCGTGAATTATTTAACGTAATGCTCGAAACCAATTGATTACTCTCTTCATAATTATTCTATTCTTGTTGTATTCGCTGTTGCATTTAATAGAAAGCAAATAAAGAATCAAATGTTATATTTTCGTTGTGATTACTTCATCTATGCTAGTTTGAAATGCACATTGGGTGATTGAACACTGTGGACATGTTGCAATTGGGTGATTGAACACTGTGGACATAATAATAATAATATATAGCATTTGTATAGCACTTCATCCCTGGTGTAGCTCGAAGCGCTTGGGACTCTATATGCAGGTTATATACATGTACAGACATTAGAATATTTACTATCAATGGATACGGAGAATGATGCAATGTTGCTATCTACAGCTAGTCGTGTGCGGGTAAATATTGAACAGGTGCGTCGTTGCTTGAAGATGTCGATAGAGTGCGAACGACGAATGTCGAGAGGGATGGAGTTCCAGACACTTGGTGCGGCGTGTGTAAACAGACGACGTTCAATTTTCTTATATTTACCCATGTGAACAGCCAGAAGCTGTTTTTCCTTTGAACGGAGGTTATCACGGCCTGGTACATACAACGTAAGAATGTCCGAGATATATGCTGGTGCAGATGAATTAAAGTAACGATAACGTTGCTAACTTGAAATCAATTCGCGCGCGTACTGGGAGCCAATGTAGGTTTTTCAAAATTGTTGCAAATCAACTTTTCTTTTCAGTGAATTGAACGCTGTTCGACACAATATAATTATTAGAGCATGCATTGTTGTTGACCATGCCAATGTTGGTGCCCCTCAGGCGTGTCAACTCCAAGTCATGTTCTTTTCAGTATTCACCTGTCGTTTCTCGAAGCCAGTAGATGAGTTCTTTGCATTTGATGAACACTTTAAGACATTCGGCCTTCTGTTCCGTGATCTCCTCAAGCATCGTTGCAGTGTCCATCAACTCGGGGTCATAGTCTTTAACAGATATTTCTGCCTCATTTTTCTATAAATTGGTAAAATATACTATGTTAGAGACATCGGACGTTGATTATAAAGGCATTTCAAAGGCCGATGTATTTAGTGAATGTTATACAATGTATGTCGCTGCAATTAAGCTGCTAACTAAGAATGCCACTAAGTTCCTCCCGATGCAGGTTCATCTATAAGTAGAAACATGACTAGAAACAAGGGTTCATACGGACACAGATCCAATTAACTGTATATGAATATACAGCTATGCTCTAATTAATCGACCTTCCTTAACGAGGTTGACATGCAGTATTACCGTGGTGGAATACTGCAGTCAGCCGCGGTACTGAAACCACGAAATACTGCGAGGTTGCGGTTGAGTTTTGGGTACCGCGGTGACCCATGGTAGTGCACCTCATGACCGCGGTGGCCCGTGGTCGCGACCGCAATGACATGCGGTAGCTCACTTCATGACCGCGGTTGTCTTACGCGATACCAAATTTCATGACTAATAACTTCTTGACTGGATGAGCCGGCGATGGAAAACTACACAGCGTTATGTACACCTAATCAGGATTTAACTATAATAAAACAGACCTCAAAATTAGCCATGGCAATCAGAACTGCCACGGTAATAGATGTGGTGATAATCTTTTGTTACAATAATGTGGTACGGTTGTATTCGTAAGTAGTATACAGTAATCGTGTAACTAACGGTACATCGTAATTTCGGTACCAGTTAGTCAACTCACAAATGTTGAATTTGTTAGTGATATACATTGCAGAAATGCAAGTAACATCATATATATTATTATAAATACATGTATACATGGTTGGAAACTAAAGCAGGTATGCCTAGGTGTTATTAATACATACTAGTAAATGAGCTGACTCGATCAGCATTTTCAAAATTCAAAACATGAAATTCATGAATGCTTATGTTGTAATTAAATTCTCTATTATGTTATATAATTATTTTTATATATCACTAACAGCGTGATGCTATTACTAAAATCCATAAAAGTTTAAGATTTGATAAAATGTGTGTTGAGAGGCATTTACATTCCATAGACGTCATGCAATAAACAAACGGAAAATGCACGTGGGGCACACCGTGTGATACAAATTGAAACCCCACTGTCGCATGGGGAGAATTCCTTCGAGTCGCGACCTCTCTAAACATTAACATATCGATGACATCGCAATTGAAAATGAGGTATCATAGTCAGACAAACTAAGTCAGTTGTACCCACAGCCGTGTATGGCATGGTAACTTTTTTAACTTTAAAAGACGTTTATCTTTGATGTCACGTTTATAAATTTCGAATTTGAAGAAAATGATATTAAAAATCACAATGTCATTTGAAATTGAATAGATCCATGTACATAGGTTCGCGCTATTGGTTCATTAAATATGAGGACAGGTTGTTGGGGTTTGTATAATGCTCATATCCAGGCTTTAAAAAACATCATTCCCAGGTGACGTCATCCAGTAGAAATTATAAGTAAAAAACACGTGTAGTTAACTATGTTGCAACAATAGATACATCAAAGGGATTATGCAGCAGTCATTGAATGTGTCTATCATGCACGTGCCCATACAGTGAGTCAGGTCAAGAACGCGCACTGTTCACAGTACATCGTGAGCTACTATCGTTCTTATATATGTCGAGTTTTCAAATACTAATAAATAATTTCGGATAAATATTTTTTTAAACATCTGGGGCAGAGAATAAAATAAAGACACACTGTGAGGTAGTGTTTAGTTCTTTATATCTGATTTTATTATCGCGTTGGAGTTGCAAGTAGCTTGCGTCGTTATATTTGGAATTGAATTTGCAGATTCTCTGTCTCCTTGGCTTATCTGTGGTAAATATTCAAGCTGGTTTACGTACGAACATACTTGGAAGTATGTCTGAATATAGATCCGAGCACATTATCACCTATTTGCACGTGCCGTTCGCCGGTAAGCGGCGACTTCAAAGGAATTACGTGGGGACGTTAATCATAATGATTGAAGTTAGTACTCTAAAATAAATTTAGTTTCACGCGAGTAATGTATGTAAGCTTTAGTTTCTTCATATATTAACGCAAATTATAGGCCAACTTGATTCTTACCAGCATATTTTTCTATCGCGGTTGACACAGGCGGTTGCGGAAAATACTACCGCGGTGTACGCCGGTAACGGCCTAGATTACCGCGGTGAACTTCCAACATGACTGTGAATGGACGCGGTGCTACCGCTTGACCGCGGTCTAGTGGCAGTATGACCGCAGTTATTACCGGCCCACAGCCTCGTTAAAGGGGTCGAATAATTAGAACATAGCTGTACCGTGTTACAGCTCTGGGAATTAGCCTAGGCAATTGACAATGCATGCTCGGTAAAAGCAGAGGTAAAATCAGTTTACATAGGCAATATATGTAAACTTAGTTAATTTGGTTATTAAAATTTGATTGTGTCTTTCAGAAATAGAACCTCACTAGCCAAAATGATATTAACAATAAGGACACTTGATTGGAGATGGTTTCGGGAATTGTGCATTTAATGTTGAGTAGTGGCCTGGAAACAATGTTCCCCAAAATAACTGAGAATTTATAGATGACATTAATTTGAGTGAATTAGATTGAAGCATACAGTATCATCTCTAATTTGAAAAATGATCAAGGAAATATGGGTTGATACAAAAATCGGACTTGGCACTGAAAGGGTTAAGCATACAGTATTGACCACTGAATTATTTATAATTTCTTTGATAACTAATCGTAATAAAATAGCATACCTGGGTTGTAAGGTTATTATTGATTTGAGATGGCAATATTGTAGCAAATAACAATATTGTTGTAAAATTGCCCAGGTGAATCTGTTTTTGCCTAGGCCAATTTCTTTCACATTGCCCAGGCATATTTTCCTTACTTCCCAGGTTTGCATGTTATAACAGTTTAGAAATAATGCTGATATTCAAGGCTATTCAAGGACCCTCATGGAAATTCAAGTTTCAAGTACATGAAAGTAAATGAACATGAAGGCTATTACATGTTTTACATTTGAACCCTGCGGTAAAACTAACCAATTTTAGAATGGTATCCACTGCCAGAAATGAACCTGTGAGGTTGAATTCCTGTCTCAGCTCATCAATAATCGCTGCTGCCTCGAAACTTTGCTGCAATCTTGAATAACTTTTTATCTGATCCAGTCGTGTTTTCATCAGATCATCATTATCCTTTCCCAAAATTTTCTGCATTTCTTCATGTCGTGCTACATCATCATTATGAAATAGTCTCAACATTTTCTGAAATTTGTCGATGGCGATTGTCCCAGATATGATGGAGTCACGAAGGGTATCAAGTTCTTTCTTTGAAAATTCCCAAATGTTATAAATGTGTTCAGCACAAAGGTTTGTTTTAAATTCTTCTTTCACTTTATTACCAGACTCTGACCATATTCTTTGAAATATTAGGCTTTTGCTAAGATCTTGGAGCTCATTTGCCAATGGTATAACCTTAGGTGGAATATGCAGAATATCAATGAATGGAAAATATTCTTCAACAGGAGGAAGACTGCTGTTATCTGGCTTGAGCAAATCAGAGCAGATTCCATCCATGAATGGATCAGCAGTACTACTCTCCAGATATTGCACGGCTTCTTTGGTTTTATGTAGCATCGCTGAAATGATACGTGTAATTGTGATTAAATAATTCAGATAAATATCATTCCCAAAAAGTGAACGAAACCCATTGTATGTAAACACATGAAGAATTGTCAACCCGAGGTAGTCAATGTTTACTGTAGTGGTAGAAAATTCCTCAGGTCAACTCCGAAACAATGTGACAACTGGTTTATCATACGAAACCACAGAAATATATTATTGGTCTTCCGCGATCATAAAATCTGACAAGCTAATTTTGAAGCTTTGAAACCCCATTTTATTTATGCGCACACCGAAGACCACAGAATCTTACGTAATGGATATGATTTTATAAATAACCCCTATTTTCAAATAGAAGAGAAGTGAACATCGTCACATTACTGTATATATACGATAGTCATTAGAATGGGATTTTGGGAGACAAATTTATAGTCATATAATAATATACAATTATAGTGTTTCGAAGTTGCAAAATGTAACTGCAAGAACTATTTCAACTTATATTTGGCTTTTAAATTTCCAACTTATGTTGCATCCGGTATGAGATTTTTAAAACAGTGAAAAATTTACTTTCTCGTGTTGACAATTCCTCAAGTCAATTTTGAAACAATGCGACAATATACAGCTCGGTTTTGTTTTAAATCAGTATACACAAATTAATTATGTCAAGAACAATACCATGCATGTGAAATTAACAAGCATTGGCCATGCAAAGGAAATTGACAACATGCAGACTGTCACACCACATAAGGGTATGTTTGTGGAGTCGGGAGAATGTATTGCCGAAAGGAAAATGTCAATTAGTAAAGAGCGGCTATTTGAAACATAAAGCTTAGAACAACAATTTATTTGTAACGTATGTACATCTTGTGTGCAACTGACTGCAGTAGATACGACCTGCAAATAATGTTTATTCAGTATTGATATGAAAAGATCCAAAAGAAAATTGTATGTCTTACAATGGATTTATCTCAGTCATAACACTATTTCTACACAATGCATTTTAATTGCAAATAAAAAAATAATTATGCAAATGAGCAAACACCACAGTTTGTGATTGTTATGAAAAAGTGGGGTTTATAAAAGAAGTGTACTAGAATACTATTAGAGAGATGTGAGGAATCTCTGGTCGTTGAGTACTTCATAGTTCTATGTTTACTAGTCATCGCTGAGCAGTAACAACCTTTGAAATGTTAACCTCGAGGGTAACAAGTGTTTGCGCCCTGACATGTGACAGAAGGGATAATGATAACAGCCAATACAGAAGGGATAATACAGAAGGGATAATGATAACAATGATGTGAGCCTTTGTCCATTTGTTTCTAGTAATCTTACCATCTGATACTTGTTGACACATATCAATAAAGATTTTACACTCCTTTTTCCTGTCAATGTAGACCTGAAGTTCCTTCAGTCTGTAGGATAGCATGCGTTTAATAACATCAGCTTTCTCCGTAGAGGTGTTTTCGATTATCTTAATGAATACATCCCTATTTTGCTTGATGGCTCCGAGAGAAGAAACCGTGATCCTTCCTGAGATTAGCTTCTCTGCTTCACTGTCGAGCTGCGATTTGATGATCCCAAGACTGAATCGACAATCATCACTGATATTTGCCTGTATCAAAGAATTGCTACCTGCAGAGAAATATTAATCAAATAAGATTAATTTTGCTTTTGAAATCAAATTATAACAGTACCATCCAAACAATTTAATTAAAATGTCACAATTCTGAATTTCTGACACTTCATTACATTTATAATTGTGTTTATAGGTGAGCGGGTCACCAACATTTAAAGCCCAACATATAACCCTATATGAATGGATCTTTGCACATAAACTAAATGTTTAATGGTTTACATCCAAGAAAACTTGGGAGTAACAAGTTGCATGTTGCAAACAATTGCTAAATAAAAAAGTGGAATAACTCCACCAAAAAGTCAGAATGAGGTCACAATCGCAAGTGTACAAGTTCCCATGGTGATAAATATGTGTCACAAGTTACCAAAAAGTCTACAGAAAAATGTAAGAATACAAACTTGGACAAAGTAAAGTCCATGGATGGATGGAGCGAACATGGAAGATATTACCACAAATAAAGACAGAAATGGTTTACAATAACCATTTGGAAAAAGAAACACATTTATGAGAAACATTAAATAACACAGTAGCTAGGTGCTACAATATCATTACTAGGTAACAAATCATTAACCAAAATTAAAATAAAGGGTGAAACTCTTGATATGAAAAGGAAGCCAGATTCCAAATACAAACTGGACAGGTCTGTATTTTGTGGTAGGGCAGAAAATTTCATTGCACTATGTTCAGTACAACTAACTTTAACATCAAGAAACAAAACTGAATGGACAGACAGGCTGATGGTCGAACAACACACAGACATAATATGCCGCTTTTTCAAAACGGAATAATTAAAATCTGATTTATTTTGTGTTATTGACTCCCATGTGTTTATTGATCACCATAATTCATACTTATACATGGTTTGTTTGCTGTTGGACTGTGGTAGTGTCAATACTACTTATGTTTTAACTCGTTCCACTCGAACAAACATAAATGATTTATAGAATAACAACTACGAATTATAGAAACAAACATTTTAATCTAGAAATTCAGGTCACGTCAATTGCTTCAAATTAATTGTGCACAATGCATATATATATATTGTTATCATTATATAATCACAAAAAGAGCTGTAATCCTATAAACATGTATCATACAATGAAACTAATTTTTGCAACATATATTCTCATAAGTATATATCGATAGAGTGATCTCCCCTACAACACTCCGGTGATAAACCTTTATATTTACATACTAAGTGTGATTATCACTAAATCCAGCATTTCGATTGGTCGGTGCCCACGTGACTAATTGCAGTTATTTCTCGGTGAACGCGCAACAGCTCATAACTGCAACCCCGCAATTACATCGATACGTCATCGATACCGGAAAGAAAAACGCGTAATGTTTTGGGCGCATTTGGACTCGCGCAGGATTGACTTAAATTAAATCATCAGGTTTCAATATAAAGAAATTTTCCTGTTAACTTTTGCCAAGGGTGCTATGGGATATTTTGGGCTGGTTTTGTCACGATACACTTTTCGATTTAAATACATTTACAAAAGTGGCCTTTTCGCTAAATGTATATGAATATAAGGATTAACTGTCATGTGGACTGTTTTTATGGAGATGTAACCGTGAGGTAAGTGGTCATAACTTGTATGTAAAACCCTTTGGGTTTTACACAAGTTATGACCACTTACCTCAGTTACATCTCCATAAAAACAGTCCACATGACAGTTAATCCTTATATATTCTCTTATGTAGTGGTGATAAACCTTTATATTCTCAAATGTATATATCGATAGAGTGATCTCCCCTACAACACTCCGGTGATAAACCTTTATATTCTCAAATGTAGTGGTGATAAACCTTTATATTCTCATATGTATATATATCGATAGAGTGATATCCCCTACAACAATCCGGTGATAAACCTTCATATTCTCATATGTAACGGTGATAAACCTTTTCAAAAGCCAATATACTCGAATAATTATCTACTTTACTCAATTTGGGTGGGAGAGTGGACCAATCGTGGACATTAGAAGCTGAACGTAGAATGAGCGCTAAAATCTTTGTTTGTGGTCACGAACACTTTAGAGCAATCAAGAAACCTGTGCTGAATATATTCAATATCAATCAGCGCTTATCACATGTGAACCACTGTGTCCAATCGCCCAGCTATTATTGTCCATTAACACCCTTATCTCGAAATAATTCTTCATTGAACTTCAATAAAGTAATTTACATTTTTTTTAATTTTATAACTACAAGCTGTGGTAATGGGGCCCATGCCAGTAAAACTTACATTATACTTAAATGACCATAATTAACTGTTTTTGAGGTGCAGCGAATCTTAAATTATACTTACATGATATAATTACAAACTGTGATAGTGGGGCCCATGCCAGTAATTTGGAAAGCTTCCCACTAATTTGATCAAAAACTTTTTCCATTAGCAGTGACAAAAGTTTGCCGTAATGCTCTGCAGAGGAAGATTCTGTACCATACCAGTCAGAACGTGGAGTTGTTTTCTCAACTGCCTGAAATAACCATTTCATTTATGTTAGTTGTTTATCTGGCCAGCAAGCAATGTAAAGGCAACAACAAATGGCTTCCTTCAAATGTCAAATAAATTATACAATCTTTTTTAATTGATTTATTGAATTTATAAAATCACCAAACCAAATACCTTTGAAAAAATAAATAGACAATAGTTCAAACTCAAGTTGTCAGTTTATATGTTCCATTCAAAACAATATTCATTAGTCAGCTGGGTTCGAACATGCGCCATCGTGGGCCAGAAGAGTAGTGTAATTATCATTACCTTGAATGCAATGTCGGTCAACAAATCTTTCAGGGATGAACTTCTAAAGTTGTCGATTTCTTTACAATAGAAGTCCACTATTCCAGGCCCATCAACATGTTGAAGCTTGAAACATAAAGATCAACAATTCGAATTGTAGAAATAAAGAGCGCTTATTTTTTCACTTTCGCAATTGGTGCATGTTATTAAAGCATGTTTCAGCCCATTTAAACATTTTTAAAAAATCCCCTCATCCGGGGGGGGGGGGGGGGGGGGGGGGGGGTGGGAACCCTTGGGAGTCGGCCTCCTCTTACCAGTAAACCAAAGAGGGGTGGCGTGACTATGGGGTATGATGTAGTATCCTATATCTGGAACGGATACTATGGTGGGACGAGGTTTCGGGGTAAACACCGAGAATGGCGTACGACTATAATTCTCCCTAAATACACTAAACACCGATTCTGGGGTATGACGTCACATACACTATAATTCTCCCCAATTACGTTGAAGTATAATATTTACTACTGGTATTTTAGTAATTGGATATTAATTCATTAATATTGTAACCATATAATACTCACAAATGTTTTCAATTTGTTAATAACAGTCGATTCAACAGCTCTGTTCACATCTTCTGATACAGTTTGAGTACATAATACTGCATCCCATGGCTGTAACACATCAATTAGAAGCTTGATTGTCAGTAACTAAACCAAAATTACACCAAGAAAAAGAAAAATTAGCTCTCCTTTTTATATCTTGACAAATGCTACTGGCAAAGACACAAAAAGAAAAAGTTAAATTTAACTCTCTTCATATATCTTGACAAATGCCACAGGCTTAAATCTGTCTAATTTCGGTTAGAACAATTGATGTCAAAGACTGAGGTCCGTCACAATAAAATGTCTGAGTCATATATAAGTGAGTGAGTGTTTCATCTTGGGGAGGAGACAATTTTTTGCTGAGCAGTAATGGGCTGTTTTGTGTAGATGAAATTATTGTCATTTCAAACAATTCAACAATAAATGTGGGCTACAGATGTTCTTTAACAAATTTTCGGAAAAAATTGACAGCTCCCATCTAGAGGTCACCGTGAAGATTTGTATGCAGTTTTGTGACGATTGGCTGAGGGATGTTGCATGTTGGTTATGGCAAAAGATTTAGTCAATGAATTTCGAAAATAATCGATGGCTCTAGAGCAGATTCTGAAATTATTCTGCATGGTACGCCAGTGGATTGAAATTTGAAATGCAAGATGGTTGCTGGTGGTCAAGTTTTTCAAAGAATTCCTGAAAAAAATTGATGGCTCCCATTTAGAAGTCACCCTGAAGATCCATCGTTGATAGCATGATGAATGTGGCCTCTAGATTGTGCCGCAGGATTTAGTCAAGATGGCAGTCAAACATTTATCCAATAAATGCGCGCTGCAGGGTGCCGAAGGATTGAAAGTCCAAGATGGCTGCTGTTGGCCATGTTTTTCAATGAATTTCAGAAATAATTGACGGCTCCCAAATAGGGTCACCCCGAAGATCCATATGAAGTTTGGTGATGATTGGATGAAGGATGTGGCCTGTAGGATGTGCCATAGGAAATTGTTAATGGACGGACAGACAACGGACGCCAATTCATGGCAATAGCTCAAACTTGACTTTGTCAAGTTGAGCTAAAAATCATAGAGATATAAAGAGAATCTCCAGTGAGTTTTGTTGGGATATAAGATTTTATGAAACAAGTTTGATCAATTTTATTTATAACGAGTTGAAGATCTTTTATATCACATGAAGAAAAAAAACTAGAGCTTTATGCCTTTTTAGCAATCAGGATCTTTAAAAGAAGCAGAAAAATGCATACATGGTAATTGCCTATTTTGGTTAGCGCAATGAAGTTGGAACAGAATTGATCTTTAATGAACGAAGCAATCATTTTGCAATGTTTGGTGTTGGTCTCATGTGCAGCTTTTCAAAATAATATAATAATTCGGTAATTTTGTTGGTGCGGTGCCAAGAATCACATGAAGCAAACGCCTATTCATCACTATACGATATAAGATATCATATAAGAAAATATGAATGTTTTAATGATATAATAGGTTTCATGTGATATATTATTAGTTATCTTCAGCAATATTTGGAGTACATGGAGATTTAATACCTGGATGTCGATTTTTATCCCGAGGCGGAGCAGAGGTATTAAATATCCATGTAGCCCATAATGTTTCCGGAGATAATATTTTGTCCCCACACCAATAGCAATGTCTCCTTAAATTAAGTGTGTTTCTTTGATTAATTCACACCAATAAGAATAATACATTAGTCGAGCTAAGGATCCGGCATCAGGTGACACCAAACTTGGCATCCTAGGGCTGCAATTGGTGGAAACTGCCAATTCAAGGGTCATTCATACACTCCCTATGTTTCACATGCTCATATACTCCAGATATTTCGTGCACTTTCTCTTATAGCCCACTGTCAAGGGGATGAAGGAATAAAATGTTTAACAAAAATATGTGCGAAATTGACAGTACTAGTATACGTGCCATGTTTGTATCGTCCCACACATCAGTGTCTCTTTAACAATTACACCTCTGAAATAGCACAATAAAACCATTTTGTGATAATGTGAGGAAACCATGACATAAGAAATCTCTTATTAAGATAACAGAACACATCACTAATGAACTCAATATAAAGAGCGTTTATAAATATTCAACTTGCTTGGAACACAATAGCTGTTAGTGATTTGTATTTCATATATATATATCTTACTCATGCAAAATTAACTTAATTTTTACTGTTTAATATGGATGGGACAACACCAATACAATTTGTGAAATGTATAACTTTTCTATAAATGTGTGTACTTTAATTCAGGTACAATATATATGGTAAACTTGGCACCCAATATACCAAAGGGTGTGGGGCTTTCTTGCTTACTTTATTTCAACGTTCTGACAGATTTACATACTGCCTATGTCAGCTTCCGGTGTGCAAGACATAGTACCTCTATTTGTGGACTCAAGTTTCATTGGGCATCCCCCCTTTACTCACATATGTGGGTCATACAAAATTTCATTTCATTGTTATGACTAGCATGGGTGCACTATCGCTCCATCTTTGACCAAAAAAATATCTAGAGGTGATCCTAAACATGCCTGTAAATTTTCAAATAAATGCGGCTGAATGTTGTGCCGATGATTTCAAACTTGACATCCAACAATTTTCGGAATTGTTTTTATTCCTCTCATCTAGAGGTCACCCCGAAGATCAATATGAGATTTGGTGACAATCGGATGAGAGATGTGACCTGCAGGGTGTAGATGGACAAAAGCATGCATGCTCCAATCAATGGACAGACGGATGATGGACACCAACCCATGACAATAGTCCAAACTTGACTTCATCAAGTAGAGCTAGTAAACATATAGGCATGTTCATGTCAACCCCATGAAAAGAGTAGATGGATCCCAAAGAGATTTAAAACAGGGTCGCTAGATAAACCCGAACAACACATGTAGTTTTCTTTAGCCTAACAGTAAACTAGTTCCTCAATGTTCATGAATAAATCATACTTACACTAAACCGTTCTTTTCTCAAAGGGTCACGAGCATATTCAGGTACTGGGCTTTTGCTATCCAACCAGAAGTTCAAATACTGTAACATGTCTTGAGTGCAATCATGTGGAGATTGCATTTCTCTTGTTGTCGATTGGTTAATGTAGGTGTTCTGATATATTGCTACGATCTTCATGTAGCAACTAAGGAGGTGGTAGTCAATTTCCCTCAGATAATTCTTCCTCTTGACACATTGTACTAATTCATGGCACATATGACATGCAATCTCCCAGTAAAGGCATGCATCTTTGAGCCTAAAATGAAATGTGTTGATATAAATTTTAATTTATAATAATTATTCAAGTGCAACAAAATTATAGCATATGCTTACACACCACCACTAAGCCCCAGTTGATGTTTTGTCCATAGCATTCCATAATTAAAAGGACAAAAGGCACTCGCCATGAGAATATCAGTCCAAGTTTCCTTCGACGTAAACAGGCTAGCTAAATCCCCAAAGGGTGAATTTAGTGACGCTATCCCACATAGCGGGCTAGCATCTCTAATTTCATCCTCTGTGGACCTCATTCTGCATGGCATCATCTGCTGTGGGAGAAATAAATTCAGATTGAAGTTCCCAAATGGTGAATATTGTGATGTACACCCATTGTGAACCTCGATTATGTAATGTATTCGCTGCCAATTTGGGATGTAGTGAAACTAAACTAAAAAATAGAATTTATGAAGAAATTTCTATAGAAATTTGATAGTAAAGAAACTTTCCAGAAAAGATGAGGCCTAAGCTGAATGAGGTCCCCAGAGAGTGAATTGCTAATCAGAATAGCGTCACTAAATTCAAATTCAAATTGTACAGTCAAAACAAGTCAAGTTCCATAGTACATGACCCCAAATTTAAAGAGTTTAAATATGATGATGCAAAACATAAAACTTCCAAATGAAATCATGTTACAAACTACTTTAGCCCAGAAGTTGACAGCGTCTGTGTTTACTTCGCAAAACAATACTGGAGGTGAGGAAGCATGTCATTGCAAAAATGTGAACTGAAACAAAACTGTTTATCACATGGTCTGGAAAATTTGCAGAAACAGGTTTGAAAAAAAATAATTTCCACTACTTGAACACCCACCCCGCACTCTCTGTGCATATTCTTTTAATTTTGTTCAAGGTTGAACTTTTGGGACCCACCACCCAAAAATTAAAAAACAAAATAATATGAAACAAAAAGCCTGGTTCTTTCCAAAAATTACTATTTAGCCTATTCCAACATATTTCTATTCATTAATAAGATACACCTTCTATCGTATCCTTGAGTGTAAAATGATAAGATATAGCGTATAATTGATATTGGTGTCACTGTCAGGAGTTTCACGCTTTCGAAGAGGCAGAAATGACGCATTCAGTTCAGTCGGCAAACCTTTCCAGATTCCGTACATACCTATATGTCGAGGAGTCCAGAAATTGTGTACGGAAATCACTGAGTTTGGCCGATTGCTTTCAGTGAAGTAATTCGATTGGTAGTGCCCACCAACGGATTTTGGGCCAAGACGCAGGAGAAAATTAAAAAAATGTCTGGGTTCTGGTTGGTTAATAGTAGATCTGATAGTTAAAATACATGCAATCACTCCTCAGACAAACAGATGAATGGTAATAGCATGATCAGAGGCAGGATAAAAACAGTTCCCATAGTTATCTGCTTCCCATCTTTTTGCCAACATTGACATCCATCTGAGTGAATATATAAAGTTATTCATTATTTATATAAGCCATCAACGTCGTTTTTCGGTTGATCTATGAGCGTATTGATCGATCAGTAGACGAATAACATTGTATAATACCGCGATGCGGTCCGTAAAACGTATTGTTATCCTTCATCCCATTTTTCTCTCTTCTGATTGGCTGAGAGTGCGTCACATGGCGGGGCGATAAATCACCATATTACCCTCGAGGGTAACATTGTCTCAGTTATTGACCGCTCAGCTGTTACCAGCAAACATAGAACTACGAAGAACTCACCACGCAGAGATTCTCTGACAGCTCTCTGATAATTTCGAAAAACACTGTTTTTATAAACCCCACTGTTTCATAACAACCGCGAACTGTGGTGTTTGCTAATTTGCATAATTGTGTGTTTTTTATTTGCTATTAAAGCACGCTATGTATAAATGGTGTTATCACAGACACATATCTGTTATAAGGTGTAATATTCCTATTGGACCTTTTTATATCAATAATAAAGACCGTGGGACAAATAGATAAACCTTATTATGCAGTTGGTATTTGCTGCAGACAATTGCACATACGATGTACATACGTTACAACTACGTTTATGTGCTTGATCAAATAGCCACTCTTTGCTGTTTATCAATTGACTATTTCTTTTCTTCAATACATTTCTCAGACTTCAGAGAATACCCGTATGTTGCGTAACAATCTGTGACATATGTCAGATTCTTTTTGCACAAATAACGTGTTAGTTTCACATTTTAGCAATCTGGAATTGAACACGTCTGTCGGCGTTTTCACGGCCATTAAAATTTGAAACGAAATCGAACAATTCGCTGCATGGCTACTCAACTTCGAAATTGCTTTGCTCCTCTTTCCGTGAACCGATTTCCACCATGCAACCAGCAAACTGACAGGAGAATAGTTGCGCGAATGACAGGTCTGTTAATTGATCCAGATTATGAATGTTTTATTTTCTAAATAGCGATGATTCCAACATAAAATTAACTTTTCGAACTGGATTAAAGAATATATGCGCACATTTATGCCTGCTATTAAGGAGGTTCGTGTGTATTCCTTTGTCAGATAACAAAACAGTTATCACCCTTGTTTTCGTGAGACACGGGGATTTGTCGCCGCTCTCAACCTGGAATGTCACCCTCGGGCCTGGCGCCCTCGGGTGACATTCCAGGTCTCGAGCGGCCGACAAATCCCCGTGTCTCACTCAATCATGGGCGATAACTGTATATTATACTAAGTATGTTATTCGTCTACTGATCGATCTATACGCTCATAGATCAACAGAAAAACGACGTTGATGGCTTATAATTACAACGATAACACTCTTTTTCAACTATCTACTATTAATCTATCTCAGAAAATAATTGCCACAACAGGATTTTCCGATTGACGATCTCCGAATTTGTTTGATGGGCCAAAAATAAATTGGCTGAAATTGTCAAACTTTCATAAAATAAATATTTACACCTCAACTTAAATTTTCAGCAATAGGCTATCCATGGTAACAAACATTACTTGTTTGGCTACGATTTATGTTTAAAATGACTCAATAACAACTCAATAATTAACAACACACACAGAGTCGAATCTGAAATGATTGGATAGTGATCTCCGCTAAAATTATTAACTGCAGACTCCAGCCCGATGGTCGATATAATTTGTAAACAAATGCCCTGATCACATCTAATATTCTCCAGACAAATGCCATGTCATTACCATTGTTATGAAGCAGAAATTTTTTAATAGGGTTGTAATCGGGTAACACATTTTATTTTTCCCAATAAAATTATCCATGTTCATCAGCCTGTTGATCTATCTGATTCATTATAATTAGTGTTCACAGTAACTGTACACGTTGTCATGGACTCTCTTTCGAAAATTGGACAAATGAAAAATGAGGCACAAAATTTGAGTGTTCAGTCAAATGTTACAAAAACATGAATACGTTTTCGCATCATCCGGGGACGTCGTGTGGGTCGACGGTTGTAGACTCGCCCATTTTTCTGAAAGTGTCACTACGCGATGTGACTCGTCTACTGCAATATCTATGCACTGATAGATCAGGTCATTTATTTATATACATTTATTGTATTGACTTCCTGTAAACAATTATGTTTTTCTAAACAGGTAGCTATTTAACGCATTCCAGTTGTTGTCTTTCACTCTAACCCTGTGGTATAAATATATTTGCAAAATATGCGACACACAATTCAAGATTTGGAGGTTCGATTCCATTTTATATCTTCCTACTATTCTACTCCTATGACAATCAGTGATTTGCAGAGGCCTGAGACAAAAGTTCACATTCTCTTCACAAGGTCAAACTAATATATACATATATATATATATATATATATATATATATATATATATATATATATATATTGCAGCAGGGTTACCTGGCGTTGCCCAGGTTGAAGTGATGTGAAACCCTATGTATTCTGTTGATATTTGGTGGGAATAGAGAATACTCTTGCTCAAAGTGTTACACGTATTCTCATAAATTAAAATAGCATCACAAAACATAATTCAAACACATGGAATATAAGTAGTGGCTCAACTTGTCGATTGTCATTTTGTTTATCGCGATTAATCTGTTCCACCAATAAACAAGTATTTAGTTATTTACAATTGTGCATACTTCAGACATTATAACATGACACATGAACATCATAAACACATTAGTTCCAAATGATAAAAGAGGACAATTTGGTTTAACATAGAGATGTATCAATCAATCAATCTAGTAGGTTAGACTAAGAATTTAGGACACCTGGCTATCATATATCTTTGAAAATACAGATGTTTTAAATAAATGTCCAGGTGCTCCTCTGTCCATGGTGCAAAATATTGGCAAAGCATTCTCAATTTAAAAGAAATGTTGCTATGCATGAAAATCAGCTAATTGTTCAAGTGACTTAGTTGTGTCAACATTTGTCGAGATTGTGAAATTTTAACACCAAAAATTCCTTAAAATGATACGGAGATGGCCTGGGGGATGACTATATATATAACTTTTGAGGATATCTGCGAATAGCAATCTTATCAATGCTAGTACATTTACTCTCGCCATCCATGACCCAAACGACATCAAATGTGATTTTATTCATCGTATCATTAGAGAAGAACGTGTATGAATTTGGTGGAAATCAGTATGTATCAGCTTTGGTGCAACTCCCATCCTCGTACATGCCTTTAACGGGGCCACGTTTTACATATTTAAACCACGTCCATTAGACTCATGGATGCATGATATAATGGAGATGATTATGTATAAGTCTGGTGGTAATCGGCAACTTAACAAATTCTCATCATAGTTATGACCCCTCCCCAATCTCTCACCCAAACGGCACCAGTTTGGCATCCTTAAATCACACGATTATATTCTTCGTACCATGGAGAAGAATAATATATCAATTTGGTGGAAATCTGCGCTAAAAATGGTTGATTAAATCAATTGGTGATGCCTCCCCACATGCGCCCCTGACTAGAACAGCGCCATATCGTGGAAATGATTATGTATAAGTTCGGTGGAAATAGGCGACAAAACTATCTCATATTTTCCCCCTGCACCAGCCCCTTTTCTGCCCTTGACACCAACATGTCACTCTAAATTGTTTTAACCCACACCATTATCTTTCTAGTAAAAAGATACCCCCCCATAAGACCATCTTGGTGCCATATCGATTGTACCCCGTGAACTTACATATAGAACACATAGACAGACAGATATTCGCAAATATATCTGGGCACCACATGTGGCGTTTATCGCACTTACGATTTGATTCCTCATATCATTTGAGAAGAATTTGAAGGTAATCGGCAATAAACATATTTTTTATCAGCTTTGGTTACCCTCCTGTCCCTATTTCGGACTCAAGTGGCACCACTTTTGTCATCATTAAACCTCACACTTAGACTAATTATGGAAATGCATATATATATAAAATTGTTGATAATTGGCGAGTATACAAATTTGTATCAAATTTAGGGCCACAATATCTCTCACCCAAACGGCACAATTTGGCGCATCTAAACCACACGTTTAGATTCCTCGTATCCGTAGAAGAATATGTATCAATCAGGTGGAAATCGGCGCTAAACATATTGTTTATCATTTTTGTGTCCCTCTCACCCACTATGCACCCCTGACTCGAATGGTCCCACTTGTGACATCCTTAAACCACACAATTAGACTCCTGATATCATGGAGATAATCTGGTGATAATCGGTGACTAAACACATTTTGATCAAATTTGGTACCCGCCCCACCCCCAGCATATATATATACAATTGTTGATAATTGGCGAGTATACAAATTTGTATCAAATTTAGGGCCATCATATCTCTCACCCAAACAGCACCAATATGGCATCTTTAAATCACACGATTAGACTCCCAGTATCATGGATCAGAATGTGTATCAATTTGGCGAGCGCTTAAAATATTGTATATCAATTTGACAGATTTAAGCCACACCATGGGGATGATATTTTATAAGTGTTGTGGGATTCGGCATCTAAACCCATTATTATCAAATTTAGTGCCCACCCCAATCTCTCATACAAACGACACCAATTTGGCATCTTTAAATCACACAATTAGTTTCCTTTTATCATGGAGAAGAATATATGTCAATTTGGTGGATGACGGCGCTAAAATTAGTTTTATCAATTTTGGTGCCCCTCTCCCCTTCCGTGCATCCCTGACTTAAACGGCGCAATATTGACACACCATTAGATTCCTCACATCATGGGGATGATTATATATAAGTTTCGTGGCAATCGGCAACAAAAAGTTTTTCTGCCCCTCCCCCTTTTTCTGCCCCTGACTAGAGCTTCACAGTATCCACCTTCACAATACCGACTACGATATTAATTTCAATATACCGTCAAGAATAATGTCCTAACATTTCGCTAGTTAAGATCCTTGGGAACATGCAGTACGAAATTCAATATTCACGTGTGAATGCAGTGTCCCGCGGACACGTGAAAAGAGGACAACGCAATGCATGTCGCTTGTGATCTTAACAATGTGTGGGGTACTACTGACGCCGCTTATGCAAAAAACAAAAAACAAACAAGTATTTACAATGAGGGGATTTAAGTCCAGATTATACTAAAAAGGTCCCCAAGCAATACGTATTTATCCGTGGTGTCTCGATGGTGGATAAACATTAGCATGGAAACAATGGTGAGAGTATAGTTTACATTTCGTAATTGTAAGGATGGCGACCATTGCTTTGTGTACACCAATTTGAGCTGCATATGAGACGACCATAAACACACATCCATCAGCGTACAACGTGTTGGCACTGCCTTTGTGATAATTGATTTTCACACTTTGCTGCAGTTACGCGACTGGCTGGTTATCGTCCCATCTCACTGGTTCTCGTTTCATCTCGCTGGTTCTCGTTTAGTCTCGCTGGTTCTCGTGAATCATTCATTACTTACAGGCACGCTTTTAGTGCCTCGGAATATGCATTTTATTGACATTTGCTGTCGTAAAACCGACTAAAAGAAGAACATATAGTGTGCAGCGGTATACCGACTATTC
Organism: Siphonodentalium dalli; assembly: GCA_032622095.1. Classification (NCBI taxonomy): domain Eukaryota; kingdom Metazoa; phylum Mollusca; class Scaphopoda; order Gadilida; family Siphonodentaliidae; genus Siphonodentalium; species Siphonodentalium dalli. The sequence continues at coordinate 1,909,794 of CP136065.1, forward strand.
AAGAAATCCAATACCGACTACACGGTATTAAAAATAAAACCGCGGTATGACTAAATACCGAAAAAACGTGAAGCCCTACCCCTGACAACGATGACGTCACTTTAGATAATTGTAACCTGCACCATTATCTTCTCGTAAAAAAAAACCCCTAGTAGACCCCTTTGGTGCCATCTAGATGGTCCCCTGTGAATTTCTATAGAACACAGACAGACATACAGACATTCGCAAATATAGGTTTAGATATATATATGTACTAGAAGGTGACCCGTCAAGGTCCGGTCTTTGACCTTGAATTGACCATTTTGAAGGTCAAGGTCAGGTGGGGTCAAACACCAACACCCCAAAAATGGTGGAAATCGGCCCAGCGGATACCGGGAAATCGGCCCAGCGGATACCGAGATACCCTATGCATCAAATTTCGTCCGTAAAAATCCGCCAGTTTAACCCGATTTGATTTCCACTCAAGTATATAAACGCGCCTCATATACACACGCTCATTAATTATCAAGTTTCAATGTAAAGATAAATTTACATCGGTGCCCGAGATATCGCCAAGACGTCTGAAACAGTTAAATGCATCGGCCGGTTAAGTGTTAACGTGATCTAACGTTATGACCTCTAACGACGTCATAGAAATTACGCATTGTTTTTATCCTGATGGAAGATAGTACCACTTCTTCTTGATAATTGAGGCAGATAACTAAAACCGATACATACGCATTATATATCGCTGGAAAGAGGAAACACGAAAGATTCTCACAGTGTCATTATTATGACTGGCATTTTATTATTCGCGCTGTTTCTAATCGATTTGTAAGCACCGAACTCAAATGAAAGTCCCGTAACACAGCGTAAAAACAGATTTGACCTCGGCACGTGAAAAGTTGACCTCGGATCTGAAAATCAATAGGCCCATGTTCGTTCCCGGGTCGAATTACGTGTCCGTACCAAGTTTGGTCGAAATCGGTCCAGCCGTGTTCGAGTCCATCGCGAACACACACACACACACACAGATCTTCCAAAATATATAATAGATATAGAATACCTGTTAGAATAATTCTCAGTAGACTCACTAGTCAGACTATTCAAGAGAAGTTCTACACTCTCGTTGAAAATCTGTAAGTAAAAGAAAAGAGAGAGTTGATGACAATTTAAAATCAAATTGTAGACGAATGAGACACAATCTAGTTAGAATGAAGTAGAATAGCACACTCTTATTTAAATTTGCAAGTATTATTTTTCGCTCAATTTTAAATGTGTGCACTGTAACTCTTTCATGAGTGGAGCTGCACTGGTGCAGCATTGAAGATCATGTGCCAGTGCATTCTCTGATATATTCGAATCTCCCATATGGAGCCTAGAATATACAAAATCAAGGTAAATATTGTTAGGCCAATGAATTCGCTTGTAAATGCGAGTCTCTTATAGCATATATAAGAGAATGCATGGAACAGGTATTTTACAAGGCTGCAGTCATGGAAGGGTTACATTCGCACACCAAGCTGCGCGAATTCAAAACTGATAAAAATATTCCCATAAATAATGTTTTTGATGGTATTCAGTTACAGTTCTTAATCGCTTTTGATGTTAAAGCCTAGCATGTTATAAATGCTCAGCACAAAGAATATATAGAGAATACATACAGCGTTTATTTGAATAACGAATGAGATGTTTAAAATATGTAGGAATTTGTTTTATTATATGCGCCTTATTAATGCTTAAAGTTGATAAATTATGCAACATTTTCACTTTTAATAGTCAACAAATTAAACAATACCAGAAAGCAACATCTGGGTGACACAACAAACTGCGTATTTAGACTTCAAAAAGTCTTTTGATACAGATGACTGCTTTGGCAACCTCCTTAATACATATATCAAATTCTTCGGAAAATCAATGGTTAGTCGATGTGGTTAGGCTGTTGATACCATCATCGTAGTCTGGGCTAGACAAGATTAGCGCGTGATCGAATCCCGACATTGGCAAAAATCTGGACCAATTTTCCAGTTGAGGAACATATTAGCCCTTCCATGAAATTGTTTAAGTGATTCACCCTTTCATGACTGGAGTGTCCTGAAATTTTGCAAAAACATTGTGCCAATGCATTCTCTTATATATAGAGATCCTCGTTTATATAAGAGAATTTGTTGGCCTAACAATATTTGCCCTGAATTTGTAAGCCAGTGCATTCTCTTATATGGGAGAATCCCATATATAAGGGAATGAACAGGCACAGGGTATGGGTCAAACACATGTTTTGCCAAAAATTAAATCACCTTGAACCTTATCGCCCTGGGTGCATTAAACAAGAACTTCTGTAAAATAGATTTTATTCAAAAGTGCAGTTCATATATCCATATCATATCTCAAGATAATGAGAGGGGACTCAACTATTCTTGATTAGTGAAATTTAATGCACCCAGGGCGATAAGGTTCAAGGTGATTTATGGGAATGTCCGATCTACTTCATCCGTCAGACATTCCGGGTTTTGGTATGATCCGTTCCGTGTCAGCTGAACATAAAATCCGCATTTTACATCCGCCCAGAATGCTGCTTACTTCCGTCGACATGAATTGTAAATCATTCGCAAATTCTACGTGTTGGGATCCCTCCCTCTCCCCCTTGGAGCTCCATGCCCCGCCTTGTTCGGCGTCGCGGAGTGGAGTGCCCTCTTCTTTGTCGTATGATGCCATGTTTTGAGCATATGTCATTGATTGTTTGCCTCTCGCTGCTGCTGTTCTTTGTATTTCAGGTTCTAGGTCATCAGTGCCATTGGTCCAGCTTTGGTGCGTCCTGCAGTGGTAACGGTTGTGTTACCCACCCGTTCGGTCTCTGGTCGGCTTATTCCATTCATGCTCTTTGCCAGAGTGTGTTCTCACCAGGCCAGTGCTTAGCCACAGGGAGTTGGGCTGTCCAGTGGTCTCTCCTGTCTGTACCCGCATCGCGCTCGTTGGGCCTCTCCTTGTTGGCTGTGTGTGCTTACTGCTTTGTATCGCCTCTTAGGCATTTGCTCCGAATCGTTTCTCATTGGGCCGTTCCCATAATACCCTGTGCTGTACAGCAGTGTTGCTTCAGCATTTTTCTGCGTCTGCTTCTCGTCAGAGCTCAGGGTCTGTTATAAATTGGTTAAGTTGGGAATGGGCTATCTGCAAGACAAGCTTGTAAATAATCATACATTAAAGCTGAGATCATAGCCACTCATGTGTTGTCGCTTAAATATCCCATGGGGTCAGAGAGGGCTCTCAGTAGTGCATAGACAATTGATGTAGTAGTGGCAGGGCTGTCACTGGTGGGGGTGAGGTGTCTTAAATAATTTTCAGTATTTGAGTATTTTCATGTCATGCCTGTCGATCAATGAAAAATTTAATTGGGCTGAGATGAGTTCCGGGTCATGGGTTCATAACCAAGTTAAAACTGAACATATCTCTTAACACTGTGGCCTAATTCATGTTGATTAATCTCTGCTTGAGTGGACACCGCATATCAACACTGCATATCAACATTTGTTTTCATTTGGGCTGGAATAAAATATATGGGGATATGATGCTATATTATAACATTATGATACAATTGAATCCTCCTCTCATAGAGCCAAGACAATATGCTATTTGGTGATTGAAGTTTTGTGTCAAATTATTAATTATTCTAGCAGTTCTTGGTACCGAAAGGGACAAAAAAATAAAATAATATTTTCAACCTCTCAAATGTATTAAAATCGATTGTTTTTGTTGTCTCTTCATAATTGCTCAGATTCTAAATACAATGAAGATAATGATATGAGAAACTCAAGATTTTGCAATTTTGGCTGAATTTATGCAAAACGTGAGTCTCCCCCTTAATGTTGCACCAGCGAAGCTTCCATCATAAAAGGGTTAAAACATCATTCTGATCGATGTATTTACATTTTGATTTTAAAGAAATGATAATTGTTCAAGCATATTAAAGCATTGAACATTTGGAATGGACATTGTGTTAACCACCACCCCTTTTCCACCAACTGTCCCCATTTGACCAAATATTAATTTCTATCAGTCAACCAAAGATGGTTTAAACCAAGTGTCAGATTAATTGGCACTGTCAATTCTTAGATATGCCCACTATGATCATTCAATGCCGTTTATCAGATCTGAATCAGTTACACAATTTTAAGGTTCCCTAACGAAATATGGCTAATAGTTTCAGAGATGTTCTAGGTTTCATGTTGTTTCATGCATTATTCCAGAGGAGAGTTACACCCCTTGGTTTCCTAGGTGGCAGCATTTGAACAGATCTAAATTATACTCTCTCAAGGACTACCCAGAGTCGATTGCCACCATAAATGAAGTTTGATTTATGCTAGAAAGATATGTGCTATAGGGAAAGTATATATAATCAATAAAACATGCTATCAGCGAGCATTGTTGAGTGTTATATCCCCTGTTGCGGACAGGATCAGACCTCCTGCAAGCTATAATAAAATATTATTTTGTTTGATCAGCTAATTCAAAAGACACTTCTTCTATTTTCATTTCCTTTCACAAACAAAACTCTTACTGTTCATATTCATTTGGTCGAATCCTAATGCAGCACTTGCTGCTCATAAATTATCTAACAGCATTAGCTCTTTAAGAAATCATAAGTGTATCTTAGTCACCAATCAATTTGAACTATGCCAAATCGTCCCATTGTGTATACCAACCCATTTACTCCGGATTTTTATATGGCTCCCTTATTGGCTCACTTGATATATGGCTGCAATATACATCCATAACCTGTCCAAAATGCAGTTCAAAGTAAAGAGAGGATAGTTCGTGAATCGGAACACACTTGATACAAGCTGAGACAGATAGTAATCTTATTTAGATTGATTTAGGGTGACTCTGACTGAATTCCAAATCACAGTTACACAGGTTCTCATGCTGGTTGATATCTGTGCCAAGTTAAAAAAAATATGATGGAAAATGACACAATACTGACTTGGACAAAAGATCTGTCCCAGGATGTACAATTATATGTAAAAAAAAAGGAAGGTCAATAACTCCACTAAAATGAGTCTGACCGAACTATCACCGCTATACAGGTTCGCATGCTAGTTAAGATATGTGCCAAGTTTTAAAAACATTGACCAGAAAATGACAGAATACAGGCTCGGACAGGGTTCCCGGACAGACACACGGACAAGGGTCATTACAGAATGTTGGGGGACAATTAGTCATTAGGCTACTAGTGTAGTAATTTGTACTACAGAAGTGCCCCTTTGTTGCATTTATATTGTTAATTGTGTCAGCCGACAATCAGTAACACGGCTTGATTATATTCCTTGTCACAATATTATTGTTCCCATAATCCTGATGACTCACATACATTCCCAATTATTGGCCTCTATGAAGCCAATTTTCCAACTGGAAAGGTGTATGCTAGGGTCCTGCGAATATTCGATTCGATTCGATTCGAAAGTCAAATTCGATTTGAAATTGCCAACTCGAAATTTCGAATATGAACTGATGGAAAAGTAGGCTGTTTACGGGCAGGTACACACGTCGATCTTAGCTGTTTTTTGCCAGTTAATTACAGAAAATGATGTATATATGTACCTTATAATTCTCATTGTTCATCGCGATTATATATATTAAATATAAGTATAGACAGCAATTAGCCACTATAGGACAACTAACTACGTCTGATTTCTATCTTTGAACATGGTAGCCAAAATCTCGGAGATCGCGATGGACCGACGAACGCGTGTAAATTATAATAGCTATGAGACTGATCAACCGCTAGCGTTATCCGCGGTCTATCCGTCTCGGATTCCGCGTTATGTAATATAGCCCAGAATTTAAACAACACGTGTTCCCGGCATCGAAAACTGCATTTTGGCGGTGTTTTCCTTTGAAGTTTACTTTCAATTTCGGAGCGTTCTTTGACACTTGACAAAACTTCATCTGTTATTCATGTTTATTTTAAACATGATACAGCTGCAGGCTTACACATGTGATGGAATGCAACATGGTGTATAAATCGCAAGCATCTGGGACAACGACCCACCTATGGAATCATCTGTCCAAGAAGCATCCAGCACTACATAAACAGGATACACTGCGACTGTTGTTGCATCTTCAAGTTTATAACAACGGGTGATTCCGAATGTTGATTTGCAATTTTGCATGCACATGCAATCTGTACAAATTTTGCGTGATTTTAGTTCCAATAATCCGTTTAGTGATTATATATTAATCGTCGTGATGGCCACGTGGACGTTTTAATCAATTATCGATTGAAGTTAATAGTATTGCAAATGACGGTTCATTGCCACATAAGTTATGATGGAACTTCGTGCATGTAGTTCATGGAAATTTCACAAATCGTCTAATCATTGACAAAACATGCCCAATTGAGAATACAACATACAGATATGATTCGAATCGATATTTGATTCGATATTCGATTCGATTTCCTGCATTCGATTCGATTCGATCAAAATCTCCCATTCGCAGGACCCTAGTGTATGCATTTCTCAATAGGATTAGACAAAGACCTGTAGTTGCTTAAAGTTTAGTTGACTTGTTCTTACCTTACACCAGGAATTATCATGGAGGTATTTGGTAATATCAATATGATAAAATATGGATCCAAGGACAATGTCTGGTTGAATAACATCAATTTTGAGAATTTCTTTCAGTGAATTGAAGTCTATGGATGCGATGAAGGTGTTCATCAGCAAGTGGTCGATTTCAAACAATGGGACCAATTCTTCATATATTTTTCTGAAAATCAAGCAGCATATATAAGTAATTATAAATTGGCTATTGAGAAATAATGCCACATAAAATAAAAGATGGTATTGGAACAAAATACATGTCTCTTTTTCCAGATAACGCTATACGAAAACACTTTATATTAGAATGCAGCACTTACTGCATACCACGTCTCGAGCTCGTTTAAAATCTTATTGAGAAACATTTCCCAGACTTTGAAAGAATCAGCCAAAATGAACAGCTTGTCATAATCTTATCCAACAATATTCCAAATGAATGCAATAAAATTTGTCATAGGATCCACAGATTATTCTCAGCATACAATTAATATTAATACATGTAGACAAGTTGACCATTTGCACATGCAGCGTCTCTGAAGTTATACAATACCTTATATTGATAGTAGGGTCGTAACGATTCACATCTTTAGGATTCGATTTGATTTTTGACTGGTGTTTGAATCACATTGCGATCCAGCTACTCTGGAGTAGTGCTGGGCGGTTTCCCGATTAATCGACAATACCCGGTTAAAATTTCAATATCGTCAGTAATATCATCTAAACTAAAATAATGGTAATATCGTCGGCAATGTCAGGGCGACGAACAACACCTGGCAGTTAGAGCACCTGTCACATGACCTAATAGATGCCCATGTCCCAATCCCACAATCGCAATGACAAAAAAAGTTGACGTGATTGCAAAAACAACAAGAACATCGCTAGGGCGCGGCAAAATACGCCCTTTAGCCATTTTGAATTTTACAACCGCAAAATTATATAATACTTTGAGCTTACATTTGAAGAAAATCTGATATACCCCTAATTTCAATGCCAAATGTGGTCAAATTCTAAGTCGAAAAATGGCCATAACTCATGTAAAAATAATTAAACAGAACCTATATTCGAACTTGGCCTGTAGTTTTAGCTGGGAAATACACATATCAGCTTTGGTTCAGATCAAATAAACAAAACTGGAGTTATCGGTCGGAAACCGAAATGTTATGAAATTGGTCAAATTCTAAGTCGAAAAAGGGCCGTAACTCATGTAAAAATAACTTGACGAAACCCATATTCGAACTTGGCCTGTATTTTTAGCTGGGAAATACACATACCAACTTTGGTTTAGATCAAATAATCCAACCTGGAGTTCTCGGTCGGAAACCAAAAATGTTAACAGACAGTCAAATTCTATGTCGAAAAAGGGCTGTAACTCATGTAAAAATAATTGGATGGAACCCATATTAGAACTTGGCCTGTATCTTCAGCTGGGAAATACACATACCAACTTTGGTTCAGATCAAATAATCCAAACTGGAGTTATCGATCGGAAACCAAAACTGTTAATGACGGACGGACGGAACAACGGACGGACTGATACATAATACGACCTTTTTAAAAAAAGGGCGTATAAAAATTGATATAGGTCACACAAAATTCTTCCAAACGCGATTGATAACAAGTCGGGAAGCAGTCGTGACCACATTACAAACAGGTCAAGCAGGACATGTATATTTATAAAAACTGAGTTCAGTGTGTCATTTTGTCAACATGTGGCTTATTGCTGTTCCTTTTTTGCTGATTTAAATTTGTTTAATACAAGCTTTGTAAACATTTTGTGAGTTCGCCATGTAGTTAATGTAAACTTATTGTGATATCTTGGTACTTATTACGGTGTAAACAATGACTGTCATTGACTGTAAAGTCATAGGATGAAAATAGCAGATATCCGGTTATGATCCATCGAGTTAACTGGTTGCAAAATAAGTTCAACCGTTTCAGCACTAAAGTATAGATAAGGTTATGTCAGATTTGTTTAACCATTTTATTACATACAGAATGAACTTTCCAGTTAAAGCAATCTGGAAAATAATGCAACTTACCGATACCAATCCGGTCTAGATTTGCTGACGTATTTTTTGAACTTATCATGTTCATTCTGAAAACACTCCACACCCCACCACTCAGGTGTTCGATGATTTTTCTGTATTTTTCTTTGGTCAAATGGCTTCAAGCGGCCACTTCCAAAGTGAAGCAGTGGTACTAGAAATAACCATCTTGGATCCTTAATATCTCCACTCAGACATTCTTTGCAGAACTCAAGAAGTGATCGATAAACCAGCCTGAAGTTATTTGAATTTTAAGAATTAACCCTTAAATCAACATCACTTTCAACCTTGTCCTCAAAATCAAGATAGAGTTAAACTTCCTACCAACACTCATTTATTTCATTCATCTACTATGGGTGACTTAGACTCAAGATTGAAGTTCCCAAATGGTGAATATTGTGATGTACAGTAATGCTCTAAGTAATCAACTTCTTAACCACAGCAGAATTATGGGTAACTTTTCAGGATTTACTAGTAGTCGGAAATATGGCTTGTTGCCATTCATCGGAAAGCTCTCGAATTCGAACCCTGACAAGCGCAGATTCGTGATCCACACAAAGAGAGGAAATCAGATTCATGTATCAAAAGTGCAGTTCATTATCCATGGTATATATCTGCAAGATCGTGAGAGGAGACTTAATTATTCTTGATTTGTGAAATTTAATGATAACTTTCATTTAGAAAGGCAACTGCCTATATAAAATATAATTTTTTATATTTGAGAATTTTCATGCTATGCCTGTTGATGAAACATTAGGCTGATATGAGATGTGAGTCAATGGTTCATAACCATGTTAAAGATGACCACCATATCCCTTAACTCTGTGGGCTAATTATAGATGATTGATCTCTGCTTGAGTGGACCATGATGTATATCATCATCTGTTTTCATTGAGCTGGAATAGTTGTGATTGCTTTATTTTTCTGATTATATATTATGCAATTAAAAATCTAATTCAACATTTTGATACCAATGAAGGCTCCTCTCATAGAGCCAAGACAATTAGCTATTTGGTGATTTTAGTATTGTGTGAAATTATTAATTATTCTAGCAGTTCTGGGTACTGAAATAAAAAAAAAAGTAATATCGTCGACCTCTCAAATGTATTAAAATCCATTCTTTTTGCAATTTCTCAATAATTGCTTAGATTCTATATACAATGAAGATCATGACATGAGAAACTCAAGATAGAGTGCAAACACATTTGATCAAAAGTAATTAATCTGTATAAGATCATGCCCTCTGTTTAACCCTTTACCCAACAGAAAGGTCCGGTGCCAATGCATTCTCTTATATATGCGAGTCGTCCATAGGTCACCTCGCATATATAAGAGAATGCATTGGCTTAACACATATTAAAAATGTTAAAATTGTCACAGAATGTAGAAAAATATTATAAAAATTGTTAAAAAATGTAAGAAAAAATTATAAAATTGTTAAAGAATGTAAGAAAAAATGGTAAAAAGGCCAATGCATTCTCTTATATATGCGAGGCGACCTATGGTCGACTCACATATATAAGAGAATGCATTGGAACAGGGCATAACTGTAACCATCACAATGTGGTCAATGAACCGGTTACAATGATATCCATATTTGTATGGTGTTATTGAGACAGACCGAAGATATTTTAGGCTGTTGAAGCTTTATTTGGGCGTTTTTGGCTGTTCTGTTGGGTAAATGGTTAATGCAACAAATTAATACATGTGAATTAAGAACAGTGAACAACTCACCCATCATGATCTCGGAAATGATTTTGCAAGATCTCATAATTAGCACATTTCTTGTTGATATGATCAGCATTGAGATACAATGATTCAAGTAGTGATTCCTTGAATGATGACACACATCTGTATGCAAGATTATTCTCCTTTATGACCACCAAAATTCCAACAGCAAACAGAAAATATTTCCCTCGGAAGTCTGTCTCTGATTTCTGCTTTTCACTCAAACTGTTCAATAGCTTTGAAACACAATTTTCTTTAGCCTGAAAGTATACCAAATATTCTAGAAGAGGGCTCAAACTGTCCACCTGTCACTACTGACAGGTCTCTGTTTCCAGGTGACAAGTATAGTACACCTGTCACTACTGACAGATCAGTTTTCAGGTGACAAGTATTGTTGTACCTGCCACATACGCTTATTATAGAATGTAGAATGATATATACTTATGTCAGTTAGAGACAAATCTATGTCAAAGCGTGATATGTATCCAGGGCTTAAAATAATGAGAATCAGCACACCGATTATTAGTTGGATTCTCATAAAAGAGATGATACACTGTAGAAATGTTACATTGGATTCTCGCAAAGCATGTCATTGCTTTAATTATTGTTTTTATTTTAAAATATACGTAAACGGGAAATGAAGATCATCGGAAGTGGATGTGATTTTTTCGTTTCAGTTTCGTTTTTGTTAATTTCACTGGGGGGAAACTGTTTCACCAGAATCGATTCTATCTCTATTTCCGTTCCGACCCTATTGTTACATTTACTGATTTTTCAACCATTTTGAATGACTAAAATGTAAAAAATAAGGACAACATTCAGGGAAATGGTAAGTATATAGTTTCAAAATAGTTCTCCACACATACTTCAGTGGATCTAGACCCAGGAAACATTCATTTCAATGTTCCAGAATGGAAACACTCTCCATATCACATATTAATGTAAATTTTACGTGATGATCAGTCGTGTTGTGTTGATACTTTTGCAAAACTTCATCTTAACCTTCGAAATAGTATGAAACAAGAGAGTATCTTGTCCGTTTCAATACGATTTATATAATATTTGATCATATAAGTTCAATCTTGACACATCAAACTATTTGGAAATGTAAAAAACAATCAGTAAAACGCGTAATTGTAAAATAACACGTGGGTTCCGACTCTATAATTTTTGGTTCCGACTCTTTCTCACCGCAAATTGATATGTTCCGGGTCGATTGCCGGTTCAATCGACACGAAATTACTCTAATTTTAAGACAGAGTAATGCAATAGTAAATGCACAAGGAGCTTCAAAACTTATGTTGGATTCTGCCGAAGCTTATATATGTTTCTTGACTATTTGTGTCAAACATTTATACAGTTCAATTTCAATCGCAAGATCATCATTTGCAGATAGCTTCTATATAGTCACACACTTATATCTCTCTATTTCCAGAGAATCAGATGCTATTATTGCAAGAAGTTTGCCGTGGGTGACAATCACGTTAGACATTTTGTAAATTCACATCCTTATGATGACCTTGTTATTCTGGTGGGAGAAGATGACGTTGAGTCGTTGGGTAAAAACCATAGATACAGAATCGTTCGTTTGGGGGGGGGGGGGGGGGGGGGGTGGGAAGGAACTGAGACAGGGCGATGCAGAATTCGTGCTGAACGAAGAAACAATGTCGCTTGAAGTTGTGTCTGCGGCAGAATGTCATATATTAGTAAGGCCGTGTGCCAAAGTTTCAAAAAGAACACACCAATGCAGGATGTTCATTCCAGGAGGTCATTATTTACCGACACGATCGACTCCAATATGGATGTAGATTTCTGCGATCGAGTTAACGAGATATCTGCGATATTGGCCTCTTACCAGAAATAATACACCATTTAAAAGACGCAGATAGCTTTCCAGACTACATGTCTTTTCTTCGACAATTAGCCTCGGGAACGTTCCCTATAAATAATGTCTCTTTTCAGCTATTTCTAGATGTTGTACGATTTCTTGAATCCGATGGTGCAACAAGCATACGATATATTCCAGAGGTAAAACAGTTCAGGACCGTTGGCTACAGACTATTTCATTCCGAATTAATTCGGTTTGCGGGAGGGCCGAACTGTGCAGGGTTCCAGGATTGTGAAAGTGTTGCTACAAAAGATGTCAGAATGTGTGCCCCAGTTTAAAAACACTTAGGACAGAATTAACCTCTTCAGAGAGTGAATGCAACAAACCGGAATCATTGGTCAAAATATAGAACATTTCCAAATTGCAGCCACAAACGGCGTCTGGTATCAAATTTGCTTGGACGGGAAAAAGATTGCAATAGCCTTTGGGACACAGCTTGGAGAGGTTGATTTAGTCGGACACATCTTTGGCGGGCGTGCTGGTTTTTCAGCCGGTGTGGTGAAATTGTTTTCTGATTTAAGTTCATCGCCGACCTCCATAACATCATGATTGGGGACGCTGCCTCGGCCTGTGCCACCAGATCGACGGATAAATCAAGTAAGAACATCGAGTCCTCCAGACTTAACATCGCGCCACGGATTCCAGGATAAATTATGAAGAAAACAAGTTCAAAAGATTAAGAAGCAATCTTTATAACGATATGAATTCAAAAGCCATAGACATCCAAAAATGGTACATTAGACAGCAAAAGGACCATAATCTCATCGCGCTATTCAATAAACATTGGTAGCCATTTATGTTACCCGTTCCGTGCTGTCATTGTGTGTCATAACTGGCAAAATGAAGCTGAGAAGCATGAGAAAACAGGCGTCGATCGAATAGAACCGGGTCTTTAGAAGGGACGATAGAATCGATCTAGAACATGAAAATCACAAATGAGTCGGAACATTTTTCACTATTTTTGACGGTTCATTTAGATTGTTATTCTGCTGTGGGAATCTTGGGATATGGTTGCTTTATACTCTGCCACCATCCTGGTATACGTCCTGATCATTTCCGACTGGATTTAGAGGCGAATAGACCAAATTTTGGGTGTTGAATGATACATTGATTTTACATAGGAAATGCACACGCTCGAGTTGTATGGTCTGAATGTGTGGATATATGCACGTAACGCAACATCGATTGCATAGATATTATTACTGAATTGGTATGAACCTTTCATACATCAATAATAATAGTTTAAAACTTACCCGAGTGTCATCTTTTTTGTGACTATGGCACCCAAAACTTTCTAGAAAAAGTCAAAAAATCGAAATGGAGTCGGATCTCAACGCCGATAGAGAAGGAACAAACGGGCAATAGAATCGATCCTGGTGAAAGTTTCCCGCAAGTGAATTTGTACGTTTTGATGTAAAACACGGGTTTCTAATGTCGAATGTCTATATAATATATATAATATACAAAATACCTTGATCCGATACAATAAAAATACACCAATTACGGTACCTGAGTTTGAAAAGCTCAGAACTATTTTTTGTCATGTTCGAGAAAATGTTGGCGGGAAATGGAGTTACGTCCCATATACCAACAACAATACCACGCTTCATTGGGGGGGGGGTCCACATAATTACAATTGACTCGAGAGAATTGCCTCCAGCGGAAATTCAAAATGGAGTTACTTCCCATATACCAACAACGCGTTCGGAACTAAAATATCTATATTTATTGACTCCCGATGAATCGATATACCTGGGTTTTAGGGCTACACGGAATTCCAGGGTTTTCAAGGGGTGGGCATTCAATTCAAGGGTTTCAAGGGCCCTGGAAAATTGATTTTCCAAATCAAGGAGTTTCAAGGAATTCAAGGAGCCACGGATACCCTACAGGGCTAGCACTCACCCACACACAACTGGAGGCTCCTCAAATACATGCTATCTATCTGGTAAAAGTCTCAGGTGACAGCTAGGACATAACAATCTCACATACTGTCTTAGGTAGAACATAACTCTCATCTGACAGGTAGAAATTTAAGAACATTTAGAGCCGTTCTGATAATTATGTATCATCTTATATATGTATCTAATAATGCCTACTTCTATCTACATCTTATTGAAAATAGCAAGCACCATTAATGTGCTATGATGGGCACAATCGTATGGAACAAACCCTTAATTTTTATCTGGTTTTTAAAATAGTAGACTACAAAATATGAATTTGAGTAAATTCTGCGAAATTAAGGCTCCAAATTCATATAAATCCATATATGCAGTCACAAAAGTCAAAATACTCTACTCTGTAATCGGGATTGTAAGATCTACAAAAGCTTATAAAATCGGAAGGCCTTGCTAAATGATTCTTTTCATATATGTCCTTGAAAAGCCACAAAATGAGTATTTTACCAAATTTCCAAAAATTCACAGATTTTCCCTTTCTTGATTCTGTTTTAGTTTTAGTATGTTGTGTATAATGGGTTAATGATCTTATACTAGGAAACATAGTTTCCTGCTAACCATGTGATTATTGCATTATGGAATAGGTCTATCAGAATATATGACCACTGCTCATAAAGGGGTGCTCGTTGCTTTAAACAAATTATGATTCTCTGTCATGTTACGATCGAAATGGCTCATAGATATATACCTGAGCACATCAACTCCGATACGCGGAATCGCCCGGCTACTTTGATATTTTAGAAAAGCAATACTTATATATCTTACCTTCCTCAGTAAATCGTTGTCCACAGATTTCAGATTATATTGCAGAAACTGATGCTTACAGCCACGGAAGATTCCTTTAACTTTATCAGTAAACTCGTCCAATGTACAGTGACTTGAATTCAATGCTTGTGGGTTACAAAGATCTGTCAACAGCAGGTCCATAATGAGTTTACCGTCATCAGCATAGATGTCATTGTTATTCTGACTTTCTCCATATCCAATCGCACTCTTCAATTTATCCCCCCAGCCTTTGCTTTTCTTCACTTCTGGAGGATATACCATACCATCAAACTGGTAGTACTCATCTCGCCCTGGAGGTTAGAAAAAGATTGTTAGATATGGTATATCTCTACATCTAACAAGTTGTATATACCATAGCTTTCTGTGTACAATAATAATAACTATGAATTGAAGACTCCTGTCCAGAAACGATTATATCAATTAATATTGATTTTATTTCGAATTTTCTGGTATAATGCATAAAAACAATTTGAGACATTTTGCCGCTCGCTGAACGTTCGGAGCATAGTAAGTCCTAAAACTATTTCTATGCCTGAAACTTCATGATGGTCTGTTCTAAAAATAGTAACAAAAACATGTCCCAATTGATTATTGCATTATATAAGAATATATCGATAAATTCCAACTAATAGAAGGTGTCTTTGATTGATATTTATTATTTTATATCCCGGAAACTATATACATGTAGAACGTGTTTAGGAAGACATAATCCATCTATTATAGTGACCACAAGACATATTACTTTGGCATAACATTTTATTTTACTATATTTCAACCAGTTTGCTCAAGAGTTCTTTAAATACATCCTTTGCAGAAATGGACAAGTTGGCCTGGGCACACAAAAATCAAATACTTTTTGAAAACTAGCCCTGCCTAGGATAGGTAGCGACTATTTTGGTTATATGCGCGCATTTATGTAATTCAACTCCAAATAGTGACCAACTGCAGATTAAAAGTTGCTTCTGCAACACATCAGCTTTGTTTTGATACAGCGCGTCATCAAAGACGACATCACAGAAAAATATTTTTGAATCGACGAAATCATGAAAAGCGACGTACCGTACTTGTGACATCACAAGTTGAAGACTGCATTGTTTGTGTAACGTTGATTAAAACTGGTCGACGCAAGCATGCATTTCGATGTTAAGCATTTATTTCTATTTTTGTTGTTTTCTCTGACATTGCGATTTCGGATTTGCGATAGACTGTCTACCGTACATATCCACAATTCACCAATCGGAGTTTAAACTGTCATAATTGTTGATCAAATGTCACAGATCCACTAAATGCCGGCAAGAATCTAACATTCTAGGAATAATTTGGGCGGCCGGTGCAGAGAGATAGTAGCAATACTTTTCGATAGGGATCCAAATAATAGCAGGGGTGGAATAAAAGTACAAATTTCCATATAAATAAGAGTACAGACAGGGGGGGTCGTGCAAAAAATTTCCGACACAAGGCCGGGGGGGGGGGGTGGGGGGTCGCAGCTCCTGAAAACACGTTTTTCCGGTGTTTTCTGGTGCTTGCAAATTTTTTCCTTTTGCCCTTTTTTGACCTAATTACAAGCTGTTTAGCCTATATAATGATTGTTTTGATGTGTTATGATCTAAATAACACCTGTAGTGTACGCACAAGATACTAGGTACAGTTATCTGTGGTCAGGTTGGCCTCAGAATGTTTTGATTATTTGGTCCCTTCTAATACTAAGTAAACCTTCGTGAAATTTTTAACTGCGCTGGCCCACCTGGGTTGGATAACCACTTGGTATGTAAATATATTATAATGAACTCTAAAGACAAATAAACCAAATATACTTCAGTAAGTAAAATAAAATATAACATTACCACTATCTGTGGTATCAAACTGAAATTCAACTCTCCAATTAAGTCTGATATGAAACTGAAATAAAGTGTAAAATAAATGTAGAACATGCCTGTTCTCTAATCTATAAACATGTTTCTGGCACAAAGTTACTAATACTATAAAAGACAAAAGTGCTACAGTGTTACATACCCAATTATTAATGAACAGACATTCACATGGATCTCTATCAGTCTCAATAGCATTTTCTTAGTAAAACATGACTGTCTTTCACTTGTGAAATAATGAGATATTATTTATTTATATGCGCTATTCTACAACCATTTAGCTATTGTTAATATTAAAATGATCCATCTAACCACGTACACTGCATATTATAAAACAGGCAAGAAACAGTTTGATAAGTGTCTAGTCTGAAATACTTGGGTAATTTTGTACCAGGAAATGTAACCAAAGTTTCTTGTTAAACTCATTCATTTCTTAATCCAGATTAGATAAAGATTTTGTAAGTCACTTTGCACAACGATAATTGAAACTTCACCTGAGTTTAAATTGACTTAAATAATTTTTCAATCAGCTTCAACTTTTTTCAAAATTCAATTTAGAAATGGTAGTTGAACGACATCGATGATAAAATGAAAATGAATATATCTGATACATTTTGCATAGAAAGTCACTGCTACATCTGCCTCCATTAAAGCCAATAAGATCGGAGTGGATCGTTCATAGGAAACTATATTAATACCACCAGTCAAAACACTTATAAGGACACACTTCCAATGGAAATGTATAGGACATACACTTTATGAAATACTGCACAAGCAATACACTCATATGAGATTTAAAACATTTATCTAGAAAACCCCATCTCAACCTGGGCAGCATATAATTTTCCGGTGTGTTGTGTGTTTACAACTTCACTTTAACTAGCAACTTTAAAAATATATATAAAGTAAACACGAGTGCATTTCATGGATAAATGCACATTACACAAAGTCCAGTGCAAAGTCTGGAATAAATAATTAGATAAAATATAATTTTTAAGTTGTTTCATTGGTTGTGTCAGCTGGTTGTGTTGAGTTTTTCATGATAAATTTTTTTAATCTCATGAGTGTATTGCTTGTGCTCATAGTTATAATTTATTAGTATTTGAGTTTAACTGGTGGCGAAAGTACACCAAAGTTGGATGATGCTTGAAAAAACAGAATGGTCAAATTACTAATGACTGATAATTATTATATATGTTCATTCTAATTTAACCATTCTCTGTTTCTCAACATCAGCCACATTCACTGGACATTCTACACCCTGATGTTTTTGCCTATAATGGCTCTCCAGCTTGATAAATTTCATTCAAATGTGACTGGAAAGGGGGGGTCCCAAAACCATGAGTGGAAAAAAATATTTTTTTTTGCACAAAGAGGGTGGGGGTCCAAAGTGCTGCAAAAAAAAATTCAGCGTTGTGTATGCAAATTTTTTCCTGCCCCCCCCCCCCCTGGTACAGAGGGAATTGTGTGTGTTTCTGATATTGACTGATACCCAGTTGCCCACATATTTCAGAGTAATACATTGATACCATAACTAATTGATATTGTAACCACTGTAGAATATTGGGTACCATATTTTTTCATGATTTAGTCCACGTTTGTTGGTCACTATAAATATCCCTAGTATAAGTACAATCTCCAAACATTATTTTTACTGTTTGTAGTGTTTTCTGCACAATGACCCTCCCTCTGTTGTTTAACTAATTTCTCATGGGACCGCCTGGCTACTCAAACAGATTTTATCAAGTTAGCATCACTAGATTTGGCATTTTTCAGTGATTTCTCTTACATCTTTCGCGATATATCACTCTGAGGTTGGGGGCTTCACAACTTGTTATGCCTATCACGGAAAATATCTTCCATTTTGATTGTGAGCCATGTTATTTTAAAAGCACCAGCTACCGATCAAAATACGTAGATTTGAAAAGTCTGCACATGGAATTTACACAGTCGGCTGGCGAGGATCACGAAGCGATTAATATTATTTCCACCCAGCATTGCTGCAGCATTATTGATACATGGACATTCGGCCAACCCTAAATTGTGGCTTCAAACTTGGACAACCGAATATACCAGAAGCAAACTTCCAGTACTGTGAATAGGCCTGTTCAATTGAAGTTTGATTTTTTTTTTATTTCTGAAGAAACTAACACCATTTTTCCCACATTGATGTCAGTATTTCATCATTTGGATTACGATCTGACGAATGCAATAGCTGCGACTCACAAGAAAAGCACTGTGTGTACAAAACTTAAATCATATTCTGGCGCAAAAGTACTCGAAAATGTGAGTGTTTCATCGCAAAATATCTTTGAAACATTCCTTGTTTACACTCACTCACTGGAGGAAATACATCTTCAACTTGTGACGTCATTTCCGACGTTCTCCGAAAGAGGCCGACTACAATTAGCAAAGAGTAGGGCTTACACTCTGATTGACGTCGAGAGCAAAATTAACAACCGCTTCGTCTGCGGTGTTATTTCTTCCAACATACTAGACCACATTGACCAGATTAATTAACAGATATCGGGTGGTATTAATTATTACTACCTGCACTTTAAATTCACTCAAATTCAAGACGGAAATTAGTCCACATGGCGACACGCTTTTCTTCATGTATATGAATGAGAAATTGTTCATTGACAAATCATTGTTTAATGTCTCTTGAAGCAGAAGTTGAGCCCTTTGAAGCAAAATTGTTTTCTTTTGATGTAAAATTCAAATTTGTTTTCACCTGTAGGTTCGCGGAATGTCATGGTTAGCCCAAATTGAGGGCACCACAAGGCATACGACTGGCAAACAGCAACAGCCAGAACCCATATTTGTTCAATGTGGTAGCATAGGTTTAACCAGACTTTGCATGTTGATGGGGCATACAGGCACAAGCATGGTAAATAATCATCTGTTTGAGTATTAGCGGTATCTGTTAAGCTGTGTATTTAAGCTCACAACACTATTATATACCAAGCCAAGTATAAAGACATTAAAATGTAAAGTGAACAGACAATGGAAACAAGATCCCATAATGCATGAGTCATTATTTCGTGAGAGAATCCAGATTCAGAATCAGAAACCGATTACGGGGGAGGGGCCTACACAGATTCTAGGTCAGATTTTGAAATCCATGTGGTCGCCGCTACTAGGTTTAATGTTCTCCCAGCTTCAAACATCGCTCATGTATAGACACATGCATTAATTCAAAACTTATAGTTACAATATTCATGTTTGTTGTGAGAGTCATGCATTACTTCTATTTGTATTTAGAACATTTCTGTGACGTCATACATTGTTTGTAGCAGGTGTCTATTAAACCTGACGAATAGACACAATGGGCTTGTTGTGTTGATGTGTAATTTACATAAGCGTTGGATATCTGGGTGTGACAATTAGATATTACGGATATCCAACTGTTGGATATTACAAATATCCAATTGTTGAGACAATAAGTCAGACACTTGGTTCGATTCAAGTCGTCGCGACCAATATGGTGGGGCTGAGGTGAGAGGGGGTCTTACACACAAACACACATGCAGCAGTATCAATTTAGAAAATTATTATAACGCCAATGTAAGTTATCCATTGAGGTCCGGAGACCGACCGTTATTTACTGCAAAGATATGTAGGTCCATGTGCTGCGTGATTAAAATAATATATGCCTATATATAGGTATTGTATTCCCGCAACACTCATTGATTGACCAACTATGCATTCCCGAGCATTCAATCAAAAGATTGGTCCACTTATAAGCGTTACTAATATGCACTGTCACATCAAGTTTTCTTACAACAAGCAAATGCAGGGACGTATCCACATAAAATGCGGGGAGGCGACACATCATGCCAAATATTTAAACGTTGATAATCAAAATCAGTTTGTAATGCCGAGTACGCCACACTAGAACTTAAGTGGAATAGTTACGTTGATAACATGGAATTTCATAAAATGTTAAGAATTTGCAAGTCAAAATGTGGAAATTGAAGATCGTTTTACACATGCAACGACTACATATATTTACAGTAAATAAACCTCATTCGATAACTTACGTTGGCCAAGAACTGCTTGTCAATCCAACTGCGAATTCAGTTGGAAATTTGAAGGTGGACAACCCACCCCCCCACATGGGAAACCTCTATCCATATCCCTAGAACTTGTACTTGTGGGTATTTAATCAAACAAATTGACTGACATTTCAACTATATTGTACTGCGATCACAAGACCACAACATTAGCCACATGGGCAAAGCTTTACTTTCCAACTAATGCACAGCATTTGGCCAAAAAGTGCCTGGGCAATTTCATGTGACTGACATTACATTCAAAGAATTGTTTATGACTGTAATGTTTATTGCTATAATTACCATATTTGAAATATTGACACTGAGCTTGAGAATTTTATAGTTAATGCTGGATGACATACCTTTCATGATTTCCGATAGATGGAAAGTTCTGTTAACAATTTTGTCACCATAACTTGGAGCAGGAAAGATAACATGCTCAAAACTAGGAGTTTTTCCCTTTTTACTCTTAGAAACAACTATGTACTTGTATTCAATACGCCCTGACAAACACTGGTTCCTGTCTATATCAATATCTCCGTAAACTTCATAGCAATCTGTATTTCCAGAGCTGTAAAACAAAGAGCTTTATGTAATTGAGAATGAGTCATATGCAATAAACTGATATACCATTGAAATTCAGGTTGAATATTTGTCACTAAAACACACATTGGCCAAGAGTACAAACTTCAGTTTTCAATTTACTACCATCGTCTGCTGAAGAGGTCATACATTTTGAATAGAACACACAGTTATTGACAACAAGCAACAAATACGTCACCGCTCAGCTAGGAGTCGCGTAATCCAGTTCAACCAGAAAGTTGTTATCAATATATATGATTAACAGGTAGTTGGTGGAGCACTGCTCAGAGTAACCCAATGGAATGTACCCTGAGATATGATGACTGGAACAGGACAGTCAATGACTGAGACTTTGGTGACTACAATAGTCAGTAGTTGTCAAATCACTTTAAAACAGGTAGTTATAGACAGAAACATATTAGAGGGTCGGTCTTCTTTGGCAGACAGGAGGCAGATGGTGTTTAACTTGAAATTTCCAACTGCAAACCCCTGACATAGCCAGTCGGCTCCCAACTGGACCAAACTATACATTTTACAACTGCTGCTTCAAGCTCTGTAACTGTTGGAAATTTCCCATATGACATCCTTCATAAAGTTAGAAATATTCTAAATGTGGCGATATGTTGGTCTAATTACAAATTTTTTCCGTTGAATAACAAACTTGGGGGTCAAAACCAGAACCACCTCCCCATTAGCCACCCCCCCCGCAAATCAAGCTAACAATACATATATATATATATGGGGTAAATATCCTATATCTGCCACTATTTGAACCAAAGGTAAAACCCAATCTATGAGATTAATTGATCTTGTAATTTCAAAAGGTATGTTTTAGGAGCTGAAGTGGATTTATTTTGCTCAAAATTAGTTACAACATTATGACTTATCAGCATTCCAACTCTGATAATTGTTTCTTGAAATTACCAGCATAATAAACAAGACATATCATAGCAAAGATGAAAACAGTAAATGGCCTACATAAAAATAGTGTAACATCTGTCCAGTATACACCTGCAAAGAACAAACACATGGCTCATTTAAATTGAAATGAATGACAAAGATAACCATTCTCCCCATAAATCTTTTATTTGTTTATCAAACAGTATCAAGATAACATCATCTGTAATTACCATCACATAGCACATGTGAGACAGTGTGGCATGGGTTGACTTATTAAGCATATTGTTGATATTAAAATTATTGTTGATAGTGAAAGTCATGACTTGTCGAACAAATTTTGTTTCAATGGGAATGTGAAATAACAAGGTAATATGGATGTTTGACCCTTCAAATGGCAAGGGTAATCTGTCTGTTCCTATATATTTTTTCTCCCAGACCATGGACTGATTTCAACCAATTTGGTGTGGTGACTTGGGTGCCCTGGTGGATGTTATAATGGCAATATTTGTTTTTTATTTTAATTTGAAGAAAAAAAATTATTTTCATTGTTTTCTTTTTGATTAAATTGAGCAAGTTGTTCAATCTAAAAAAAACATTTTTTTTAGTTATGTCCCAGACTCCATCCATATTTGACCCAGTGACCTCATTTGAACAAATCTGAACCCCTGTCACCCCAGTCTTATGGTTCCGAAGCAGATGTTTAAAGAATTGTTGACGGACGGATTGACGGACGGCACGTACGACAGATGGACAGACGGACGACGGACGAGGAGTGATGACTATAGCTCCATCGGAGACTTCATCTCAGGTGAGCTAAAAACGGAGAGCTCACTTCATAGCATGCATTGCCAATAAAAAATGTTTTTCATGCAGTTTATTTTTAAAAAAATTGCTGAATTGAATTACAAATTTACCGCTAGTGTGAAAAAAATTATTATCCTATTTAAATACATTAACAAACTATTGAAAAAAATACTGCTGAAAATGAAATAGCTGTACTTATTTAGGATATCAATGATAAGGCTTGTTGGCAAGTTCACAAAATTCAACGAAACAGACTGCATTTATCTCCATGCCGAAACAAATTTGGCCACTTTTCTAAGAATCTAAGTTTTATTTCGCCATTTTTCAGAAATGCTAACAAAATTAAAAAACCAAAATATAGTATTGTTGAGAGTGAAACTAAACTAGAAGTGTGGCTGTTCAAATGGAACTATGGCTGCAAAAAGGTAACCATATTAAAATGTGCCACCTTTATGCTCCTGTCCCTCTCCCTCCCCTGACTCGAGTGACAACACTTTGAGTCATTTTATACCTCATGATTAGATTCCTCATATCATGGAGATGATTATATTCACATTTTGTGGAAACCAGCAACAAAACAATTCATCAATGTTCTTGCTCCTCATAATTTACTGCCTCCTATTTACTTACTCAAACAGAACATTTAGTTATCTTCCTTGTGAAAATGACTCCTGCTGAATCCCTGTGGAGACATCTGTCTGGTCCCCTCTTAATTTGATAGTTCTCCAATAACAAACTTACAGAAATTTTATATATTGAAACAATATCATGTAAACACAAGAGGTGGCATCAGAGATGCTGTGTCTCGTTTTCGGTGGCTTACCGCCGGTGGCTACCGCCAATTGGTGTGCATCAGTATCGGTAGACTAATTAATAGGTAAAATCGAAAAATGACTAATTAAGGGCCATAACTCCATAAAATTTTATCGGGCCAGGCTGGTTTTCGAACTCGTCCGAAATATTCTTGGCAAGTATGTCTATTCCAAATTTTAAACAAATCGGAGGACGTTTGTTGAAGTTATCGCGCTAACGAGCTAAAAATTCACGAAAAATGACTAATTAAGGGCCATAACTCGATCAAATTTTATCGGACCAGGCCGGTTTTCGAACTCATCCGAGATATTCTTGGGAGACACCTATATACCAAATTTCAATCAAATCGGATAACGTTTGTTGAAGTTATCGCGCTAACAAGCTGAAAATTCATGAAAAATGACTAATTAAGGGCCATAACTCTATAAAATTTTATCGGACCTGGCCGGTTTTCGAACTCGACCGAGATATTCTTAGGAGACACCTATATACCAAATTTCAATCAAATCGGATAACGTTTGTTGAAGTTATCGCGCTAACAAGCTGAAAATTCGTGAAAAATGACTAATTAAGGGCCATAACTCTATAAAATTTTATCGGACGAGGCCGGTTTTCGAACTCATCCGAGATATTCTTGGGAGACACCTATAAACCAAATTTCAATCAAATCGGATAACGTTTGTTGAAGTTATCGCGCTAACGAGCTAAAAATTCGTGAAAAATTACTAATTAAGGGCCATAACTCTATCAAATTTTATCGGACCAGGCCGGTTTTCGAACTCATCCGAGATATTCTTGGGAGACACCTATATACCAAATGTCAACCAAATCGGATAACGTTTGTTGAAGTTATCGCGCTAACGAGCTGAAAATTCAAAGGGCCATAACTCTGTAATAAATGTGCGGACGAACCCGATTTTCTGTCTGCAGCTTATGAGCATGGATATGTACTCACACACCAATTTTTTTTTTAATCCGTCAATAAACGGTTGAGTTATAAGCAAAACACGCCGCCCGCCCGCCCGCCCGCCGCCCCTCATCAAACTATAAGTCGAGTTTTGGAAAAAAACTCGACTAAAAACTGTTAAAGTGATTTGTCAGTTATTTGTCCAGTTATAATTTTCAGAATATTTTTCAATGATTTGACCTTTTGAAATGTTTAAGTTCAAGTTTGTATTAAACTTTAGCATCTTATTGGACTTGGATCGGTATTGCCACTGAAATATTTATATAACAATGGTTATATTGTCTACATCAAATCAGCCTAATATTAAGGAAAGTGCTGCTTACGATCTGAGCTCTGCCTTAAGCAGTTTTGCTTTTCCATCTTTCCATGAGTTCCAACCATTTTTCAGTCCCAAGCCTTGCCCAACGATGAACGCATCCTGTGATCGTGGTTCAAATTGGAATGCAGGTGACAGGATGGCATGAAAATGAACATTGACCCTGAATATAAAAGAAATTACATCTTAGTCACATTTTCACAAATTTTGAGCTGCGTTCAATATAATTTGTTTATGTTGATAGTTTAGTGTGCCTGACATTTGCAGAATGAGGTCCTCAGATGGTGAATTTAGTGACATTATCCCGCATAGCAGGCTAGCATAACCAAATTCAGCCTCATGGGACCTCATTCAGCATGGCCTCATCTGCTATGGGAGACAATATGTGAATACTGTGATGTACACCCATTGGGAATCTCGATTATGCAATGTGTTGTCTGCCAATTTGGGGAAATAGAGAAACTAAAATAAAAAAGAAATAGAATCTATGTGAAGAAGTTTCTATATAAATTTGATAATAAAAAACTTTCCAGAAAAGATGAGGACTAAGCAGAATGAGGTCCCCAGAGGGTGAATTTAGTGATGTTAGCCCACAATGTGGGATAGCATCACTAAATTCACCCTCTGGGGACTCATTCTGCAAATGACAAGCACACAGTAAGACGGACCATGCCATTTAGTCAGAAGAATTTCATTTTTTCCCAAAAAGTATTCATGGATTCACAAAGTGCAAATAAGTGAAAGTGTGAATGACACTGTATTTACATAGTTCAACTTGGAGAGGGGATAAAGTCATTCATTATGATGTATGAAGCAACAACGAATCCAGAAAGGTCAACCCGAAAAGCCATATGAAGTTTGGGATCAATTGGATGAAATTTGTTGGATGTAGGGAATGTTTGAAGCATTTTGTGATGCAGAGTAAAATCTTGTGATGCAGAGTAAAATCCAAAATGGCTGTCAACTTGTAGCCGATGGGAGGGAGGGAACAGACAGGGAACACAATTTGACCAACCGCTATGCCAGTTCAAAGTCGAGTGCTGTTAAGGGTGGTTTCACGAGAACTGTAGCATAATAATTTTCTTAGATTCACCCAGATTCACCTAGATGTTTTCCTCGATTTCAATTCAATATCAAAACTATCTAATGTGGATGCATAAACCTAACTTTGGACTCCCTGCATAAAAGATTTCAGAGTCATAAACATATTTTTTTATATTTTAATTTTGTAGCAAATAATGTCTCCTTTTTTGAGATTTTGTGTGTGCCAAATAATTTCGGTGCTGGACTCAGATGTAATATTCATTAATACACTCTTGTTCACCTTTTTCAATAATTTCCATTGATGAATTTTCAAAATTTGTGGTATCAAAACTGAAAAAGAATTAAACTCTTGCTCAATTTCAACTTAATTATAAAATTTCATTTAACCAAAATGTGTTCTTCAAAATTCCGTTAAAAATGTGTTTTCCTGAATCATTGTTTGGGAACAAAGAGCTCAAAATGATAATATATATACATAAGCAGGGCATAAAACTGATCAGAAAGAGAATCATGATTCTTGTAAAAGCAGCTGATTTGCTGAAGAAATACTATATTATGATTCTCGAAAAACTGTTATGGTTGTTAATATCTGATGAGTGGTTTTAATACCATCTGTGGTGGCACAACTATTGTTTATCATGACAGTTTGATTAACAATTTTACATACAGCCTACAGGGTTTATTCTTATAACTGTCTGCTTTATTACAGGCCAGTAGATGTTGTCACATGCATCACTGAATACATGTATTGTAATGGTCAGTCAATAAAGTATCCATTCATTCAATAAGATAACAATGTCTGACAAAAGGATTATAGTAAATCAGTCTCGAGAGGACTTAGTATACGGTTGAGATTAAAATAATTTTGATAATACATGTACATGTATGTGACGAAAATAATGTATACTCAGACCTACTCAGACACTATAGTGTCCAGGGGAGTTTATTTCAGATCAATAAGTGAATCTGAGGAAAAGATCGTGGGAAATATAGTGAAAGGACCCTGCAGAGTGCAGAGCTGAGCAATATTCACAACTTCCGGGATTGATGAGAGCCTCTTGTGTACAAATCATTGACTTGGGTGATTCTACCTTTAGGTAACAGAACATAGTGAAAAATGACAAAATTTCGAACAGGCTTAATAATTGTGGCACTTGATGCTTTCAAAAGTACAGATTTTCGGCTTTTCAAAATGGTATTAAACTATATTGCTGCCTATCTGTTGGTATTTGTTTGGCTCTGTTATGTTTGCAAAAATATCAAAGTGGACAGGTAAGCTGTGGCATGAATGTTAATGATATTAAACACTATAATTTTGCAGCAAAACAAAGATCATATAGTTTCATTAAAGAAAAATAAAAAATTCCCACATTTTAAAAACTTTCAGTAACTATTCCTCAAAACCTCCATGACTGGCTGAGTATTATTTGTCACACACGTAACGATTTCAACATAAAAGTTTTCATTATTCAAGAACTACATGAACATACATCATAGTTTCCTATATTCTCTGACTCTATAGTTGACTGATACACTGACCATGATATAAGATATTAATATTTTTTATGCTTTTTACAACACTGCCAATATCTGTCACACATGTAACGTTACGTGTGTGACATTCAGCAATCGACCACTATCTGTGTATTTCCAATGAATCAATTAAATTCTGCATTAAATGGCTACCCTGCTGGACAAAACAAGTGTCCACTGGACTCCACTGTCACCGTGGTGTACTTGCCGTTCGGACGTGGTGTCAGACTTTGTATCTGCATTTGAGCACCATGATCAAATGGCAACTACACTGCGGCCTTATAATCACGATAGTACCATGGGTAATGGAGGTCATTTGGGGCAAGTGGTTGCGACGATATCACAGCACATGAATTTGCAGGCAATAAAAGCAGTTTTACTGATAAAGTACTAATCTTTTTTTTCGGGAGACAAATATTGGTACAAATATGATTACATTACCAAGGAAATATCATGGGATAGGCGCATTTGAGCTCAGATGACTACATAACAGGGAACTAATAAATTGTATTGTCAAGGCCAAAAAAAAAAAGTTTTTTGATTCTCGGGCAATTTGTTTTGAGAATCGATGAGGGAGCGAGGGTTTTATTTTTATTTTTTGTTATGGGGATATAAATTCCCATAGTTAGCATGGGTTATAATGCCTTCCCAGGTTAAGAAAATGTAAGGAGAACATTGTTTTGATATAAACTAATGTATTCCACAATAAAAATTGGCCAATAATCACATTGTACTTCCCGTACATCAAATCTGGAATAAAGAATTACATAAATATTTGACATTGTACTCTCTGTACATCATTTACATCAGGGATTTACCAGAATGATATAAATGTACAATGAATATTTCAATTTACTGTTGTTGATATATTTGATATATGTATGTACCTTTTTATAGTATATATCTATTTATATCTATCTATATACTTTAATATTTATCCATCTAAACTATAGTAACTATACATGCTAGCCATAAAAACTTCAAATACTATTATATTAAACAAGCATACACATCGCCAATACGCACCATATTACTTTCCTGTTTGCATTCCCGAAATTTGAAATCTCAGAATTGTTTACGAAAAGTGGATTATCTACCTTGCCGAAATATTTGAACATTACATTCCGCCTGCGTTTTGCGTCCATAATTTCGTACGCAGAGGTGATTGTTTGGCAACGTCCAATTTATACCAACCAACCATTTGACTTAATAAACTTGGGGCTTGGGCAGCTTGTGGTGACAATATACCTGGTAGTTATCGTTGTCTAGTGTCTGTTTTTGAATACCAACACATACACCATTGTATGTCTATCATATTCGATGTTTGAAACATAACTAATTTCCGTTTTCTAGTTTCCTATTTTCGTGTTAAAATTTGACAGCATCGGTCAAAATCGTAATAAAATGGGTCAACGCAGGCCTTTTTCCAGACGCGGCTATGCCTGAGAATCAAAACCCTTTTTTTTTGGCCCAATAAAGAGCGTTTCTCATCAGCTCAGAATATACGTGGGAAAATATGTGCACATTGGTAACACGACACGGGGAATGTCAATAGATAGGTGCCATCAAGTGACTCAAAGAGGCCACAATAATTCGCAACAAAGAGTGTTTATTATAGATAGATTTTTTATCATTTATTATTTAAGATAGATGCCAACTATCTGGTGAGTGTCAAGCAATAGGCGCTGTTTACCTCAGGTGACTAATAAATATTTTAAATGATTTGAAGGGGCTGTAATAATTTACTGATTCTTTACATGATTTTCCATTATATCCAACATATCATGTCATGTTTGTTAGCCATTATATTTGACAGACAAACCCTAGTTAAGTTATAACAGCACATTTTCATATTGATATTGTTATCGACTCACTTGCTGTCAAACTCTTGTCGTGCGGTTAACTTGTTTTCCTGAAACATTAAGGCAAAATTATGACATTAGTTTCCAAGGACAAAGGATGATCACACAGTAACGTCAATATAAAGTTCCAAACATTCATTACGATATTTGTAGTAAAAACAATTATATAATGGATTTCATATTTTTCACTGATATTAATTATGAGGAAAGATATAATTCTCTATAATGTAGTGTCAGTTTGTAGTTTACAAGAGGTACGCTGTCGCGTGGCATTTGCCCCCGACCGTAGCAATTCGGATTAAGTATGGACGAAACTGCGGATATCCGAGGAGGCCTATATGACCATTCCAAAAGAAGTTCGTACTAGAAATTCCGGAAACCCAAAAACAAGCGATCCGGAAACCCAAAAACAAGTAAAAATTGAAATTATCAAAGTTGAAAAAAGGGCCATAACTCTGGCAAAAATCATCAGATCATACCCAAATTCGCACTTGACATGTATTTTCATATAACTGATCCACAAAAATACGGGATTTGCAATCGTACCACCAAAGCTCACGCTATCATTTGGAAACCCAAAAAACTAGAAAAAAATTGAATTTTCGAAGTAAAAAAAGGGCCATAACTCTAGTGAAAATGGGTGGACGAAACCCGCGCTATGCATGTAGCTGTTCCCACATGCTGCTCTATCACCATACGAAATATCAGCTAAATCTGCCCAGCGGTTGCTGAACAATAATGCAAAATGTTTGTACGAACAGACAAAATTGAAATTTTCTAAGTTGAAAAAAGGGCCATAACTCTGGCACAAATCATCAGATAATACCCAAATTCGCACTTGACATGTATTTTCATATAACTGATCCACATAAATACAGGATTTGCAATCGTACCACCAAAGCTCCTGCTATCATCTGGAAACCCAAAAAAACAAGAGAAAAATTGAATTTTATAAGTAAAAAAAAAGGGCCATAATTCTCTGGTGAAAATGGGTGGACGAAACCCGTGCTATGCATGTAGCTGTTCCCCCATGCTGCTCTATCACCATACCAAATATCAGCTAAATCTGCCCAGCGGTTGCTGAACAATAATGCAAAATGTTTGTACGGACGGAATAAATTGAATTTTCTAAGTAAAAAAAGGGCCATAACTCTGGTGAAAATGGGTGGATGAAACCCGTGTTATGCATGTAGCTGTTCCCCCATGCTACTCTATCACCATACCAAATATCATCTAAATCTGAGTAGCGGTTGCTGAACCATAATGCAAAATGTTTGTACGGACGGACGTACGGACGTACCCACATTTGGGCACAAATCGGGTCAGTTGTCCAAAATCTTATTGGGTTCCCTTGTTGGGTATGAAAAATGTGTTCTCACAAATAGGCACATAGTGAGTCATCCAATATTTTTATGTTGGGTTCTGGTTGGGCACAATTAAAATATTGTTGGCTGCATAGATCTGTTCAGATATTTATTGGCTAAAAAATGCAGACATTGTTGAGTAAATTCAAATAAGTTGAAGTCATCTTGGGTTCTCATTTGGGCACAAATTGGGTCAGTTGTCCAAAATCTTATTGGGATCCCTTGTTGGGTATGAAAAAAATCTCACAAATAGGCACATAGTGGGTCATCCAATATTTTTTTGTTGGGTTCTGGTTTGGACATTATGGACTTTTTTTTAGGACAAATGAAGTCCAAACCACCTGTTGAGTACATTCACATGAAAGCCAAAAAATATGTTTGGACAAATATGTTGTTGTATACCCAACAAGGCGGGAAAATACCCAACAAGGCGGAAAATACCCAACAAGTGCCCATTGTACCCACAAAGTAACCAATATATGCCCATATGTAAACACGGACGGACGTACGTACGGACGGAGACATCGACTATATACCCGCCGACTTCAAGTCGGGGGCATAATAATCCATCGTCGGTCATCAATTGACTAGTCAGATTAAGCTCCTACAATTTACTGATATTCGATTTATATTTAACATATATAAATATGACGTGCAACTTGGTGTAGATATGTAATTCCTACCTTCTTGTTCTGTGTCTCATTAATTTCATCTGATTTTTTCTCATGACGTTGCATTATTTGAGTCTTCGTAGCTGCTCTCCCATTACCCCTCTCCCTCTCTCTTTCTCTTTCTCTCGATCTCTCTCTCTTTCTGTCTCCACGAGGCATTTTAATTGTCGATTTCTGAGAAGAATTTGTAGATAACGAGGATGCCTGTTTTTCATCTCCATTCGACGAAGCAGATGATGCTGGATAAGCCACATGTTGAGGCTCACTGACTGAATGTGTTATAACTTTCAAATTTTCTGCACCGAGCACGACTTTTTTGGCATTATTACCGCCTGGATCATCTTCAGTTCCACCATTATTTTCAAGACTGAAATATCCATCATTCAGTCCATTACTACTCTCACTCTCACTAACACCAGATTCAACACGTTTCTGTTTCTCTTGGTAACAAGGTTCTGAATTACTCTTGAATTCAGATTTGTAACTGCCATTTGGTTCCTCGTCTATGTCGTTTGAATTTGAATCTTGTAGACTCTCTTGTTTGGTAGATCCAATTTCCACACTATTCTTCACATGTTGTGAGTTAGTTTGGTTTGTATCGTGTGTTTGAGCAGCTGATCTGCCTGGATGTTCAACATTGGGGCTCCGCATTTGTATTTTGGAATCTTCTTGAACATGCTCTTTATCACGGGCTGACGAATTGTCGCCTGCATTGCTTGGGACATCTTCTGGTTCATTCTGAGTTTCAGAGTAAGTATTTGCTTGAGGTAAGTCTACGCTGCTTGTTGTATGTTCATGACTTGATGTATCTACTGATAACGATGGTGGAAGAGAATCTTGGTCGTTATCAATGGTTGATCTGTGTTGCACACCTGAATAAACAATAATAATAAGTTATAACTTCATTGAAAGTCAATGGCATGGATCTTTGTTTGTTTGAATGGTATGTCTACCTTTAAATTATATCTGGACCCTCCTAACTTGAAGACTAAATTTTGCGACTCTAAGAAATAAGTGTCTATTTACATTCAGATGGTATTTTATACAATAGTACATTATATCTTTACTAATACCCCACCTAGAGGGTTTATCTGTCAATACTCGCCCAATTAATCATCATTCATGTCAGCCTTCCATATTATCAGGCTTTCTTGTCCATTGGTTGCCCATGTTCTGAGATCCTGGAGGAATGGCAAGTAAGAAATCAAACAAATTTTACCCAAATAATTGACAAACTTGTATACTCAGAGCCCTGGATGGATTTATCTGTAAATACTTGCACATATAATCACCATTTCTATCCGTCTTCCAGATTATCAGGCCTTGTCTAAACGTGTCTAAACACTTACATCACGTATATATAATGTGGTAGATCAATTCAGACACTTCAATGCGTGTCTGAACACTTACATCACGTATACATGATGTAATTAGATAAATTCAGACCCCTCAATGCATGTCTGAACACTTACATCATGTATACATGATGTAATTAGATCAATTCAGAATCCTCAATACTTAACTGAACACTTACATCATGTATACATAATATAGGTAGATCAATTCAGTCCCCTCAAAGCGTGTCTGAACACTTACATCACGTATACATAATATAGGCAGATCAATTCAGTTCCCTCAATATGTGTCTAAACACTTACATCACTTATCTATATCTATATTTGCGTATGTCTGTCTGTCTGTGTTCTATAGAAATTCACAGGGAACCATCTAGATGGCACCAAAGGGGTCTACTAGGGGTAACTTTTTTATGAGAAAGATAATGGTGCGAGTTAAGATTTTCTAAAGTTATGCCGTTCTTGTCAGGGGCAGAAAAGGGGAGGGCCAGAATTTTTTTTGTCGCCGATTGGCACGAAATTTATACAGCCCTCTTAATTCAGATTGTTTGGCTTCGGCAATCCGCTACGGCAATAGTATGCCATGGCCCAGTTTGCTTCAGCAAATTGCTTCGGCAATGCTGATTGCCGTAGCCAATTATGAAGGCTTTTTATATATGATCATCCCCATGATATAAGGAATCTGATGGTGTGGTTTAAATATGTCAAAAGTGGCACCGTTTGAGTCAGGGATGCAGGGAAGGGGAGAGGGGCACCAAAATTGATGAACTAAATTTAGCGCTGAGGAAGGTACAGAGGAACCATCTAGATGGCACCAAACGGATCTACTAGGGGTAACTTTTTACGAGAGAGATAATGGTGTGGGTTAGAATTTTCTAAAGTGACGCTGTTGTCAGGGGCAAAAAAAGGGTGGGGCAGAAAAAATGTTTGAAACGAAACTTATATATAATCATTCCCATGATATGAGGAATATAATGGAGTTGTTTAAATATGTCAAAAGTTGGGCCATTCACGTCAGGAAAGCATGGAAGGGGCACCAAAATTGATAAAACTATTTTAGCGCCGATTTCCTCCAAATTGATATATTATATATTAGTCCAGTGCATTTATGGTTTTACCCAGAACTAATTGCAACAGAATTTTTTTTTGCTGGAATTGCTACATATACCCTCCATAAACAACATACTAAAAATCGGCAAAAATCGGAAAAAGGGAAATTAGTGAATTTCGTGAAAAAAAATTGAGAAAATTTGGTCAAATCATCAATTTATGGGTATTCATGAACGTATATAAAAAATTCAAATTTACAAGTCCTACAAATATCATGCCTATTTTGTCGACCACATTTTCCTGAATCCAGAACTGGAAACCATTCCCAGATTCCTTAAGTATTTTTCGAGTTGTGTGCCTTCAATGATACAATATATATGGAATCCTATTAGGGCCACTTGCTAATGGCGCTTTCGACGCACTTTTTGTCGCTTTCGGCGCGCGACGAAACATACCCTAATGGCGCACTTTTTGTCGCTTCCGGCGCGCGCCATTAGGGAGTGGACCTAATAGTATGCCAAATGGCGCTTTCGGCACGCGCCGAAAGCGACAAAAAGTGCGCCATTAGTAACGCGCCGAAACATGCGCTAATATCGCACATTTTGTCGATTTCGGCGCGCGCGCGCCGAAAGCGACAAATAGTACGCCGAAAGCAACAAATAGTGCGCCGTAACGGCGCATATTTTGTCACTTTCGGCGCGTTACTAATGGCGCACTTTTTGTCGCTTTCGGCCGAAAGCGCCATTAGCAAGTGGCCCTTATAGGATTCCATAAATATGATCTAATTGTGCGATTTAAAGACTCCAAATTGCTGTCGTTTGGATGAAAGATTGTGGGAGGGGCACTCAATTTGATAAGAATGGGTTTAGTTGCGTCTAATGAGTCTAATGGTATGGCTTAAATTTGTCAAACGTGGCGTCATTCGAGTCAGGGGAGAACTGAAAGGCAGAGGGGCACCAAAATTGATACGCAATAATTTTAGCGGCAATTTCCACCAAAGTGATTCGCTTTCTTATTCATAATACGAGGAGTATGATCGTGTGATTTAAAGACGCCATAGTGGTGCTGTTTTGGTGTGAGATGGGGGTGGGTGGGCACTACAAACTTTGATTTAGTCGCCAATTAGAACCAAACTTATCAATAATCATCTCCATGATACCAGGAGTCTAATTGTGTGATTTAAGAGTATCACAAACTGTCACAAGTGGGGAAAGGAACACACAAAAAAGATGAAAAATATGTTTAACCCTTTACCCTACAGAACGGCCCTGTGCCAATGCATTCTCTTATATATGCGAGTCGACCATAGGTCGAGCCTAAAAAAAAATTTAATCCGTCAATAAACGGTTGAGTTATAAGCAAAACACGCCGCCCCGCCCGTCCGCCGCCCGCCCGCCCGCCGCCCACCGTCCCTCATCAAACTATAAGTCGAGTTTTGGAAAAAAACTCGACTAAAAATGGTCAAAAGTGTTAAAAAAGATTTATTTTAGGCCAATGCATTCTCTTATATATGCGAGGCGACCTATGGTCGACTCGCATATATAAGAGAATGCATTGGCACAGGCACAAGTGGGGAAAGGAACACATAAAAAAGATGAAAAATGTTTAACCCTTTACCCAACAGAACGGCCCTGTGCCAATGCATTCTCTTATATATGCGAGTCGACCATAGGTCGCCTCGCATATATAAGAGAATGCATTGGCTTAACACATATTAAAAATGATAAAATTGTCAAAGAATGTAGAAAAATATTATAAAAATTGTTAAAAAATGTAAGAAAAAATTTATAAAATTGTTAAAGAAAGTAAGAAAAAATGGTAAAAAGTGTTAAAAAAGATTTATTTTAGGCCAGTGCATTCTCTTATATATGCGACGCGACCTATGGTCGACTCGCATATATAAGAGAATGCATTGGCACAGGACATAACTGTAACCATCACAATGTGGTCAATGAACCGGTTCCAATGATATCCATATTTGTATGGTGTTATTGAGACAGACCGAAGACATTTTAGGCTGTTGAAGCTTTATTTGGGCGTTTTGGCCGTTTTTGGCCGTTTTGTTGGGTAAAGGGTTAACACCGATTTCCACTTGAAGAGAAGATTCTTCTCCTGCACACAATGTTGGGCAATCCCGCATCACTAGCATACCACAGATAACCATAAACACAACAAATTTGCAAAAATTAAATCATCGAACAAGCAGTCTCTGTCTATGACGTCGTATGTCACATGACTGCTCCATGAGACTTTCTAAAGTCTCTCGAAAAATGAAAAAAACGAATGTTTTTCCGAGGCATATATATCAATAATTAGACCGTTTCCTGTCGGATTTTTAACTGATTATGATGAAATAGGTAATAGTCGTTAACCTATTCTATCATATACTTTTTTATCTCTGACGGCTGCACTTTAATACGTGTCTGAAAATATACTTAAATGTAAGTAGATCAATTCAGTCCCTAAATGCGTGTCTGAACACTCACATCATGTATATATAATACGCATAAAAGTTCTAAATATACCTTCAAATAGTTCAATATTGAATCAGCGATTAAATTGACCATAAACACTTTGACAAAAGGGACGAGTGCACATTTTAGTACCCGTGAATTACAAATTGTGACTGCCTACGAGTGCGAGAGCAATCGCTCCTGTCTCATTAGACCAAGTAAGTATGTTTACAGACCCTGACAAAATAAAAATGATCTAATACTCATTTCTGGCCAAAATACTGTCTAAATATGAAATGTTTCGTGTATGGCCGATGACGTCCAGGCGAGACTAATTATTGTAACGACACCTAAGTAGGTATTTGTTAAAGAATTGTGTTGGCCAACATCAATTCTGCATTATTATGAGAAACGGAACTGTCAATGTTCATTTGAAGTTGGCTGAATCAAATCAGAATGAAATTTAAGTGACAAAACTCTTAAATAAAGCATGTTAGATTTAATAAATTATGTTAGACCAGTGTAGACAAATGAACCATTTCATAAAATATTTCACCTTGAACTTCATTTGCAGGAAAGTTGTCAGTCATATGCACTGTAGAACCCAAGTCCGAAGACTGCATTGATTGTATGTGTGCTGCAGAATCCATGTCCGTGTCTGGAGACTTTATTGGTGTTATATCCACTGTAGAATCAATGTCCATGTCTGGAGACTGCACTGGTGTTATAGGCTCTGTAGAACTCATGTCCATGTCTGGAGACTGCATTGGTGTTATAGCCGCTGTAGAACCCATGTCCATGTCTGGAGACTGTATTGATGTTATATGCGTTGTAGAACCCATGGCCATGTCTGGAGACTGCATTGGTGTTATAGGCTCTGCAGAACCAATGTCCGTGTCCGGAGATTGTGTTGGTGGTGTTGGCGCTGCAGTACCCATGTACATGTCTGGAGACAGCATTGTTGTTTTGACAAGCTGCGTAACCTGATTGGCCAACCAATCACGATTGATTTTAGTTTTGCAAGCTTTACAGAATTTCTGTATTAATGAAGGGATCTTGGTCTGACATTTTGGACATTTTATTTGCCCAATTTCTGCAGTGTTATTTGGTGAGCATCCACATTCACCGCAAACGTCATCTTCGTCGCTCAGTTGACAATTACAGAACTGTCCTTCATCATCAACTGATCTGCAGATCAGCATCTTTAACTTCTGAAAATAATTATAAAGAGAATGCTATAACAAATAAGTTCGCCGCACCGCAAATACCCTTCTAAAAGGAATCTTGTCGCTGTCATAGGTGTATTAATTTATTCGCCGCACCGCGAATCCCCCTCTCAAAGGGATCTGAGGTGACTTAATTTGAAAGATGTGTTAAGCCGGCCTCTAGTAACTAAGATATAATGATTATATAACCTACTAGTATTGTGTGAATACACTTACATAAAGGCGAAGGCATTTAATGATCTATGTCTTAATACAATTTTGAAAAACATGACCTGACAAAACCTGTTGCAAGGGATATCCATCATCCTATAATGCAGTTAGTGAATATACACACTGAAGATATGACTTACTTAGGTTAAGGTTTCTCACCAGGACAACCAACATAGCTCAAATATGGAATCTTCTTGTGCTGGGACTAGTCCATCTTAACAATAAAAAACTAGGTCATGCATGCCCACCTATGTTTTGAATTGTTTTCAATTCTATTTTTTCTAAAATTACTAAGTCCAATTGTTGGTAAAATTACTAAAATATGTCAATTTGTGTTGCTAAATGACCCCTGTGGCAATCGAAAACCAACTTTGAGTAAAAAAAAAATCGTTAAGTTCAGTGGGGGGGGGGGGGGGGGGGGGGGGGTCTGCAAAAAATTATGTATATAGGGCCGGGGTGGGTGGGTGGTCCTGAGGCCGAAAAAATCGTGCTTGAAATATTTTTCAAAAATGGGTTTTTTTCAAACAAATTGCAAGTACTGACCATGTTGTAATGTTGTTTGTAAGCATGTTAGTACCATGTTTGTTGGTATATGGCTATATATGCAGCTATAGTGATTCTTTAGCCTCAGAATTAGCAACATTGTACGGCCTGAATTTCATAAAGTCGAACAGGGCCCATAACTCTGGTAGCCATTGGTGCTCACAACCCGTGATATTATCATTATTATGCATATTCGTTCCCGATTTCTGGTCCGTCACCATGCCATAGAGCATCAAAATATGACAACCGACTCTTGAGTTATAATGCAAAATGTTTGTACGATAGGACGCACGGATGGCTCGAGACGTCAAATAAATACCCGCCGACTAATATTGGGGGGTATAATAACCATATATTTATGTGTATACCTAACCAAAAAACAATTCCCCTCCCCCACCCCACCCCGGTGTATAAGACTAAAGAGTTCTTTGGTCATGCACAAATAATTGTGGAACCCCTGACCTGTTTACCACTATCACAACACACACGATATATTAAGGCTATTATGGGGTCTAGGGCGATTTGTGACATATTGTACCTACACACAGGAAGCAAATGTAATTGTGAAATTTTGATTAGCAAACAACCTCACATTGACATGATTAGATAGCAAAGTTCTAAAATCATATAAAATTCATACCAATAATGGCAATTGCATAGCTTTTATCCAAATTTGGGTAGCAAATT
Source organism: Siphonodentalium dalli (assembly GCA_032622095.1). Taxonomy (NCBI): domain Eukaryota; kingdom Metazoa; phylum Mollusca; class Scaphopoda; order Gadilida; family Siphonodentaliidae; genus Siphonodentalium; species Siphonodentalium dalli. The sequence continues at coordinate 1,949,074 of CP136065.1, forward strand.
GCGATGTGATACCAGTTAGTTTGCTCCCTGCCTACACAATGCTTTATTACTGTTGTTAGATACTGAAAACACCAGGAAATACCTGGAAATACAGTTTATTTTTCATTTTCTGATCTGTGTTTACCAATTAGGGCTTATTAGGCATGTTATTTCTTGAGTCTTAATTTTAAACAGCAAGAGTTTGCACCAAAAAAGGATAGTGGAATGATATTGAAAGGCAGTTAACAGTTATTGAAGAACGGCTAAAGAAATTTTGATAAAAACATGAAAGGAGGGGGGGGGGGGTGGGTCCCCAAAATTTGGAGGAAAAAATTTGCACAAATGGGGTGGAGGGACTTTTTGGGCCCTATATGTGCAATTTTTGTTCCATGTTAGTTTCCAATTCATATCATAACAAGATGCAAATTATTGATATACTTATTTATCACATAATTTGACCATAAAAGCAGTTTCATTATGGACCATTTGCGATAAGCAGAGTTATCGTCGATGATTGGTATTACCTCCCCTGACTAGTAGGTGTAATCTCAGCTCAGCATTAATGAGATGGCCGCTTCTATACACCAAGCCAGTCGATCGGGCGTTGGGAAATCTTTGTCGCAACATGCTTTAATGTTACAAATGTAAATCAATTAAATAATTATGCCATATTAAGAATATTCCAGTCTAATAATCCGAGACGGGATCTGTGAGTATTTGTCTCACCAAATGGTACATATATATACGAAAATATAGGCAATGGAATGCATATTGAAAATAGTTATGTCCATGGATTACATGAAATCATTCACATGGGAAAGGATTATTGTTCTATCCCAGGTTGTCAAAACTCACGGAATAGTACCGGAAGGTTCCGAAGCTTGAGTAAGATGTCTGATAAAATATTTATTGTGTTGACCAGCACGGGCCACCCATATGGACTATAGGAGTGATTTTAAGGGCAAAATAAATGCAGGGGTGTCATGGAAACCCACGCAGGGTCGCTATTAACCCTAAAAATGCCGGCATTGGCGAATATGTTCGCCGCAAATGAAGCTAACAGCCCGGACCGCCCCTGCTGCGTCTAGGGGTGATTTTAGGATCCAAATCTGTGTGAGGGTGTTAATGAAACCCAAATACGCACGGAGAGTGGTCAAGGTCAAACAGAAGTTCCGTTAACCCCTAAACTAGCCAGATTCAGTGAAGCTAACAGCCCGGACCGCGCCTGCTGCGTCTAGGGGTGATTTTAGGGTCCAAATCTGTGTGAGGGTGTTAATGAAACCCAAATACGCACGGAGAGTGGTCAGGTCAAACAGAAGTGCCGTTAACCCCTAAACTAGCCAGATTCAGTCAGAATTACAAAATTGTGCCCCCAATAAACAAACTCACAGCCCGGACCCCTTAATGTCCTCGTACTAGTACTTCTAATAACTCCTTACTAGTACATATGTGTTGTGGAACTACCCTCGACTACACTCACGAAGAAACAAGGGTGAATCACCCACGAAAGCCTGGCAATTAACTCCCACAATGCCGCCATCGCCGAATGTTTACCGATAACAACGCTGACAGCCCGGACCAGCCTGGACCGCCACTGTGGCGTCTAGTGGTGATTTTAGTGTCGCTATCTGTACAATGGTGTCATTGAAACACACATACGCACATACCGGTACGATGGTCACGGCCAAACAGAAGTGCAGATATTAACCCCTAAATTTGCTAGATTCAGTCAGAATTACAAAATTGTGCCCCCAATAAAGAAACTCACAGCCCGGACCCCCTTAATGTCCTCGTACTTATAATAACTTCTATCATATGTTTTGCGGAACTACCATCGACTACACTCACAAAGAAAAAAGGGCGAGTGGCCCACGAAAGCCTGGCAATTAACTCCCAAAATGCCACCATCGCCGAATATGTTTACCGATAACGACGCTCACAGCCCGGACCGACCCTGTGGCGTCTAGTGGTGTTGGTGTCCCTATCTGTACATGGGTGCCATAGAAACTCACAAAGTCTCACATACGCACATACGTTGGTCACGGCCAAACAGAAGTGACGATATTAACCCCTAAACTTGCCAGATTCAGGCAGAATTACAAAATTGTGCCCCCAATAAACAAACTCACAGCCCGGACCCCCTTAATGTCCTCGTACTTCTAATATAGTAATAACTCCTTACATATGTGTTGCGGAACTACCCTCGACAACACTCACGAAGTTCCGCAACACATATGTAAGGAGTTATCATCAGTTATGAGAAGTATGAGGACATTAAGGGTGTCCGGGCTGTGAATTTTTTTTATTGGGGGCACAATTTTGTAATTCTGAAGGAATCTGGCAAGTTTAGGGGTTAATATCGGCACTTCTGTTTGGCCGTGACCATCGTCTGTGTGTATGTGAGTTTCCATAACACTCGTATACAAGTAGGGCAACTAAAATCACCACTATACGCCACATGGGTGGTCTGGGGCCTCTGGGCTGTTAATCGCCGATAGCAGCATCTGGGGGTTAATTGCCAGGCTTTCGTGGGCGACTCGACCTTGTTTCTTCATGAGTGTAGTCGAGGGTAGTTCCGCGACACATATGTAAGGCGTTATTAAAAGTACGAGGACATTAAGAGGGTCCGGGCTGTGAGTGTGTTTATTGGGGGCACAATTTTGTAATTCTGACTAAAATCACCACTATACGCCCCCAGGGGTGGTCCGGGATGGTCCGGGCTCTCAGCGTCGTTATCGGTAAACATATTCGGCGATGGCAGCATTTTGGGGGTTAATTGCCAGGCTTTCGTGGGCGACTCGCCTTGTTTCTTCGTGAGTGTAGTTCCGCAACACATATGTACGGAGTTGTTAGAAGTGCGAGGACACTAACGGGGTCCGGGTCGTGAGTTTCTTTATTGGGGACACAATGCTTTAATTCTGACTGAATCTGGCAAGTTTAGGGGTTGATATCGGCACTTGTTTGGCGTGACCATGATCGTATGTACGTATGTGGGTTTCAATGACACCCGTGTACATATAGGGACACTAAAATCAGCACTAGATGCCTCAGGGGTGGTCCGGGCTGTCAGCGTTGTTATCGGTAAAAATATTCGGCGATGGTGGCATTTTGGGGGTTAATTGCCAGGCTTCCGTGGGCGGCTCGCCTTTGTTTCTTCGTGAGTGTAGTCGAGGGTAGTTCCGCAACACATATGTAAGAAGTTGTTAGAAGTACGATGACATTACGGGGGTCCGGGCTGTGAGTTTGTTTATTGGGGGCACAAGTTTGTAATTCTGACTGAATCTGGCAAGTTTAGGGGTTAATATCGGCACTTCTGGTTGGTCGTGACCATCGTACGTGCATGTATGGGTTTCAATGATACCGTGTACAGATAGGGATACTGTCAGCGTCGTTATCGGTAAACATATTCGGCGATGGCAGTATTAAGTGGGTTAATTGCCAGGCTTTCATGGGTGATTCGCCATTGTTTCTTCGTGAGTGTAGTCGAGGGTAGTTCCACAACACATATGTAAGGAGTTATAAATTAGAAGTACGAGGACATTAAGGGGGTCCGGGCTGTGAGGTGTATGTTTTTTGTGTTTATATCCTCCATGCATGTTACATGTATATGGCTCAAATGAATGGTGTTGTCACTATAAATTTCCGCTATATAAAGACTGATTTAGGACAGGTTCCATACTATAATAGTACAATCTTGGAGGATGAGTATAGTTTCATCCACACAAATCCCGTGCATAAAAATGTCCCGACTCAGCCTTTTAGTTTTAGTTTTACCTTTAGCCTTTACCTAGCTGGTAGATACCTCCTTTGGTAGGAGAACTGCCTGTTGGCGTATGTTTATCCCTACTCTGCCTAACTCAGGAATTCGGGATTTTTTAATCAAATTACGTAATCGTACGATAGCACGGGATCTCCGAGCGTGAGTAGTTTCAACCACGCAAATCACGTGCACAAAAATATTCGTACAATGTATGTATTACCCTGTATATAACGTCGCTGTTCCAATGCACACCAAACATTACGTTGTAGTTTTGGTGCTTTGATTTCAAAGGGTTACGCTGTATCGGTAACCCACTGTGCTCAATTGACGGCTTTTCCAGCAGTATTCTGTTTAAGTTCAACTTTAACCCCAGAACTCCCGTTGCAGCCTGATTTTTTAATGACATAACACTACTGACTTTAGGTACATGTATGAATCAAACAGATCATCTGCGATGGGAATAAGGCCTACGGACGCTGAGGCCTACTAACGGAAACGATGGTTCCGGTTTGCGAAACGCTGACGACTATTACTACTACTAGTACTACTAGTACCAAGCTGTTTTTCAATTTCACCTCTGTCAGTCCGTGACCTCGTCATTGCCACAATGCCGGTTAGCAAACTTTCCAACACATCGGACCACGTGCGTTCTGTGTCGTATTCGCCGATCCTATTCTTAATTAATGTCGTATTTTTGTTGCCATTTTTCAAAACGATGTTAACACAGAGACTTGCAGATATTTTCTGCTTTTTAATTTTAGCAGACGACTCCATCGCGCAATGTCAACAAACATCACCCGGAAGTTTTACGTCTGTAAAGCGGAAAAGCAAAAACGCGGAATTAAAATAACACCGAAAACGGACCGCAGGAATGCCGATTTACGGAACATGAATATAAATAATTTTTTACAACTTCGGTGGAGGTAGTTCAATATTTCTGCAGCTCTACCTACTAGTAGGCCTATCCACCAGAATTTTTTCACACCGTTAGCGGAAACATACTATTTATTTTTTTGGCCTGAGGGGAGACGCGGACAAAGTGGGACACCCCGGCAAAGCGGGACATCTAAATCTACAGTATACCCCATACCCTCAATGAACTGAGGATTAATAGGTTGATTGATTGGGGTTTATTGTCGCTTTAGCAACTACCAATAAGGCCATATCACGACATTGCCAGTTTTAGTGGTGGAAGAAATCCGCACGCTTGCGACTAATCTAACAGTGATTTCAATGGCTGATAAACTCGTCAACCATGTGCGGCAAACCACCGGCCATCGGCGAGTAACTGGTAACTCCACCAGATAACGATTTCGAGTTAAAAGTCCACGATGGAAACATGTGGATTTGAACCCTTATAAATCGCCAGCGCTGGAAGGCGAAACAGCTTGGAGTGGTACACTGGTACCCCTAACCGATTGAGTCACCGATCCCTGAGGATTATTAGGGGGCGCATGAATAAAAGATAATTACAAGGGTAAAATAAGTGGGTTTTTTTTTTATTTATATTAAAATCAAGAGCATTTCAATTATATGTACTATTATTTTGGCGCTGGTGGTGGTTTTGTAGAGGAGCCCTGCTTGCTCTTACCGGGTTCGTAGAAGTGACTGTGGAGGCCATCCTTAAAACAATGATGTGTCTTGAATATAGACAGTGTCGGTTGGGATTTTGTTCCGGAGAGAAATTGTTCGAGGATAGAAGGAAGTGCTGAGGTATTTCGGTCGATAGAAGGGGCGGAGAAGTTTGTGGTCTCGTGTGGGTGTTAGTGGAGCAGAGTCAGTGATGTTTACATGATTATATCTGATTGTATGGAAGAGGATAACAGAGGAGAAGTCTCTTCTATTGCTAAGAGTAGGCCATTTAAGAATGTTTAACATGTTTGTGGGGCTGCTTAAATTGGGTAGTTGTAAATATTGAAGATATATCTGACTGCTCGGTGTTGAACCATTTAAATTTTTGAAGCAAGGCCTATTTGCCATGGGTGCCATTTGGGACAGCAGTATTCGAGCTGTGGTCGAACATAGGTTTTGTATGCCAGCTCCTTTATTATTCTGTTGTCTGTTCTGATGTTATATTACGTTTTAGGAACCTCAGTGTGTCATTTGCTTTGTTCACTATGTTATTAATGTGAGGTTTCCATTCAAGCTTGTTTGTGATGGTTAGGCCGAGGTACTTGGTTGCAGTGGTGTTTTTCAGTATTGTGCCATGAAGTAGGTACTTGTTTGTTTATATTGGTTCCTTTTTTCTGGTTTTTGTAATTATTTCACATTTGTTGGTGTTGAAAGACATGGCCCATTCTTTTCCCCATTTCTGTGTTCTGTTTGAGAGGAATGATGTTATCCAATTTACTGTGGTATTATCTATGCCCACTCATTTCAGTTTTAAGATGAGGCGTTGATGGTCAACTTTATCAAAGGCCTTTGAGAAGTCTAAAACCGCCACATCGGTTTGTTGATGCTGTGCAAGAGAGTCCAGTATGTCCTGTGAGAAGTAGACAAGTTGAGTTTCACAGCTAAGACGTGAGCGGAATCCATGTTGGTGTTTATATAGGACTCATAATAGGAGTTTATTAGAATCAAGAAAGGACATAATATTAGAGGTGATAATATGTTCGAGTTGTTTGCTGAGGATACATGTAAGAGATATTGGGCGATAGTTTTCAGGTTTTGCCTTATATCCTTTTTTGAAGATTGGGGCAACTTGGGCAGTACGCCAGTCGAGGGGTACCCCACCTGATGAAAGAGAGTGGCGGAAGAGGTTTGTGATTATGTGTGAGATTTCTGCATGAGTTTCCTAAAGGAAGTAGGGAGAGATCATGTCGATGCCCATTGCTTTGTTTGGTTTGAGCTGTTTCAGTAAGTTGGACACGCCTTCGTTTGTAATGTCAATGATCTTCATTTCATTACTTCTGTGGTGCGACATTAGATGTTTTAGTTCGCACAAGTGTGACAGGGTCAGAGGTTTTGGTGTTGTAAAAGCGGAGTGGAATTGCTGATTTAGGGCATCAGCTTGGTCTTTAGGAAAGAGTTTGATTTCACCCTCAACTTTCAGCGGGGAGACATTAGTATAACGTGCCTGAAACTTGCTGCGCGTTTACGGGAAACTTGATTACGTTAGATGATGTCAGTTGTGACCAATTTCAATGTGCAATTTGTTTGGAGAGCCATAATAAGGCCCATTCGAGTTTAGAAAAGATCATCAGGCTACTTTTGATGCCGCGGGACAAAAAAGACTGGGGTTCGTTTTGCTCGACTGCCACCTGCATAGTGTCCGCTGTCTGATGGAGCTGTTAGTCCAGGAGATATTGGTCGACCTCTGCACCCCCCAGGACTCAACTTCACCCCACTAATTTTCTTTCTTAATGTCTCCTCTAATTTTGTTCACTTGTTAACAAGAAAAAAAAGTGGCCGCAGAGACTCCAGACAAGATGGCGTCCATCATCATGACATGGCGGCCATTTTTTTATATGCACTAGGTCTCTTTGATCGCCATTATAGTAAAGATGATAGCACATGCGGTCTTGTTTTCCGCTCGATTCGTTATGCCAATATACAACCCTTATAAATTAGCCAAAAATCCGACACCAGAATCATTGATTCATTTCTAAATTTCTTCTTTTTACCTATGCGACATTGTACTATCAAGTATAACATATAAATAATAGATATATATATATATATACACATATATATAGACATGTAAATGTTACTAATCTTTCCACAACGATACCGTGGCTGCATTTAAAATAACCACGTGTATCTGGTAGCCGGAATTAATTGTTTTTGCAAATATTTACTACTGAATTTGAAGTACGGCCGGTAGTTATATATAGTACCTTCCAGTTTGATCAGTTCATTTCACATCCATGACTTATCATGAAACCGTTCCCACTTGTTATAGTTCGTATTTCATTCCAATAAAACTTAATTTTTTTTTAAACTTTCAAGTGTCCGAAATTACATGACCCCGTCCGAAATTACATTCCCATACATCTGAGCCCACTGTCAAATTTAGGCTGTTATCGTGTAGTTTTCTCTCAATGTTTCCTCACGTGACTACATTGTTTATGAAATTATGAAACACGTCATCTCTAAAATGGGATTACCAGACTTCCCAACGAATTTAGCAACAATTGAATCAATTACGGCTGCTGATTTGACAACTTGTCCGAGAGTGTCCGAAATATTACTCCTTTCCTCTATACCAAAAAATAACCCTTTTTATGTAAAAAATCGCTTATAACTCTGGTAATACTTGGAATTTTTTAATTCTGTAAAAAGCATTCTTTATGATAATCATTTCTCTTCAATATAAGTCTAAAATCATTTACCATAGTCCACTACGAAATTTTCACCTAAAACCCATAATCGTAGGCCTACTATAGTAGCTGCAAACATCGCAGCACCGTAGCGTCTGCAGGCAAGCTGTATACGATTTCTCCACCTATGATTTTCCCCACTTACGATTTTAATCGTAGAGTGTGCGGTGGCACTAATAAGTGCCACCGCAGACGCTACGATTAAAATCGTAAGTGGGGAAAATCGTAGGTGGAGAAATCGTAGCTTGCCCGCAGACGCTACGGTGCTGCGATGTTTGCAGCTACGATTTTATCAACGTGATCGATCACATGATAGCAAAATGTTATACCCCATTCTCCGCATTATGCAACTAAATACATATGGCATGTATCTCAATGTTCTAAACTAACAAGTTGATGTTGAAAGTTCAAGTGAAATTGAATATTTTTTAAATTTTGACATGTTTGTACCTGTCAACTCAACAGGCTCAGCCACTGTCTGGTATCAGTACGGCTGACTCATGTTTAGACGTTTCCGGTTTCGTCGGATCTCGAATTTTTGTTGTCGCGGTAGGCACACTTTTTTGCTTAATAAATACATTATGCGCGGATTTTTGGATTGACAATGTAGTCAGTTGTTGTTTCTGTATTATTTTGTTTCTATGTACACTGAAAGTCGCTCGCAAAATGATTTCATACGACGATACGATCGTGGTTTATGCCAAGTAAAAAGTGAAAAAAAGAAAAAATCGAGAAAAATAAATCATCTAGGAATGTATTCACAATGTTTCAGCGAATCAATTCAACAAATAAAACATCCATCGCGAACTAGGAACCTTCTCTGACACATGCGAAGTTTCACTTGTCTTTAATATACATTTTTCGTGATATAGTGACTGTTTTTCAACAGGTGGTGTTGTTAAAAATTGTACGGTTTAGATGTCAAAGATTGTGATTGTGTGTACGGTTTATCTAAAAATCGTGTGGATAAATACTAACCTAATTTTCTTTTAAAATCGTTCTCTGGGAGATATACCACGTGATGTTGGATAAATAATAAATGTGACAAATCTAAATTTAATTGTTTTGTTCGTGATTTGGAGTCCGGCAACAATAAAATTGCTTATCTACTACATAATTATATATGTATAATTATGTAGGCCTATCTCAAGGCTCGTCCACATACCTGTGTAAAGCGTGCGTGCGTAAGGGTGCGTATGGTTGATGGGTCTATACGCATTACGCACGGCGTCAAGACCGTTCACAGACATGAATTAACTATCCGCTTGACTATTTATATAACATCGTCCTTATTTGTGCAATTTGTTTAATGGGTGAAAGAATAAAGTATTTGATTGTTTGACAAAATCACGACGCACTTGACGGACATCGTCTGTAGTGTAAACATATTGTATTTGCTCTAAATAGTACATTAATATAAAATACATGTAATACATATATAGGCTATTTTAAAGGGATCGGATGACAAGTGCTAACCACTTAGATGATCCCTCCGTATATAGACCCATCGATCAGCCATTATATACGCACCCTTACGTGTACACACATGCATTACGCAGGTCTGTGGACGAGCCTTTACTGGGCGACCAATAGTTGATTATTATGATTTTTATCTTCGGTTTGTTTACCAGTATAGTGTTCTCTCCATTCTTACGGTCGTATCTGACCACTATAGGGGTCCAATACAAAGCCGAAAATGTTAAAATGCTGCATGTTTAAATTTACTATACACGTTTAAAAATATCTTGGAACACTAAAACTATATATCAGACCATGCAATTGTTTTCAAATATGAATTGAACTCATTATTTAATTGTCTACGTTTTGTATTCTACTAGAAAAAATAGCCTATTGTATGGTCCTTGCGGATTAAGAGAACACTATATCGTGCAGTTTATGTTTTATCTTTTTACAGTTTTGTTTCATGTTTTCGGATTTTTGGTCCACGCATGTTCTGTTTGTTTTCGTTTTGTTTACAGGTAAGAAAAATCTATTATTGATTATTTGTGGTTGCCACAAACGTGCACACAGAATAAATAAATACATAAATAGATAAGACATGGAAATGCTGATCAACCGTACACTAGCCGAATTCTAAACCGTACACAAAAATTCGTCGATGACCATCCAAAATATACTTTTTTCTACTATACGACACACCCGAATGGACAAATGGTTACGGATTATTGTTTGATAAACATTACGAATTATATATGACCTGCAAGATTATAATTTTAAAAGGATAAAACACTTGTAAAACGGATTTGAAAGCGAATTTTTGCACAAAAATATACAAAAATTCTCGATTCAATTGTGCTATAATCTAACAAAGTATGACATTATATAAGGAAGTGTCTATTCGCCATCGGATGGCAAATAGCGATTCTACCGCTATGCGCTATTTGCCATCCGATGGTATTTTAAAGAAAAGAAAACATATCATATCATCACAATACGCTATTATAATGATGATTCCTACCGCCTTCGTGATAATTAGGCACAGTTGACCGTCGGTTGACCACCCACAGATATCCTGGGGGGATGGCAAATAAGAAATCGACCAATTTTGAAGGAAATTTCGTATAGTTTGAACATTTAGTGGCACAAGCTGTCGCTATATGGCCACATAATCACCATTTCTACCCGCCTTACTGAAAACCCGGACCAGTTGACCGTCGGTTGACCACCCACAGATATCCTGGGGGGATGGCAAATAAGAAATCGACCAATTTTGAAGGAAATTTCGTATAGTTTGAACATTTAGTGGCACAAGCTGTCGCTATATGGCCACATAATCACTATTTCTACCCGCCTTACTGAAAACCCGGACCAGTTGACCGTCGGTTGACCACCCACAGATATCCTGGGGGGATGGCAAATAAGAAATCGACCAATTTTGAAGGAAATTTCGTATAGTTTGAACATTTAGTGGCACAAGCTGTCGCTATATGGCCACATAATCACCATTTCTACCCGCCTTACTGAAAACCGGACCAGTTGACCGTCGGTTGACCACCCACAGATATCCTGGGGGGATGGCAAATAAGAAATCGACAAAAATTTTGAAGGAAATTTCGTATAGTTTGAACATTTAGTGGCACAAGCTGTCGCTATATGGCCACATAATCACCATTTCTACCCGCCTTACTGAAAACCCGGACCAGTTGACCGTCGGTTGACCACCCACAGATATCCTGGGGGGATGGCAAATAAGAAATCGACCAATTTTGAAGGAAATTTCGTATAGTTTGAACATTTAGTGGCACAAGCTGTCGCTATATGGCCACATAATCACCATTTCTACCCGCCTTACTGAAAACCCGGACCAGTTGACCGTCGGTTGACCACCCACAGATATCCAGGGGGGATGGCAAATAAGAAATCGACCAATTTTGAAGGAAATTTCGTATAGTTTGAACATTTAGTGGCACAAGCTGTCGCTATATGGCCACATAATCACCATTTCTACCCGCCTTACTGAAAACCCGGACCAGTTGACCGTCGGTTGACCACCCACAGATATCCTGGGGGGATGGCAAATAAGAAATCGACCAATTTTGAAGGAAATTTCGTATAGTTTGAACATTTAGTGGCACAAGCTGTCGCTATATGGCCACATAATCACCATTTCTACCCGCCTTACTGAAAACCGGACCAGTTGACCGTCGGTTGACCACCCACAGATATCCTGGGGGGATGGCAAATAAGAAATCGACAAAAATTTTGAAGGAAATTTCGTATAGTTTGAACATTTAGTGGCACAAGCTGTCGCTATATGGCCACATAATCACCATTTCTACCCGCCTTACTGAAAACCCGGACCAGTTGACCGTCGGTTGACCACCCACAGATATCCTGGGGGGATGGCAAATAAGAAATCGACCAATTTTGAAGGAAATTTCGTATAGTTTGAACATTTAGTGGCACAAGCTGTCGCTATATGGCCACATAATCACCATTTCTACCCGCCTTACTGAAAACCCGGACCAGTTGACCGTCGGTTGACCACCCACAGATATCCTGGGGGGATGGCAAATAAGAAATCGACCAATTTTGAAGGAAATTTCTTATAGTTTGAACATTTAGTGGCACAAGCTGTCGCTATATGGCCACATAATCACCATTTCTACCCGCCTTACTGAAAACCGGACCAGTTGACCGTCGGTTGACCACCCACAGATATCCTGGGGGGATGGCAAATAAGAAATCGACAAATTTTTTGAAGGAAATTTCGTATAGTTTGAACATTTAGTGGCACAAGCTGTCGCTATATGGCCACATAATCACCATTTCTACCCGCCTTACTGAAAACCCGGACCAGTTGACCGTCGGTTGACCACCCACAGATATCCTGGGGGGATGGCAAATAAGAAATCGACCAATTTTGAAGGAAATTTCGTATAGTTTGAACATTTAGTGGCACAAGCTGCCGCTATATGGCCACATAATCACCATTTCTACCCGCCTTACTGAAAACCCGGACCAGTTGACCGTCGGTTGACCACCCACAGATATCCTGGGGGGATGGCAAATAAGAAATCGACCAATTTTGAAGGAAATTTCGTATAGTTTGAACATTAAGTGGCACAAGCTGTCGCTATATGGCCACATAATCACCATTTCTACCCGCCTTACTGAAAACCGGACCAGTTGACCGTCGGTTGACCACCCACAGATATCCTGGGGGATGGCAAATAAGAAATCGACAAAAATTTTAGAAATTTCGTATAGTTTGAACATTTAGTGGCACAAGCTGTCGCTATATGGCCACATAATCACCATTTCTACCCGCCTTACTGAAAACCCGGACCAGTTGACCGTCGGTTGACCACCCACAGATATCCTGGGGGGATGGCAAATAAGAAATCGACCAATTTTGAAGGAAATTTCGTATAGTTTGAACATTTAGTGGCACAAGCTGTCGCTATATGGCCACATAATCACCATTTCTACCCGCCTTACTGAAAACCCGGACCAGTTGACCGTCGGTTGACCACCCACAGATATCCTGGGGGGATGGCAAATAAGAAATCGACCAATTTTGAAGGAAATTTCGTATAGTTTGAACATTTAGTGGCACAAGCTGTCGCTATATGGCCACATAATCACCATTTCTACCCGCCTTACCGAAAACCCGACCAGTTGACCGTCGGTTGACCACCCACAGATATCCTGGGGGGATGGCAAATAAGAAATCGACAAAAATTTTGAAGGAAATTTCGTATAGTTTGAACATTTAGTGGCACAAGCTGTCGCTATATGGCCACATAATCACCATTTCTACCCGCCTTACTGAAAACCCGGACCAGTTGACCGTCGGTTGACCACCCACAGATATCCTGGGGGGATGGCAAATAAGAAATCGACCAATTTTGAAGGAAATTTCGTATAGTTTGAACATTTAGTGGCACAAGCTGTCGCTATATGGCCACATAATCACCATTTCTACCCGCCTTACTGAAAACCCGGACCAGTTGACCGTCGGTTGACCACCCACAGATATCCTGGGGGGATGGCAAATAAGAAATCGACCAATTTTGAAGGAAATTTCGTATAGTTTGAACATTTAGTGGCACAAGCTGTCGCTATATGGCCACATAATCACCATTTCTACCCGCCTTACTGAAAACCGGACCAGTTGACCGTCGGTTGACCACCCACAGATATCCTGGGGGGATGGCAAATAAGAAATCGACAAAAATTTTGAAGGAAATTTCGTATAGTTTGAACATTTAGTGGCACAAGCTGTCGCTATATGGCCACATAATCACCATTTCTACCCGCCTTACTGAAAACCCGGACCAGTTGACCGTCGGTTGACCACCCACAGATATCCTGGGGGGGGGGGGGGGGGTGGCAAATAAGAAATCGACCAATTTTGAAGGAAATTTCGTATAGTTTGAACATTTAGTGGCACAAGCTGTCGCTATATGGCCACATAATCACCATTTCTACCCACCTTACAGAAAACCCGGACCAGTTGACCGTCGGTTGACCACCCAAAGATATCCTGGGGGGATGGCAAATAAGAAATCGACCAATTTTGAAGGAAATTTCGTATAGTTTGAACATTTAGTGGCACAAGCTGTCGCTATATGGCCACATAATCACCATTTCTACCCGCCTTACTGAAAACCGGACCAGTTGACCGTCGGTTGACCACCCACAGATATCCTGGGGGGATGGCAAATAAGAAATCGACAAAAATTTTGAAGGAAATTTCGTATAGTTTGAACATTTAGTGGCACAAGCTGTCGCTATATGGCCACATAATCACCATTTCTACCCGCCTTACTGAAAACCCGGACCAGTTGACCGTCGGTTGACCACCCACATATATCCTGGGGGGATGGCAAATAAGAAATCGACCAATTTTGAAGGAAATTTCGTATAGTTTGAACATATAGAGGCACAAGCTGTCGCTATATGGCCACATAATCACCATTTCTACCCGCCTTACTGAAAACCCGGACCAGTTGACCGTCGGTTGACCACCCACAGATATCCTGGGGGGATGGCAAATAAGAAATCGACCAATTTTGAAGGAAATTTCGTATAGTTTGAACATTTAGTGGCACAAGCTGTCGCTATATGGCCACACAATCACCATTTCTACCCGCCTTACTGAAAACCCGGACCAGTTGACCGTCGGTTGACCACCCACACATATCCTGGGGGGATGGCAAATAAGAAATCGACCAATTTTGAAGGAAATTTCGTATTGTTTGAACATTTGCTGGCACAAGCTGTCACTATATGGCCACATAATCACCATTTCTACCCGCCTTACTGAAAACCCGGACCAGTTGACCGTCGGTTGACCACCCACAGATATCCTGGGGGATGGCAAATAAGAAATCGACCAATTTTGAAGGAAATTTCGTATAGTTTGAACATTTAGTGGCACAAGCTGTCGCTATATGGCCACATAATCACCATTTCTACCCACCTTACAGAAAACCCGGACCAGTTGACCGTCGGTTGACCACCCACAGATATCCTGGGGGGATGGCAAATAAGAAATCGACCAATTTTGAAGGAAATTTCGTATAGTTTGAACATTTAGTGGCACAAGCTGTCGCTATATGGCCACATCATCGCCATTTCTACCCGCCTTACAGAAAACCCGGACCAGTTGACCGTCGGTTGACCACCCACAGATATCCTGGGGGGATGGCAAATAAGAAATTGACCAATTTTGAAGGAAATTTCGTATAGTTTGAACATTTAGTGGCACAAGCTGTCGCTATGTGGCCACATCATCACCATTTCTACCCGCCTTACAGAAAACAACGACTCCCACCCATCACCCCCGCGGTAAAAATGGAGCAATTTCGGGAACGGTAAGGATTTCGGCAGATTTGACGACATGGGTGGGTGACCTTCCCCAAATAAATTGTTTCTGTACTTTTGAACAATCGTTCTGCCTGCGGGGCGATTTCCGATTCGTGCGGTATAGCAACGGCGTTATTGACACATCTGATTGAGCGCACCGAGAAACCCCTATATACCAAATTTCAGTTCGATATCTTGAAACAAGTAAGTGAAATCCATTGACAATGTTTTCTACTGTAAATTTTCATTGCAATTTGGCGAACCCCTTGAGGAACAGAGTTTGATTGACGTATCTTCACGTTGTCTATATCAGAGTTCCTGTGTCGTTTGGCGTCCAACCAAGTGTACGATTGATCAGGGCATGCCCGATTTGATAGGAATCGCCCTTTATGCGATCAAAATCTGTTTCCAATTATCAGATATGTACGGTGTAAACAGATTTTGATCGCATAAAGGGCGATTCCTATCAAATCGGGCATGCCCTGATCAATCGTACACTTGGTTGGACGCCAAACGACACAGGAACTCTGATGTAGACAACGTGAAGATACGTCAATCAAACTCTGTTCCTCAAGGGGTTCGCCAAATTGCAATGAAAATTTACAGTAGAAAACATTGTCAATGGATTTCTCTTACATGTTTCAAGATATCGAACTGAAATTTGGTATATAGGGGTTTCTCGGTGCGCTCAATCAGATAGAATTGTCACTGAGATATTCCGATGGCCCAAAATGTGTCAATGACGCCGTTGCTATACCGCACGAACCGGAAATCGCCCCGAAAGCAGAACGATTGTTCAAAAGTATCGAAACAATTTATATGGGGCCGGTCACCCACCAATGTCGTCAAATCGGCCGAAATCCATACCGTTCAAAAAATTGCTCCATTTTCACCCCGGGGGTGATGGGTGGGGGTCGTTGTTTTCAGTAAGGCGGGTAGAAATGGTGATTATGTGGCCATATAGCGACAGCTTGTGCCACTAAATGTTCAAACTATACGAAATTTCCTTCAAAATTGGTCGATTTCTTATTTGCCATCCCCCCAGGATATCTGTGGGTGGTCAACCGACGGTCAACTGGTCCGGGTTTTCAGTAAGGCGGGTAGAAATGGTGATTATGTGGCCATATAGCGACAGCTTGTGCCACTAAATGTTCAAACTATACGAAATTTCCTTCAAAATTGGTCGATTTCTTATTTGCCATCCCCCAGGATATGTGTGGGTGGCAACCGACGGCAACTGGTCCGGTTTTCAGTAAGGCGGGTAGAAATGGTGATTATGTGGCCATATAGCGACAGCTTGTGCCACTAAATGTTCAAACTATACGAAATTTCCTTCAAAATTGGTCGATTTCTTATTTGCCATCCCCCCAGGATATATGTGGGTGGTCAACCGACGGTCAACTGGTCCGGGTTTTCAGTAAGGCGGGTAGAAATGGTGATTATGTGGCCATATAGTGACAGCTTGTGCCACTAAATGTTCAAACTATACGAAATTTCCTTCAAAATTGGTCGATTTCTTATTTGCCATCCCCCCAGGATATCTGTGGGTGGTCAACCGACGGTCAACTGGTCCGGGTTTTCAGTAAGGCGGGTAGAAATGGTGATTATGTGGCCATATAGCGACAGCTTGTGCCACTAAATGTTCAAACTATACGAAATTTCCTTCAAAATTGGTCGATTTCTTATTTGCCATCCCCCCAGGATATCTGTGGGTGGTCAACCGACGGTCAACTGGTCCGGGTTTTCAGTAAGGCGGGTAGAAATGGTGATTATGTGGCCATATAGCGACAGCTTGTGCCACTAAATGTTCAAACTATACGAAATTTCCTTCAAAATTGGTCGATTTCTTATTTGCCATCCCCCCAGGATATCTGTGGGTGGTCAACCGACGGTCAACTGGTCCGGGTTTTCAGTAAGGCGGGTAGAAATGGTGATTATGTGGCCATATAGCGACAGCTTGTGCCACTAAATGTTCAAACTATACGAAATTTCCTTCAAAATTGGTCGATTTCTTATTTGCCATCCCCCCAGGATATCTGTGGGTGGTCAACCGACGGTCAACTGGTCCGGGTTTTCAGTAAGGCGGGTAGAAATGGTGATTATGTGGCCATATAGCGACAGCTTGTGCCACTAAATGTTCAAACTGTACGAAATTTCCTTCAAAATTGGTCGATTTCTTATTTGCCATCCCCCCAGGATATCTGTGGGTGGTCAACCGACGGTCAACTGGTCCGGGTTTTCAGTAAGGCGGGTAGAAATGGTGATTATGTGGCCATATAGCGACAGCTTGTGCCACTAAATGTTCAAACTATACGAAATTTCCTTCAAAATTGGTCGATTTCTTATTTGCCATCCCCCCAGGATATCTGTGGGTGGTCAACCGACGGTCAACTGGTCCGGGTTTTCAATAAGGCGGGTAGAAATGGTGATTATGTGGCCATATAGCGACAGCTTGTGCCTCTAAATGTTCAAACTATACGAAATTTCCTTCAAAATTGGTCGATTTCTTATTTGCCATCCCCCCTGGATATCTGTGGGTGGTCAACCGACGGTCAACTGGTCCGGGTTTTCAGTAAGGCGGGTAGAAATGGTGATTATGTGGCCATATAGCGACAGCTTGTGCCACTAAATGTTCAAACTATACGAAATTTCCTTCAAAATTGGTCGATTTCTTATTTGCCATCCCCCCAGGATATCTGTGGGTGGTCAACCGACGGTCAAATGGTCCGGGTTTTCAGTAAGGCGGGTAGAAATGGTGATTATGTGGCCATATAGCGACAGCTTGTGCCACTAAATGTTCAAACTATACGAAATTTCCTTCAAAATTGGTCGATTTCTTATTTGCCATCCCCCCAGGATATCTGTGGGTGGTCAACCGACGGTCAACTGGTCCGGGTTTTCAGTAAGGCGGGTAGAAATGGTGATTATGTGGCCATATAGCGACAGCTTGTGCCACTAAATGTTCAAACTATACGAAATTTCCTTCAAAATTGGTCGATTTCTTATTTGCCATCCCCCCAGGATATCTGTGGGTGGTCAACCGACGGTCAATTGTGCCTAATTATCACGAAGGCGGTAGGAATCATCATTATAATAGCGTATTGTGATGATATGATATGTTTTCTTTTCTTTAAAATACCATCGGATGGCAAATAGCGCATAGCGGTAGAATCGCTATTTGCCATCCGATGGCGAATAGACACTTCCATTATATAACTCTGGAAAATCGCGGAAGCACTGTCTCTCGATCAAAATCCAACTTGATTTGTTCGACCTGCACGTTATGCCAATTTTATTATATGGTTGCGAGATTTGGGGTTTTGGTAACAATGATATCTTGTAAAAAGTTCATCGAAAATTTATGAAGCATATTCTTAATCTCAGGCCATCTACGCCCAACTTTATGCTGTATGGGGAATGTGGGAGGCTACCAATTGACGTGTATATAAACACGAGAATAATAAAATATTGGTGTAAAATTATGAACAGTGCGGAGGTAAGATATCCCAGAATACTTCTGAAATTAGCACAGACTATGTTTGATATCAACGCTAATAACTTCCCTTTGTTACACAGAATCCATGATTTATTAGAACACTGTAACCAATTACATGCATGGCACATGGAGCGCATACCGGATACTGGTCAACTCGTTTCGTATATAAAGTGTAGTTTAATTTCACAATTCACAGATAACTGGGAATCTGATATGAACAACTCCAGTCGTGGTAAGATATACCAAATCTTTGAGCATGACTTAGCTTTTGAAAGGTATCTAACGTTGAACGTAGTAAACCGGATTACATTATGTAAATTTAGAACCAGTATTAATAAATCACCATTTACCGATTGAAACAGGACGATGGCGAAAACCTGAACAAACTGACCGACTATGTCTACTCTGCAACTCCAGAAAGATTGGAGATGAATTTCATTATCTTCTCGAATGCGAGAAACTGTCACCCGATCGACGGCGATTACTATCAAAATTCACGAACAGAAAACATTATACTATCACAATGAGTGAAATACATAACCAGAACAATTCAACAGACATACGGAAATTGTGCGATTTTATTAAAATAATCAATCGTGAACTTATAAATTCGGTTAAGCTTGGGTAGATACAGAAAAAGATAGTAAATTACACTGCATTCATACGAAGCTAATAAGAAATAACGTGCACAAACGACTAAACCAAAGTGGATACATACTCTTAATTATATTACCTCCCTGGTAATATAATTGAGGACGTCTACGCACTTTGGGTTGACCAATCATATGACAGCATAGTATATAGCGTCAACGGAAATCACCTATGGCAAACAGGTATATTATTTATATTGTAAATACTGTTTATATATTATAATGTATATCACTTGAATGTGTGTTATGTAAGCCATGTACATAAATGTATTATATGTTATCTTAATACCAATGTAATATGGTCGAAAAGATTAAACAAATTGAAACTGGTTAGTTTCCTGTGCACTGTTAACATATCCTGAACATATCCGACCAGATTCCATTATGGTACGACAGTCTGAACATCTAAAATAAAGCATTTTAGTCGGTTGTATACCGTCGAGTTTCTGTCTTTGCGACGAAACCGGAAACGTCTAAACATGAGTCAGCCGTACTGATACCAGACAGTGGCTCAGCTGCCCCAATTGAATTTCAACAATTGTGGCAGCCCTCTACTCCTTGCCTGATATGTGGTATAGGCCTGCACTCCCTGCCGTGCCACATCTCCACCAATGTGGCCTCGTTTTTGTAAGTGCAAGAAGTTTGTAAACTTTGCGCCATTTTTGAATGTTTTCTTTTCGTGGTATTTACAACATGACCAGTGTGACAGTGGTCATGTGACAGCTACGATCGCGCGCGTTGTCAAGGTCACGCCACGATTTTGTTAGAAAATTTTGACTTTTTCTCAAAATATCAATAAAAAGATTAGGGTCGGCGGGTTATTTTTAGGGTCGGTCGATGTACGGAAACATAGTATCTTTTTTCTTTGGTCAAATCCATAAATAAATAAAACCGCATGAGTGTCTGGATTTTGAAGAAATTATCGCACGAGATTTGTTGGCGGAGCGATACCTCGAGTGCGGGACGCAGTCCCGCACGAGAGGTGTCGCGTTCCGCCAAAAAATCGAGTGCGATAATTCGTCAAAATCCAGACACTCATGCGGTTCTATTTTTGTTACATATCTCCGTATCATAGTAAGTTGACTCACAATCGTACATCTCAGGTACAGAAAATGTGAATTTAATTGAGTTTTAACGGCATTTTAGGGTTAACGCAACAATCAGACAGGGAGCCCGTCTATCCGCGAGTGACCTTGACCCATCTTTAAATTCTGTGCCTCGACAAACATATTCTTGAAATGAAACTACTTGAATGAATCATCTCATCGATTGATCGCTTATTGTTTCTTTATTGTCGTGATTAAAAAAGTAAAAACAGTAACGACGAGAACAAGTATAACAACACTGAATGAAATAGTTCCGTCGACAGATTGCACTAGTGCATTCTGAGAATTATCACACACCTGGCACGTCGTGCGATCATGCGAATTACGTTGATAGATATGTAATAAATTATTGGATTTATATTCATAAAGTCATAAAGATAAATTATTTCATGAGTTGTTTGTGTTACCTGTGCTGAGTTGCATGTTGGCTTGGTCATCGCTGTGTAGACAGTATTATACTATACTTATAAGTTATATATAATATATACTATACGGTTATACAGTATTAAATATACTGCTGGTGGTACACAGCTACCGTAACACTATACTATACAGTGTTAGTCTAGTCTCTAGATTAAAACCTATAGTCTCGATATCACACATAAAGATAAATTATTTCATGAGTTGTTTGTGTTACCTGTGCTGAGTTGCATGTTGGCTTGGTCATCGCTGTGTATACAGTATTATACTATACTTATAAGTTATATATATATACTATACGGTTATACAGTAATAACTAACATACTGCTGGTGGTACACAGCTACCGTAACACTATACAGTGTTAGTCTAGTCTCTAGATTAAAACCTATAGTCTCGATATCAGTAGTAATGGTGGGCACTATGGCCCAGTACCCCCCAGACATGGGCACTATGGCCCAGTACCCCCCAGACATGGGCACTATGGCCCAGTACTCCCCAGACATGGGCACTATGGCCCATGGGCCATAGTGCCCATGTCTGGGGGGTACTGGGCCATAGTGCCCATGTCTGGGGGGTACTGGGCCATAGTTCCCACCCTGAGGATAGATGTTCCTGTCATTGATGTGACATTTCTGATCGAAAAAATGAAAATGGACTTAGAATTATTTTTTTTCAAAAGGAAAATCTCACTTTGGAAAATATCAATTAGCAATCAAGAGTTTTTCTTTTCGAATATTTGGTGGCCCTGAAAAGGGCCGTTTTATTTTTGTTATAGTTTAGAATCCGCCACATTGAACTTCTTTGTTCGCCAAAACTTCAATTGATTTGTCTCCTCGCCTCATCCATATTTCGCATTCACAATAATGCTCGTGGCAAACGTGTGGGATCCACACTAGAGTTATTGATGACTTGAATCTTGGTGTTGATTTGTAGCCGCCTTTGGTAGCATCAAACATGACGATAGGTCGCTGTATAACAGTCGCCGCTAATTCAACCATCAATCTTGATTCAGCCAAAAGTGGTGTGCGCCGTAAATCTTGTGCCGACGCACCAAGTTCGTCACTCTCTGCGTAGTACAGGTCAACTGCCGCATCTCTCAGAATCATCCATCCATCGGTCGTCCCGTAAACCCCGAGGCTGAGTGCCCTCCAAAACAGCGATATTTCTTCACCGTACACTGCTTTACAGTATACCCCACCACCCATTATCTCGTCAAGATCTGTTATGTTTACAGCAGTCATCTTTGAATGTAGAATAAGTCTGAAGATCCGTCTTGAACATATATCACGATTGCGCGGGCGGTAGAGAAAGCACATAATACTTTGACGTTAAAAATGACAAATGCTCCCTGACGTTGTGTTTCTTTTCAGTGCATTATCTGTTAGTTTCACCATTTCGATATGATATAGATTAAATTCATGATAGTATATGCAATTAATTAAGATATTTTAACATATGAATTCATCTTCGTTCATAAACGATGACCAAGTAAAGTTATCAATTGTAATGATGAAGAAAAATGTTCAGTATGTTTTCTTGTGTTCAGTTTTATGTATAAAATATGTACATTTCCAAAACCAAAAACTAGAAAAACATTCCATATTTGCCTAACGAGGTAACAAATATATCAATCATGTGTACCAAATAATAGATAATGATCTAACGAAATAAAAAACATTTGTTTGATCGCTATGCAATAATGATCAAGAAAAATATGAATGCTGATCCGTCTCTGAAAAAACACAACGCCAGGAAACATTTGTCAATTTTAACGTCAATGCGACATGTGATTTCATTGACGCCCGTGTCAAAAGTATAAAAATATTTTCGAATTTGATCAACGTTACATTGCATTGCTATCAAAGATGGATCCGTTAACAGAATTTCTTCAGAGTGAGATATACAGTAATCCTGTTGTACAGAATACATATGCGGCACCACAGTCAACAGGCCAAGCTAATACGACAATGACTATAGGTGGTGATACACTCATTTTAAAAGCGATTTTAGATGAACTGAGATGTCTTCGCAGGGATATTGACGTGAAAACACAAGTAACGCATCAAGAAGTAAAAGTGAATCTTCGTTTCGTTGCAGAAGCGATAGATATACCAATCAGGGTTCATGATGTTCAGAGATCGAAAGAACAGAAACAGATCAAAAAAGAAAAAATATTGGCGGCGAAAGAAAAAGAACCTAAAAGTATCATGAAGCCTTCTACTGAGACAAAAGTCAGATTTCGTCTTCCTTGTAAAGAATCTAAAGATACAGAGAAAAGTGATGAATTCGCAAAAGCTATTGGTTCTCATGGGAAAGATATGTCAAGATATAAGAAAAACACAAAACGATGTTAAAGTCAGATGATAATTTTAAAACGGCCCTTTTCAGGGCCACACACATTTCCCAAAAGGTTACTCTTTCATTGCTGAAAAAAATCAAAAACACGATTGTTCAATTTATATTTTATTCAACAACAAATATTTGCAAGTATATTTTGTTTTAAATTATTCGTGGCGTGATTTTTTCAAAACAAAACATAGGGTACAAAGAACATTATTAGTTCTTAAGCAATGCTAAAAGTTTTTTCTTTTTGAAAAAATTGGTTGGTCCTGAAAAGGACCGTTTTTGTTTTTGGCCCTGAAAAGGGCCGTTTTGTATGGCATCAAAGTTCACGCCACGATTTTCTTTTGAGACTTTTGCTTTTGTTCCAACGCTGTTGTTTTTTGCATATTTGCATAACCAGTTTTGCACTGGCGGTTACTTCTTTTGCGTGTCCGGCCCGCATTATCTGGGGTGTTAGCCCTATCGTTCCTCTTAGTATAGACATCAACGGTTCGGGGATTTCGGACATCTTTGAATGCAGAATAAAAATTGTTCACGGCCGTGTTTGAACATATATCACGATTGCGCGGGCGGTAGAGAAATCACATGTCACGTTGGCATTAAAAATGACAAAGGTTTCCGGGCGTTGTGTTTCTTTACAGTGCATTATCTGTTAGTTTTACTATTTCGATATGTTATAGATTAAATTCATGATAGTATATGCAATTAATTAAGATGTTTTAACATATGAATTCATCTTCGTTCATAAACGATGACCAAGTAAAGTTATCAATTGTAATGATGAAGAAAAATGTTCAGTATGTTTCTTGTGTTCAGTTTTTATGTATAAAATATGTACAATTCCAAAACCAAAAACTAGAAAAACATTCCATATTTGCCTAACGAGGTAATAAATATATCAATCATGTGTACCAAATAATAGATAATGATCTAACGAAATTAAAAACATTTGTTTGATCGCTATACAATAATGATCAAGAAAAATATGCATGTTGATCCGGTTCTGAAAAAACACAACGTCAGGAAATATTTGTCAATTTTAACGCCAAAGTATTATGTGATTTCATTGACGCCCGTGTAACAATCTTGTGTTCAGTTTTATGTATAAAATATGTACAATTCCAAAAACAAAAACTAGAAAAACATTCCATATTTGCCTAACGAGGTAATAAATATATCAATCATGTGTACCAAATAATAGATAATGATCTAACGAAATTAAAAACATTTGTTTGATCGCTATGCAATAATGATCAAGAAAAATATGCATGTTGATCCGGTTCTGAAACGTCAGGAAATATTTGTCAATTTTAACGCCAACGCGACATGTGATTTCATTGACGCCCGTGTCAAATGTATAAAAATATTTTCACTTTTTCAGTGAACTTCATTCATTATGCCGTCGTTAAAGAAATTTATCAAGAAGTTATGGAGGAAGAGAGATTCAGAGGAGACGAAAATAAGAACATATAGGAAATGGCAGGATTCTCTGAACAAAAGGTGGTACAGAAACAGATGCTAAGAGATTTTCTGGCTCGGCGACGACCATCGCCTGAAGTATGCGATCAAGCAATCAAGAATCAAGAATCAAGCAATCTTGATCTCGTGGAGATCTTGTCACAGATCTCGAAGAAAGATCTGTGCAATGCAGCAATTGACAGCTTCGCTCAGGCTGCTGCGGCGCACAGATCAAATCCTACTTGGTCTGTGACAATTAATCCCAACGGGATATATCCTGATTTGGCAGAATTTTTATGAATTCTGGAAAAGAAAAAACGGCCCTTTTCAGGGCCACCCACATTCCCCAAAAGGTTACTCTTTCATAGCTGAAAAAAACAAAACACGATTGTTCAATTCATAATTTATTCACACAACATAATTTTCAAATGTTTGTATCGATTCGTTTATCTGTTTTTGGAATGTAGAATGGTCTCAGCTTCTTTTTCTTGGAAGTTTTCTTGGAATTTTCAAAATCTGGATTTTTATCTTCAGATTTGTTCTGTGAATCATTCGTAGGATCAACAGGTCGGGGTTGTTTGAAAACATCTGATGTTGTAGACATCTCTTCAGTTTTGATATCTGCATTTTGTTCTTGTATTGTTACTGCTTGTAGACATTTTTGTATAGTTTTCACATTTTTTTTGTCGCCGAAATCTGTTTTACAATGGAAGGACCAATGGGATTCTTGTCCGCATTTGTAACAGTAACCATATGGCGGTTTCCAATTTTTATCAGCTTTGTTTTTCTCTTGTTTCTCTTGCCATTGCATTTTGTTACAAAGTTTAAACAAATTGGCAGAGCTCTGTCTCATTTCGACAAGATTATCTTGAATTTTTCTAGTCTGTGGCTGTGTAGATTTTTTTGAATCTTCTTTATGTAGCTCAATATAGCTCTCTTCAATAACTGCAGGCCTTGGTCTTTTTCTAACAATATCTTCTTCGCTGGCGGCGTCGTCTGAAACAGGTCTTTTAATTCTCTTAAACATTTTTGTCTTGAGTTTTGTCAGCAAAAAATATTGCGACTGGCTTCTTCGGAGTTGAAGTGTAAAGTGTAGAATTACATCTGCTTTTATAGCATTTTCATCGTGAATGCTATAAAAGCAGATGTAATTCTACACTTTACACTTCAACTCCGAAGAAGCCAGTCGCAATATTTTTTGCTGACAAAACTCAAGACAAAAATGTTTAAGAGAATTAAAAGACCTGTTTCAGACGACGCCGCCAGCGAAGAAGATATTGTTAGAAAAAGACCAAGGCCTGCAGTTATTGAAGAGAGCGATATGGAAACTGATAAGGTAGAAAGTGAAGAGAGCGATATGGAAACTGATGAGGTAGAAAGTGAAGAGAGCGATATGGAAACTGATAGGGCAGAAAGTGAAGAGAGCGATATGGAAACTGATGAGGCAGAAAGTGAAGAGAGCGATATGGAAACTGATAGGGCAGAAAGTGAAGAAAGTTCTAGTGATGGGCAGATTGGACGCGGTCGAAGACAGAATAGAGAAATTGGTGGGAAGAGAAAGAGAAGTCTGGCTAGAGAGCGTGTTGTGTTCAATCCAACAAAATATTTCAAAATGGAGCTGAACTCGGAGAAATTTTCCAGAAAATTTAAATCAGCATCACGACAATTTGGTGTGAAATTCGAGAAATTTACAGATCCAATCGAAAACATTCCAGAGATATTTGAGAAGTTGACAGAAGAATTGAAACAGAAATGTTCAGCAAATGAGAAGACAAGAATCAGAGTTACGATAAATCATCCAGGACTTGACATGAGCATTTTCATTCCATTCACAAAAGCCAGTGAATTGAATGGTGGGACACTTATGGATAATATTCAAAATGTGGTTCAATCAAATGCAGCCTTTACAATTCATGACGGTGCACTCAATTTCGAAATCTTCGTTACAGATATTCCGGAAGGTGGTACACGACACTCACTACATTATGGACCATTTGCAGACAAGAACAAGCTGACAAAAGTAAAAAGAAGTATTGTCCGGATTGAAAATGCTGATGATGTTATGTGTATGGCAAGATCTATTGTCGTCGGAATGTGTAAGGCAGATAGTGATGGATCTGCGTGCTGGTCAAAGATATGGAAAAGAATAAGACAATCAATATACACAGCACAAACAGATGCAGCAAAAAATCTACTCAACCGTGCTGGCATTCCACACGATACAGTTTGCAGTATCAATGAGTTCCACAAGATTCAAGAAATATTGTATCCAGAATATGTTGTGAAAATTCACAATGAATTTGCTGGCGCTGGATTTCTATTTGAACCTGCAGAAATGTGTTCGGATAGCAAATGTGTACACATCTACTACAACAACAATCACTTCGACACCATAACATCAATCAAAGGATTTCTAGGCACCAGCTACTACTGCGAATTCTGCGACATTGGATTCCATATGCGTGGCGATCATCGATGCAGATTTGTTTGTGCATGCTGGTCATTGACACAGTGTAATTTCACAAATTGGGTGAAGTGTAGAACGTGTCGACGATCATTCAGAAGTAAATCATGTTTCGACAACCATTTGAAGACGGAAGGAAAACAGAAAAGAAAAATATGTGATTTGGTTCAACTATGCAACAATTGTGATGAAGAAATTCTCATCAATAAATCAAGCAGACATATATGTGCGGGGTTGAAGAAATGCAAACATTGCAAAGAAATCGTTGAAGCAGATCACAGGTGCTACATTCCAAAATATGAATCACCGGAAAAGAAACCTGCAAAGATTCCATATGTATTCTTTGACTTTGAATGCAGACAAGACACAGGTGTTCATATTCCAAACTTCTGTGTTGCACATACCGCTTGTGGAGATTGCATGTGCAAACCAATCGAAGAAAAATGTGAAACATGCGGACCGGATTCCAGAGAATTTGTATTCAAGGGTGACAACGTTTTAACAGACTTCACAAACTGGTTATTCCACCAAGATCACAAAGGATGTGTTGCAATAGCACATAATGCTCAGGGATACGATGCACAGTTTTTACTTCAAGCACTCATACAAAGTGGAATTCATAAACCAGAACTGATCATGAATGGAAACAAGATTCTCAGTTTAAAATGCAACAGCGTGAAAGTTATTGATTCTCTGAGTTTTCTGATGATGCCGCTTTCAAAGTTTCCACAAACTTTTCAGCTGAATGAGATGGCGAAAGGACACTTTCCACATTGGGCGAATTCACCAAAGTTTCAAAATTACATTGGACATTACTTGGCTTCTGATTACTACAAACCAGACATGATGAGCATGGAAAATCGAGAGAAATTCTTTGAATGGTACAATGAGAAAATAGAAAATTACGTGATATTCAACTTCCAAGAAGAGATGGAGAAGTACTGCAAATCAGACGTGGATATTCTTCGCCGTGGATGTGGAAAATTCAGGAAATACATACTGGAAACAGAACAGATTGACCCGTTCATTGAGTCAATAACATTGGCGCAAGTTTGCAATTTGGCATGGAGGAAGAATTCAATGCCAGAGAAAACAATTGGAATCATTCCAGATGGTGGATACCCATGTGCTAAAAACTATTCCATGAAAGCGATACGTTGGCTTCAACATATATCATTGTTACGTATGATAACAATCAAGCATGCTTTGAATGGAGGAGAAATCAAGATTGGTGGACACTACGTCGATGGATATGAGGAAGCCACAAGAACAGTTTTTGAGATGAATGGATGTCTGTTTCATGGATGTCCAAAATGTTACAACAACAGACAATACAAGAATCCCTATACGATGCTCACCATGGAAGAATTATATACAAGAACTCAACAGAAGAAAGATGAACTGGAAAGTCTTGGTTACAGAGTTGAATCAATTTGGGGGCATCAGATCGACGAAAGAATGAAATCGGATGTGAAATTCAAACAACAAATGGAATCTTTCTACAAACATCGAGACCCCATTTTGCCAAGAGAAGCATTGTTTGGTGGACGTACAAATGCCATCAAATTGTACGAGGAAATTGATCAAGATTCCACAAAAGAAATCAAGTTCATCGATGTGTGTTCGTTGTATCCATTTTGCAACAAATATAAATTCTACCCTGTTGGACATCCAGAAATTTTGAGCCAAGAGCAGATCGATCAAGAACACATTAGAGACTATGCGGGGCTTGTTAAATGTACAATTTTATCACCATCGAAATTGTATATTCCAGTTCTACCGATTCATTGTAACAAGAAAATGGTTTTTACTCTGTGCAACACTTGTGCCATCAATGAGAACGAGGCATGTAACCATTCAGAAGAAGATCGAGCTATAACCGGAGTGTGGACCACGCCAGAATTATTCAAAGCAATGGATGTTGGCTACAAAATACTTGATGTGTACCAAATTTGGCATTGGACAGATTGGACAGATGAAATATACAAATCCTATATCGACAAACATCTAAAGATCAAACAGGAATGTAGTGGTTATCCATTTGGTGTTGAGACAGAAGAACAGAAGCAAAAGTTTGTACAGGATTATTATGCAGCTGAGGGTATAAAATTGGAGAACATCGAGAAGAATCCAGGAAAACGCCAAATATCTAAAATTATGATTAATTGTATATGGGGTAAGAATGCACAAAGAAATCTTATGTCAAAAACAGAGTATGTGGATAAACCATCACGTTATTTTGAATTGCTTACTAGTAACAATATAATTGTTCAAAATGTTACACTTCTTGATGGTGACAAATTCATTCTGGTAAATTATGTTGATATTTTAGATAATATTGAACCTCATCATTCAGCAAATGTTGTTGTTGCTTCTTTTGTTACAGCGTATGCAAGATTACAATTGTATAAAGTTTAAAAAAAACTTGGAGATAGAGTGCTGTATTTTGATACAGACAGCTGTATGTATGTCAGGGATCCATCAAAGAAGAACATCAAAACTATCGAAGGAAGATTGGGGAAATGGAGCGACGAACATCCAGATGCAAAGATTGTCAAATTTGTTGGACTTGGGCCAAAGAACTACGGATATGAATACATCAAAGATGGGAGAAGATACACCAAATGTAAGGTAAAAGGTATCACTCTTGATTACAGCACAAGTCAAAAAGTTAATTTTGAAACAATGGTACAATGTGTTAATGATCGTGAAAATTTCAAAACTGTTGTTGAGTATCCTTCCAGAATTAAAAGACAAAAGAACCATCAACTAATTAGTGAGTGTCAAACCAAAACTTTCAGATCGGTGTACACAAAACGAAAACTCGTCAATGGTATTCATACATATCCATACGGATGGAGATGTTGAGTCATTTCATGTCAAGATGTTGGCAGGAGTAGTACCTCCAGAAATTGCTGAGAAGATTTATGGATATTTGGTGGCACAGTCAACGCTTATTCCAGAGATAAAGAAGGAATTACAAGAAGTCTGGTTTGAAAGAGAAAAGAAAGCAATACTACGATGCTGTGATGTCGGCGAATGTTTACAGAGATTGGCCTATCTTGAGTCAAGTATATCTTCTCATTTCTCTCAAAAATATATTGAATCATTTATTAAATTCAAAACATTTTTTCTCATTGAAAAAATATCTGATTTTTGGATATTTGGTGGTGATCAACACCATTTAGATTTAGATTTAGGAACTTTTGATGAACATGACTATATTCATTATACAAAGTATGAAGATCATTTTCCTCTTGCTGGGGGAACTTTTGAATCAGTTCCTAGGATCTATGGGTATTTGTTAACAAAAGAAATGTCAACACATGCAAAAATTCAAAACATTTTGGGGGATAATTTTTTTATTTACAGAACAAAGTACAGAAGAATAGAAGACTATAATAATTGGATTATTGAAATGTATGGAAATATTTACAGCTTTGGAGATTTCTCTTTAAGAACTAAATTCACACGTCGTTAAGTTCACTCTCTGATTAGACATCAAAGTGACAACATGGAAGAATCTTTACTTTTCCAACATCCGTGTAATTTCTTTATCAGCGGACCTAGTGGATCAGGTAAAACAGAATTTGTTGAAAAAGTTATTGAATTTAAACACGATTTATTCCAAACACCACCAAAGAAAATAGTTTGGTGTTACAAAGAATGGCAAGACACATACAATCGTATAAAAGAAATTGATAACGTTGAGTTTATCGATGGTATTCCAGACGATGATGAGGAAATTGTATCAGATAAATCATTTCCTCATCTTGTTGTTTTCGATGACATGATGGGGGAACAAGATGAAGACAAAATAATGCTTTGGTTTACTAGAAAAGGTCATCATCGAAACGCTTCAATAATTTACATTACTCAAAACATGTTCCAAAAATCAAAAAGTAGCAGAACTATAAGTTTGAATGCACACTACATGGTTTTATTTCAAAGCGTTCGAGATAAAAATCAAATAAAAGTTTTGGCTCATCAAATGCAAACCAATCATTTGAAACAAGCATACGAAGATGCAACTTCAATAAATCATGGATATATTTTAGTAGATTTTCATCCTAGAACAGAAAATTATTTGCGAATTAGAACTGATATTTTCCATAAATGGTTGACAGCTAATGACCGAGGTCCTGTCATTTATTCAAAAGTATAAATTCAGTTGTTGTTACTTTTTTCATTTTAGAACCATGTCGTCCACCGAGATGTTTAGTCATGATGAACTGTCACAAATTATAAATTTCTTCACTTTTGCAGCTGAATTATTTCTTGAACATGATTGGAAATTACCATCACAGACAAAAAAGTTTTTTCAGAGAAATAAAAATGTTCTTAAAAAAATCTCTGATCGATCAACTGATATGGAAACAAAACGCAAATTAATTTTACAACGAGGTGGTAGTGGGTTCCTTGGGGGAGTTTTAATTAGAAGTCTTTTGAAAAATTCATTTGAACAAACTGGTAGACAATCTAAAAGTAAATCAAAGGTTTCTCCAAAACGTTCAAAGATTACACTGATGCAAACACAACAAAGGGGTAATCAAAAAGAATCTAAACGTAAAACAAAGCTTTCTCTAAATCATTCAAAGTTTACACCGATGCAAACTCAACAAAATCAACATTCTAAATTTACACCTATACCTTCTCAGCAGAACCCTCAACATCAACCGTTACAAAAAAAACCAGTTATTGATCTTGAATTTTCTAAATTTATGCCGTTGTCTGATCCATCGAAATCGGCATTCGAAGCTTTAGAATGGTTCAATCAGAAAAGATAAAAGATGAAACATATAATTTTTCTGCTCATTTTGAGACAACTACTTAGACTGTGAAGATGCCTTCAAAAACTAAGAGCCGGAAAGTACCGCTGATAAAAAAATATGGGGAGTTGATTGTTGCAATGAGTAAAGTTCCATCTGCATATAAAAAGAAAATGATCAACGATGCTCCGAAACAAGTGATGGATTGCATTTCAGAATGTTGTCAAAATCTTTGAAAAGGTAATGTAAAACTGAATGAAGCTCAGAACCGCAAGTTACATTCGAAGCGTAAACATATCAGATATCTTGCAGACAAGAACAAACCTTTGCAACAAAAGAAAATTTTGAATCAAAAAGGTGGCTTTTTACCATTATTATTTCTTGCTCCATTGATTAGCAAAACATTAGGTGCAGTTGTTAAAAATATTTTGTAAAAACTAAATCTCAAATAAATATGAAGAAAATGGTTATTGTACCATTCAGAATGTTGGAAGATTTCAAACAATGGAAAATGTCAGAAATGAATAAACCTCAATTACCTCCTGATCCTGCAATTTCAAATGTTTCAGATTCTTACAAAGAATTGAAATCAGTTTATGATAAAAATATTTCTGAATCAGAAAAGTCACAGTTATTTAGAGAAAATTTGTACAAATTGAAAACTTCACAAAAATCTTTAAATTCAAAATTCAGTTTACCTGAACAAAAGTTATCTGAAAACTTTGGGGACATGAGTGAACATATATTGGAAAGTGTTCCATCTAAATTTCGTGGTAAAGCACAACAAATTTTAACATTTTTGTCAACTAATCCTAAACTTAGATGGGATGATCATGGACAATTAATTTATGGAACAGAAACAGTTACTGGATCAAATATAATTGATTTGATAAACGATGTTGTTCGTCACCGAAAAGGTTTTAACCCAGTTGGTTATGAAACATTCCTACGTTGATTGGGGGAACTTAATATACCACAAGATTATGTAGGTAACAGGGATCGATGGTTGTGGATACAAAGACATTTAAAAGGTCACACTGGTGATGAGTTTCATACACCTCATGCAACTCCTAGCAGTGGCAAGTCAAGAAAACGTTCAGTTGATATTTTCACACCAGAAACCAGAAAATCTATTTTGAAAGGATGGTCCCCACTTACATAAAATTTGACAAACTTCTAACTGAAATTTACTACAATCCAAAAGAAGTTGGTGGTTTCAGTGGAGCAAATCAACTTTTTAAAAATGCGAAAGAAACAAATAACAAAATTAAACTTTCAGATGTTAAAAAATGGTTACAATGGCAAAAAACATACTTTGCACAAACCAATTGTTCGGAAATTTCGCAGACGTAAAACTATTGTTGCAGGAATTGATATTCAGTGGCAAGCTGATTTGGCAGATTTGCAAACTTTACAAAAGCACAATGACAATTACAGATATTTACTTTGTGTTATTGATGTGTTCTCAAAATTTGCATGGGTTGAAAAAATTAAAGACAAAACTGGTAAAACTTTAGTTAAAACATTTCAGAAAATTCTCAAATCATCAAAACGAAAACCAGTTTCATTTCAATCTGACAAAGGTTCCGAATTCAAAAATAAATTATTTTTACAATTTTTGAAATCTAAGAAAATTCATTTTTTCACAACAGAGAATCCAGAGACAAAAGCAAGTATAGTTGAACGTTTTCAACGGACATTGAAAACAAAGATGTGGAAATATTTTACACATAATCAAACTTTGAAATACAATGATGTTTTGCACGATTTTGTGAATTCTTACAACAAAAGTTTTCATAGAAGTATTAAGATGGCACCAGTTTTAGTAACTCGAGAAAATGAAATTGAAGTTTCCAGAAATCTTTATGGAAAGTTAAAAACGAAAAAAGATAAGATCTTGAAAGTTGGAGATTTTGTTAGAATAAATAAAACAAAGAGAACTTTTGATAAAGGATATCTTCCAAATTGGACAAAAGAAATTTTCAAAATTAGTAGAGTTTGTAAAAGTACACCATTAACTTACAAATTAGTAGATTTAGATGGTGAAAACATCGCAGGATCATTTTATGGTAAAGAAATTCAACATATAAAAGATAATAAAGTTTACGAAATTGAATCAGTTGTTGGTAAACGTTCAAGAAAAGTTGCTGGTAAATCAGTTAGAGAAATTAAAGTTCATTGGGGTGGTTATCCTAACAAATTTGACAGTTGGATTCCTGCCACAAATTTGGTATAAAACTTTTAACATGGCTCAAAATGGTTCAGTTGATCTGGATGTTCCATCACAATTTCAAATCTGTGGAGAAAAAATTGCAAAAAATCAAGTAACATATTTTACACAAATTATTATAATTGTTGGTATAATCGCTACAGCAATTGTTCATTTAAGTTTACAAAGTGAAAATAACGAACTGTGGTTAATTTTACTCAGTAGTTCTTTGGGATACATTTTACCAACACCGCGTTTGAAATATTTGAAAAATCAGTCGACAGAAATTTTGAAAGTATGAATTCTTTCTACATTACAATTCCGAGCGACAGTTCAATGGTAATGTATCCAAACAATACTCAATGTTGTTTTACTGTACAATTACCAAAACCAATTCAAATTGATAAAGAAAAATGGGAAGTTGCATTAGTCGAACTGATAACACCTTCAGAAACATACAATGTTACAGGGGATTCGTGTAAATTCAATTTGATTACAACTGATGCAATAATACTGTCTGTTCTTCAAAATCGTTTTGAAGAAAAGATATTTACGAGACCTGATGGCGTTCGTGCAATTGAAATACAGATACGCGAAGGTTCGTATACCTCTGCGACAGATTTACTTGATACAATGCAAGATGTAATTGATGAAACACTTGGAGAAGCAATGCAAAACGAATACGGATTTCACATCAAGTACTCAAAAGTTACAAAACGTGTGAAAATTATTCGCAAGAGTTTAAGTATCCCAAAACTAGGAATTGAATTACCACAATGTCTTTTGCACAAGTTGGGTTACAAAACTGAAAACGCTTCTGAAGATTTTTATTCAAATAGTAGATTTCCGTTTGGTGTAGATTTGTTTGTTGGTCATAATCAAATGTTTGTTTATTCTGATATTGCCGATTTCACAATTGTTGGAAATGTTGAAGTACAAATTTTACGAGTTGTTTCTTTCAGAATTAAAAGAGATATCGACGGATTACATGTAAAACATGAATTTTTAAATTTACATTATGTTCCAGTTTCAAAGTCATACTTTGACAAAATTAGTGTAAATATAAGTGGCGACACAGGAGAATCAATTCAGTTTATTGGTGGTAAGTCTTTGGCGAAGCTGCATTTCAGAAAAC
Source organism: Siphonodentalium dalli (assembly GCA_032622095.1). NCBI lineage: Eukaryota > Metazoa > Mollusca > Scaphopoda > Gadilida > Siphonodentaliidae > Siphonodentalium > Siphonodentalium dalli. Next base: position 1,984,518 of record CP136065.1, read on the forward strand.
GAGAGGAGTTCTAAAAACAATGTTTCCCGTGTATAGAGGTGTACCACGGCAATATGGTAACGGTATTGGTTCAATTTTCAAATCACTTATGAGATCTGCTGTACCATTTCTAAAACCGATTGGTCGGACAGCTTTACAACTTGCGAAAAAACACACTTTTGGTGTTGCAGATGAAATTATTAATCAAGGTAAAAGTCCGAAAGAAGCGTTGATGTCTGAAGGTAAAAAAGCTTTAAAATCTTTTGGCACACAAGCTAAAAATCAAATTTTGAACTCGAGACAAAAACCTAGAAAAAGAGTAGCGAATTCAAAAATGAATCATTCAGCTGTCAAACGCCGAAAAAGTCAGTCGAAAAAACATCCTAGCAGTCGAGCTCTTGATATTTTTGATTAATCATGGCACAAATGGTAAATGGATCATGCGAATGCAATAAATCGGAACTTGATATAACACATGTTCCACCAACGGTGGCTACAATGTCAGAATCGCAGTGGATCGAAAATCATCCGATTGCACCGCTGAATAATTCTGCTCCGATAGAGTTTGTCATACCATCTCAAACCGAAAAGTGGACAGATATTAACCAATCTTATCTTTATGTGAAATTCAAAATTACAAAAAAAGATGGAACTAATTTGCTAGCTGGTACGGAATTAGCACCTGTTAACAATTTCTTTCATAGCATGTTCAGCAGTATCGATGTTTACTTGAACAACAAATTGATAACTTCGAATTCTGACACTTACCCATACCGAGCATATTTCGAAAATCTGTTGGGATACTCTCCAGAATATAAAGATAATCAATTAGCAAATTTAGAAATGTGGTATGGCGATACAGCAGAACAATTTGAAGAGAATACCAAAGGTGGTGGCAATGCTGGATTAACTTCTAGAGAAAGTTTGATCGGTGGTAGTAAAATTGTTGAACTATGTGGACGCTTACACACTGATCTGTTTCTTCAAGAAAAATATTTACCAAATGGAATTGAAATTCGTATCAGATTAAACAGATCACCATCAAAATTTTGCCTCATTGGCGGCGAGGATGGACAAATTGTTTTCGAATCAGCAGTGTTCCATGTCAGAACAGTTAGTCTCTTTCCAGCGGTCTCAAATAAATTAAATCAAGAAATTGTCCAGTCAAAAATGAAAATACCTATCAGACGAGTAGAAATAAAAACTTTCACAATTAGTACTGGACTTAGATCAAAAATTGAAGACCACTTATTTCAAGGACAATTACCAAAGAGAATTTTTATTGCGTTGGTCGAAAATAAAGATATGAATGGAGATTTGGGTACCAATCCATTCCACTTCAAACATTTCAGTTTGAATAAATTGGAAGTTAGTCAAGACGGTCATACAATACATAACCGTCCATTTGAACCAAACTTCGCAACAAAACAATGTCTCAGATCATATTTATCTTTGTATCAATCTTTAGGAATGTTTGGTGTTAACAAATCAATTGGCATTAATTTAAAAGAATATATGAATGGATATTGTTTGTGGGGTTTCGACTTGACACCGGACCAAGGAAGTGACGAGGGACATCTACATCCTATAAAGACAGGGAACCTGCGTTTGGAGCTTCAGTTCTTGACAGCTCTCACTACAGCCGTCAACGTTTTGGTGTATGCTGAATTCGACAGTGAAATAGAGATCACAGCTTTGAGAGAAGTGCTTACTGACTATTAGGATGGATTTCACATCACAGCTATGGAACTACTATGAAGAACACCAACGTTCACAAAACTTTGCTCCGAGATGGAACCTGATCTTGGACACACTCAACAACGCTATGATTGAAGAACTACAAGAACTTATTCGCAAGGAAGTGTCAGCAAACTGTGAAGGATGTAAAATAGAACATCCTAGTCAACGTGAACATGTTCTGTGTTTGTTCTCTACAACTGATGATTGGACAAACCAGTTTATCGACTTAGCGCTGATTAAACTTGACATAAACAATGTTATGAAAAGATGGTTCCCGAAGCTGATGTGGTTAAACCCACACTGCAAGGAGAAGTTCGAAGCATTCATCATGTATGATCATCTGAGAAACAGTTTGGAGCTCAACCGCAAAAAATTCGACGCAGAGTGGACTCTGATGTGGTCACAGCGAGTTAAAGAGAATTACAACGATGCAGACAGCTGAACTTCAATATATTCTGGACAATTCCTGGTTGTGTAAACTTAACACACATGTTTGTGCTAGAGATCTGTTACCAGAGAAGAAACCACAACATATTCAAGCATATATTGTGAACACGCACTCATCGGATCAGCCAGGAGAACACTGGACATTGATGTTATTCAAGGGAAGATCAGCTGTATACTTCGACTCATTTGGACTACCACCACCGAGACGATATATGTTACCATTCATAAAAAGGAACTCATCAGCATGGACTATGAATACAACACGATATCAACATCGTGCGACAAATGTGTGTGGATTATATTGTATATTCGCACTCCACCACATGATGAAAGGAAAGAGGATGTAAATATTATTCAATTCTCGGGATTTCTTCAAGAATGACAGAACAATAGTTCGATGGTTTGGAAAGCACTATGGTCGATTATACAGAAAAGCAAATTTGCTGTTGAATTAAACTTCACCAGGACATCGACGGCTGATATACATACAACGCAAAGAAGACGACGACCAGATAACAACGAATGTGTCAACAACTCCACAAAATAGACTCTTTTTGTTATTGATTCAGCGTAGGATGTTGTAGGATGTTCAATTAAGTTTCTTCAAATCTGAGACCTTGTTTTTGTACATAACTTATTGTTCTTTGTTAATATTATTGATGTATAATAATATATTATTGTTCATTGTTCTTGTTCTTGTTTTTTGAAAAATAAATGATAAATTTCAACAAAATCGTTTTCACTGTAGGACCCCCCCACCAATTGATTCTGTTCGTGTCGATGTGTCATCTCTGGTCAGAATTATACAAACTTTAAATTAGTAATGAAAAAAATGTCTAAGTCCATTTTCATTTTTTCGATCAGAAATGTCACATCAATGACAGGAACATCTATCCTCAGGGTGGGAACTATGGCCCAGTACCCCCCAGACATGGGCACTATGGCCCAGTACCCCCCAGACATGGGCACTATGGCCCAGTACCCCCCAGACATGGGCACCATTACTACTGATATCTCTCAGTCTCACTCAAGTCACTGACACTCACACTGTGACTCGAGTGTGAGTGTGACTGTGAGTGTGACTCTCAAGTCTCATTGTCAAAAATATTTATATTATTATATAAAATAAACAATTAGTAGTGAATTACCCGATTCCACGAATGACGCGTTTAATATCCATGAGGTCTGTATTTTGAATATCCGAGAATCACACATTTAGCTGAATTACCACTCCATTCGCATTGTAACAACAGAACAAAACAGCAGTCATTCTGTTTCTGACCTCTATAGTCTATATATTCAAAACTGCCAAACGTTATGGTATATTCGCGTGCAAAATGACGTAGTTGCGTGGGGATTTCATTGACCACACAAGCTCCGTGCAGAGTTCAGTCCCCTACGCAGGACTTAAGCGGGGCGCACACGCCACAACATTGTTGCGCAACATTGTTATATGGGGCCATACAACATTGTTATAAGCGTCCGCACACGCTACAACAAACGACACAACAAATGTTGTACGAAATTGTTGCGAATGACCGCACACGGTAAAATGTTGTGCAACAATTGGTCACGTGACGACTGAATTCGCGTGAGAACTTCAGAGAAGATTATGTTGTAGATACAATGGCGCCTGTCAACAAAAAAAAGCGCAAAAAAATTGCGCTGGCTATAGCGATTATCATTTTGCGTCGTCGGCGGCGCCGGAAAGCGGACAGAGCCAGGCGCTTTTGGCAGAAAGCATGGGTCACCCGTCGGCCTGAGTTGGGGGCGACCAACAACTTAATTAGAGAATTGGAGGAGGAAGATGAGGAATATTTCCGAAAATATACCAGACTAACACCTGCGAATTTTTACATATTACTGGATCTTATTGAGGACAAATTAAGAAAACATGATACAATTATGAGAAGTTCTATTCAACCGAAGGAGCGGTTACTCATAATACTTCGTTTTCTGGCCACAGGCATGTTCATAAATGATAAATAATAATATCATAAATATCAATCGTTAATAACAGAACGATCCAAAATCCATATTTGTTTGAGAGAAGCCCATTCAATGATTCATGAATTTTACTGGGGGGGGGGGGTGAAAGTTACAACAAAATTTTATTAAAATTTAACCAAAAGGTCAAGTCTAAGATATTGAATCTCATGCCCAATTTTAAGTGAATGCGATCGAGAATGTCTACACATGATATACAGTACTGCCTACTGCCAGTACTAGTAGTACTAGTAGGCAGTACTGATAGCTAGACAGCGGTTGGGGTAAATGATCTGGCCTTGGGGAAGTTCTGCCCAAATTTTTTATTTTACAGGGTGGGGGGGGTTAGCAAGTTACAACCAAGTTTTATTAAACCAAGGGGGGGGGGGGGGGGGTTACAACAACATAAAAATTAAACCAAAAGGCTAAGATATTGAATCTGGTTCTAGTGCTGGGCGATATGACGATAGTGTAGTGTTGAAATGATTAGTGAAATTCAAAGTCGACTAGTCGAGGCCCAAAAATCGCATTGCAACTAGTCGGTAGCCGATTTTTATTGAAAACTAATCGTACATGTATGATTATTTGGCACACAAGATTACATATACATGTATGATAAAAACACTTCTACTACTGGTAGCTAGACAGGGGATGGGGTAAATGATCAGACGACGGAGAAGTCGGCCCCGTGCGAAGTCGGCCCCATACGAAGACAGCCCCATGCGAAGTCGGTCCTATTAATTAGAAGGGATTAAATCGGCTTAATTTTATTGAGATAGTGTTTATTTTGTCTAATTGTGAGGTCCCCAACTTAAATTTAGTTGAGTTAGTGTATTGTTTGTATAGGCTAATTGTGCAGTCCGAAATGTTTTCTTAATTGTAATAACAAAAGGGTGCGTCGAAATACCAAGCTGAACCAATGCCAAGCTGAAGTTTTCGCGATCATGCACCGCAGTTTTCTATAGATTTACGCTCGCTATGTCATCAAAACTCAAATAAAATTATGCCATGTTGCATTATTTTGTTTTTATTTTTTCAGTATACAGCACAAAATATGCTTTGAATGGCATGTTCCGCCTTATTTTCCCTCAGCTTGGTATTTCGACGTTCCGTAACAAAATTATCTTCACTCATGGGGAGTCACTGATAGCGGCTCAGTTATAAAAATATGATAGTTGCATTATCATTATTATCAGCTTCATATTTCATATAATAAAATAAATAAAGAATGTTTTTAAACAATGGTTCTGTTATATATGGGGCCGACTTCGCACGGGGCCGACTTCTCCAGTATTCAAATGATCTGGCCAGCGCCTCTTGGGGAAGTTCTGCCTAAATTAAAAATTTCACCGGGGGGGAGGGGGAGGGTAGCAAGTTACAACAGAATTTTGTTTTAACTCAAACCAAAAGGGGGGTGGGCAAGTTGTACAACAGAAGCTAGACAGCACTTGGGGTAAATGATCTGGCCAGTGCCTCTCGGGAAAGTTCAGCCCAAATTTAATATTTCTGTGGGGGGGGGGGGTGAGTTACAACAGAATTTATTTTTAACTCAAACCAAAAGGGGGAGGGCAAGTTGTACAACAGAAGCTAGACAGCGGTTGGGGTAAATGATCTGGCCAGTGCCTCTCGGGGAAGTTACGCCCAAATTTTTAATATTTCTGTGGGGGGGGGGGGGGGGGGGGTGGGGTGAGTTAAAACAATATAATATTAAAATTAAACCAAAAGGGTAAGCCCATTTAAATTTTAATAGTAAAAATCATTCAATTTTAATTGCAAAAAATAAATAAAAACAATTTTAATGTTTCCAATTTATTTACTGTCTGAAAATTCCCAACCTCATTCTCCCAACTTGAGTCGACTTTATTCTTCCAGTTTCAATCAGAGCTGGACGCTCGCGAATGGTTGGAAAATTGGATCTTCAATCAGTACCTCCATAGGCTTTTCCATTATTATGAATAGCCCCTCATTTCAATCACTAAATTCATAGATCGTCTTGCTTAGATCTCAAGTCAATGAACTAAAACCATGTAAGCAAAGCGCCCGGGATGGTCGAAAAGATCTAGAGATCTTCTCCTTCACCCCTCAAGCACAACAGCATAGAATGGACACACCTTTTATTTAAACAGTAGCAATATTAAAAGCCGACATCAAAGACTACTAGTACTGGTGTTGGCAAAAGACACATGTCACACTGTCTAACAGTAACATGTGTAGTGATGCGGACCGGACCGCCTTGGTCCGGTCCCCGGTCCAGGGGTGAACCACGGTCTGGTCCGGACCGGGTGTCACTGGTTCGGACCGCTTTTTGCTGTACTATACAATCAGCCATCACAATCTCCAAGACTCCAATATTAATATAGTAGTCATATTAGTACACATTTGTATAATTGTTATCAGTATAGCTATTTCGTTTAAATTTCAATTTAATGAAAATAAGTATGATAGGAATCATGCATACGATCAGTTGAGTGCCATGTTAGATTGGTTATAACACATTCTGGCTCTAGCTAGCTATATAGTAGTATATATCTGCCCAATACATTTAATTAGTGCATGTTCGCACTGCGTTGTCACTAGATATAATATATGATCAAACATTCGAACAAGACATGAAGTATAAATTATATGGTTTGTAAATATTGTTTTAATTAACAATAAGAGAAGTTGGTATCCGATAGGTAGCATATTAGTCTCTCGTGCTAGGGGACCGGGGATCACAACCTGGTATTCTGACCAAAATCAGAACTCGGTCAAATACCGACAAAGTTTGTCAGGTTGAAAAGTCTCATTCGAGATCACTGAATAAAGATCCGATTGCAAATTGCCAACTTCTCCCATCACAATTACACTTGTCCAGGCATGTTGTTGTGGATGCAGTATCCTGTCTGATCGGCCGCGGACATTAATGGCTGACCCGTGTACATGCCTCGGGGTGTGGACGTTAAAGAACGCTACTGCCGTACTGGAGACTAGAGTAGAGTCACCTCAGGGTTATACAATTACGCGGCCGTGGTAGCACCTGGTAGCATCTACAACCATAATTTGTTCCTGCACTGTAACATCTACAGTTACAGATTAAGTTTAATTGAGTAATCTTGTCTAATGCAGTAATGGGTAATAGTCTAATGTCTATAAAAATTTATCATAAAAATTTATGGCAATTGGCAGCAAGTGTGAATTTCCATTGAAATGTTGCCACTTCAATCTACCACTTAATTGGGCTCAATTGCAAAACTCCCTAGATTCTTATGTATATTATCTTGTGTAATTATATAGAGCTATTTATTATGAACGACCAAGCCATACCTGACACGTTCACAATAGTGGCCAATTCGCGATATGCGGCATCCCGCTTATGTTTATTCTTGTAGTCTGGACGTGTGGTATCGTACAACACATGTTGACTGTGCCATGCCATTATCAATGCCTCTTCTCCTTCCCCAGTCCAGATAAAATCCGGAGTTGTGTTGACAATGTCAACAGTTATTATTTTTGTAGTCTGACTCTGACTGGAGGCCGCCATTTTCTTGTAAAAGTTTAGTCCTCACGTGATGCCATTCAGCCATGTGATTTGACGCTGTCCATCCATTGGCTGCAACAACCAACAACAAGCAACAAAATCAAAATAATTTGATCGTTCGCAACATTGTTGCAGGCTTGCCTGCAACAAAAAAAACGGGGGTACCGCACACGCCACAACACGCCACAACATTGTTGCGCAACATTGTTGCGCAACAATGTTGTGGCGTGTGCGGTGGGCTTTACATCGCGTGGCGAGGGGACTGAACTCTGTTTGCAGCTTGTATACCACATATACCACATAATTGTTTTCCAAAATGGTTATTATTCAAACAATTTACAAGTACTGACCATGTAATGTTGTTTGTAAGCATGTTAATACCATGCTTGTTGGTATAGGGCTATATAGGCAGCTATAGTGACTCTTTAGCCTCAGATTTAGCAACATTCTGGATTTCACAGGATCCCGGCCCACTTCACAGTGGATCACCGTAATAGCGTTCAGGAAACTTATGATCAACGGAAAAAATAGTTAGTAACAATAATTAATATATTACCTGAATAGAAGTAATAAAACAAAAAAACTGTATCACAAATTGTATACTACATGGTGAATACTCAATGATGACTAGATATCATTAACCTGATTGTTGCATAACATAAAAATGAAAAGGGTATATCATTAATTTCAAATGTCTGAAATACTGTCTTGTTCTGGCATGTAATCAAATTCATTCCTTCTGGTTATTTCTCATCTTGAATGATTGCAAGTAATGTTAATTTGCAACAATTATCCAAATAAAACTGAATTGGTTATGATGAATGACCGTTACTGTTTACTGCTCAGACAATCACAACTGAAGGTGATGCTATTCTCATTGAATTTCCGAATTTCATCTTGGAGCTTCAACTAACTAAAATACTAATTATATACTGTTATCACTTACAAATAGATGAACTTAAATAATGTGATGCATTCAGATGCATTGAGAAATGACATTCTTCAAAGTTCAAACTAAAAGTAATATATGCAGTAATATGTGCATACAGCCTTCCCCTATCATTATGGTAATCACCATGCCAAAACTCATCAAAATTCGACAACCGACACTTAACTTATATTGCAAAAACTTTGTACGGACTGAATTTCATACAGTCGAACAGGGCCCATAACTCTGGTAGGCATTGATGATAACAACCCGTGATATTATGCATATTCGTTCCCAATTTCTGGTCCGCCACCATGCAATATATGGCATCAAAATATGACAACCGACTCTTGAGTTATAATGCTAAATGTTTGTACGGACTGACATATCAAGACGTCAACTACATATCCGCCGATTAGTATCGGGGGTATAATAACCATATATTTATGTGTATACCTAACCAAAAACAATTCCCCTCCCCCACCCACCCCCATCCCGGTGGATAAGACTAAAGAGGTCTTTGGTCATGCACAAATAATTGTGGAACCCATGACCTGTTTACCACTATTTACACTGGCCAGTTCTCTCTGTCAGACACAACACACTCGATATATTAAGGCTATAATGGGGTCTAGGGCGATTTGTGACATGTAGTGTATCTACGCAGTGCTATATTATTGTTGTTAGATACTGGAAACACCAGGAAACACCTGGAAATACAGTTTATTTTTCGTTTTTCTGATCTATGTTTACCAATTAAGCATGTTATTGCTTGCGTATTAATGGTACACAGCAAGAGTTTGCACCAAATATAGAATAGTGGAATGAGATTGAAAGGCAGTTAACGCAGTTATTGAAGAACGGAGAGAAAAGGGGAGACACAAACAGCCCCCACTACCCGTTAAAGAAAGATTATGTACTTTTTGTAAATGTAAACAAATTGAAACCGAATACCATTTTATATTAGAATGTAGAGCCTACACAAGTATGCGCGATACATATTTTAGGGACATAATCACAGAGTTCCCACATTTTTCAGATATGACGAATTATGAGAAATTTAGATTTATTATGAAGAATGAACACAAATCAATCATTAATGTTATATGTGACTTGATCCGGTCTTTCTTCACCGCTCGGGATTCCAATAAAAGCTAGTCAATTGATAATTTATAACTGATCAATGAATTAAATTTTAAGATGAAAAGAGAAAAAAGAAATTCGTTAGGAAATTACATTGTACGTGTATATGCAAATATGTTACTCATCTAATGTATATATAGTTACTTTTTGTCAAATTACATGTATTTTATTCATGTTTGAAACTGCCCATTTGGGTGTATTTTGCATTAAAATCTTATCTTATCCAATATAGCCCTGATTCACCCCCACCACATACTATCATCAATCTGAAGACCCTTTGGTCTACCCCCCCCCCATAGTCGCACTCGACCTGCCGCTATTGATAAGTTTAACATAATTTGTGTAAACCTCAATGAGTATATACGAGCGCATGTGCAATATCAATATGAATATGATTATGTCAACATATATATATATATATATATATATATATATATATCTCTCTCTCTGTTATTAGCACGCCCGCGTGTATAATGTGGCCCAAATGATAAAAGTCCGTGTTCCCATGTGAGTTTTTTATGTTTTTCCGGTTTATTAGTTTAAAAGTTAAACTGCGCGGTCAGGAGGTCGGTCACCGGTTTATTAGTTTAAAAGTCGAACTGCGCGATCAGATTATTTAAATTCTGCTAACTCACCTTTTTATTTGTTATCCCAACAGAATAGAGATTGTGGCTTATATCGCCGGGCAAACTATAACCGTTCGTTCCAGCTGACACTTCGCCCTAGACTGATCTCAAACCAGAGATAACGATTCTCTTTTGTTGTTATTAATAACTTTTCTGGGAAAACCAAGTTAGCGAGGACGTGTGCTTATTCTTGGAAATAAGATGAATCGTACGTGACAGGTAGTCTAGTGGTCGTGGCGGAACAACACACGCTGTCTGTCGAATTTGCTCTTTATCGGCGACAACGCTGAGAATAATTTTATTTTTTATTTATGTAACAGCATGCAATGAGCCAGGTGGAGACGACGTAGCAAATATTGTGATGGATTGTGCAATCTTGTCTGGATTCTGGCTCACAAATCCAAACTGACGTAATTTATCTCTACAGCTAAAATAAGTATATGCACTCTCAGAACCAGTAGTCATTCAGAGAACCCAAAAAGGTTCTTCACCTTGTCACAATAGGAGCACCTTATTTGGTGCTTCAACGGACCCCAGAAGTTTCAACAGAAGAACCCCAAAACGGTTCTTAAGGGAACCATAATATGAACATGGTTCTTCAGGGAACCTTTATAAGAACCCCAGATGGTACTCCGGTGGACACTATCATAATGGTCCCACGAGGGTTCTTCAGAGAACTTTTCATATATCAGAAAAGGATTCTTAAGGGGACCATAATCTACCCCAACAGGGAACCTGTAAGATGGAATAGCGTACGATGATAATATAGCATGTTTGCGATCTTGCGTATATCGCGACGTTCAGTACACTTTGAGTTGTTTTATAATAACTAATAGATTGTCATAATATTGAAGCATTTGGGGAATGATATATACAAGGCAGCTTATACCTAAACATTCCATATACAATTCGCTTAATATTGGTGTGATTCATATTCTTGAATACACGAAGGTGGTGAATTAGTCTGCACTTTAACATATATTTGTGTGTATTTTACGATTATCACACGAGGGTTCTCAAGAGAACCTTTCATGTATCAGGACAGGGTTCTTAAGGGATTCATTATCTATCCCAACATGGTTCTTTAGAGAACCTTTATAAGAACTCCAGATGGAATAGCGTACGAGATGTTTTCGCTCTTGCGTATATATCGCGACATTCCGTAAACTTTAATGGTCCGAGTGCACTGCCAGTGGTTTTTACCCTTAGATAGCAAGTTTTGGCTCAATCGGTCGAGCTGTTTTCGAGTCTATAAAGGACACACACACAGAAGTCTCAAAATATATAGTAGATTACTCACCATTTTAGGCCTACATTATTTGCTTTAGGCTACGCGTAAAAGTCTGCGTTATATAAAGCAGAAAAGTGTGCAGTACACACTACTTTGCATTACTTGAGAAAATGTAATGCATTGCAATACTCCTCCTTTCTCTCTGGTTGATGTTTTATTCATGTTAATCACTCAATTCGGCTCCATGGCACATGTAACAACTGATTATTGTTTGGTCATGAACCCTTCAGCATCCAAGAGAACCCTATAGTCACACACCGACGAACCATATCGATTACAGAGAACCTTTTCTGACACCGAGGAACCTATGAGTTCTTACAGAGAACCCCTGAGTTCTTCAAAGAAACCCAAAGAACCCTTATATCTTAGAGTGGATACCGGTAAGATAATGAAAATATTACGAAATCCAATCACATACATTTAAAAATGGGAAGTGCAAACTGTTTTCTCTTTTTTCTTTTTTTTTGAGTGCTGTTTCTCACAGGAAGATGGCGATGGTTTCTGTCTGTGGTCTTGTTTTTTGTTTGGTTCGGTGCCGCACCCCTCTATCGCCTGACGTGCTTCTTGTCTTGCCAGTTCAATGGTTTTACTCAGTTCTTGTATCTGTTGTAGGAGTGCGGCTGCTTGCTCATCTTCCGTGGGCGACGCCGGCCTCTCGATACACAACGGCGCCACAGGGGCGGTGCTGGTGAAATCCGCTCCTGGTGGAAACTGTCAAGGTGGCGAGTCCTGTTCTACAGCGAAGCTGGTGGCAGGCACGTCCCTGTCTCCGTGATGACAGCAGGGACCTCCGGCAGATCAACGGAGTCCCTACTAGCTGGCGTGACGTCACCGACGACCGGGTCAGCAACCAAGTAGGGGAGGGAGTTGGGCGTCTCTCAGCTAGCCCCTGTATCCACTTGACACTGCTCTAGGCGTCCATTCTCTTCATGGAGGGGTCTTTTTCCGCCTCTTCTTCCTCTTCAGAGGTCCAGATCACCGTACCGGATGGTAGGTCGCTGGTGGAATCCAGCTTCCGATGTACCACCAGCAGAAGGTACTGCTGGACCAGTCCTGTACTCCAAGCATAAGCGCACAATGCCTCCCTTATCCTGGGTAAGTGTCCAGCTAAGGGTATACACAATGTGCAGCTTATCCAAGGCAGCGACAACGACAGACGGGATTAGCAACATAATCCCCTGCCAAGTTCAAATCAGCCCACGCCGGAATCGCTCGGGCGGCTAAGATCGACCACACAACTCACATATTATATATATTATCTCCTAATTAGGACATAGTATCTCCTAATTAGAACTTATTATCGCCTAATTAGGAGATAGTATATCCTAATTAGGAGATAACACAGATATAAAGAACTCAACATGTTCGTGGTCATATTCATATCGTCTCCGGATCACTCGGCGGACGGTCGCATCGCTCCGTTCGTTCTCATGCCTCCCCCCTTGTTTTTGGGGTTAGGGAAAGGGCCCGTGGGCCCTTTCGATAATCCCGGGGTTAGCCACTCCATACATTACAGAGAACACTGTTACAGATAAGCCAATTGTGGGCTCATACACAAGGAGAAATCCGGTTTTGTTGATTTGCTGTTCACCCGAGGGTTTGATCAAACAATAGATGAAAATAAAACTTCCCTGGTGTTGGAAGATAAAACGAATGTGAATCTTAAAGTATTAGTTTCGCGATTCGTGATGTATATGCAGTGGAGTAGTGCGGTTTTTGGTTGATTTGAATTTCACCCGTAATGCTGACCAGCAAACACATGAAACTAAAAGTTAACTGATGTTGGAAGTTAGAACAAGTGCGCATCTTATTTGTATTGCATTGGTTTCGCCAAATCGTGATGGCTCAAATCATCATATTTCGAGCTGGATGTAGCCATATCGTTACACGAAGATGTCCATTGTCCAGCTATACAAACACATTAGTGTGCCCCTTAAGGAGCATTCACACGGTATAATTGGCTCAAATTAATGTACCAGTAATGGGTTTCACAGAGTTTTCCATGCCCCATATCACCATTTCACAATCGAGAACTCAATGTGGTCAATTTCTGACATAAAGATCACCGGAATCTAACTTTAACACCTATATGTCTTAATTAATTGAATCAATTGAATATAGCCATCGTATGTTGGCAAAGCTCGTGATGACCCATATATATCACCCGATATCCAACTGGGAGTGGTCACTTCATTACACAATGATCCCCAGTGTCCAAATTCAACAAATAATTGTATCAATTAAGTGCGCATCGCCACAGTAAAATGTGCCCGAATGACAATAACCATCATATTTTGACATACATGTATCACGATATTAACAAGTTCGCAATGACCGATATCAAGAGTACTTCGAACTGCGTGTGGTCCTTGTATTACACAATGATCAATGTAGGCCAACTTCAACCAAAAATTGAGCCAATTAATGACGAATCCGCACTGTAGAATTGGCACAAATGACAAAAACCATCATATTTTGGCTTATCACGATATTCACAAGGTCGTTGTGACCCATATCACCAGTAAGTCGAACTGTGTGTGGTTCTTTTATTACACAACGGTCAATCTAGTCCATCTTCACCTCATGATTGTCTCAATAAAGGTAGTATCCGCACTGTAGAATGGGACCAATTGACTATAACCATCAACTTTTGACCTATCACGATATTCACAAGTTCGGGATGACGCACATCACCAGTATTTCGATTTGCGTGTGGTCCTTTTATTACACAACGGTCAATGTAGTCCAACTCCAACCCATGATTGTATCAATTAAGGGCGTATCCGCACTGTGAAATTGGCCTAAATGACTATAACCATCATATTTTGACCTATCACGATATTCACTAGTACGGGATGACCCATATGACCTGTATTTCGAACTGCGTGTTGTCCTTTTATTACACAACGGTCAATGTAGTCCAATTCCAACCCGTGATTGTGTCAATTAAGGGCGTCTCCGCACTGTGAAATTGGTCTAAATGAATATAACCATCATATAACCATCATATAACCATCATATGACCATCATATGACCATCATATGACCATCATATGACCATCATATGACCATCATATGACCATCATATGACCATCATATGACCATCATATGACCACCATATGACCACCATATGACCACCATATGACCACCATATGACCACCATATGACCACCATATGACCATCATATGACCATCATATGACCATCATATGACCATCATATGACCATCATATGACCATCATATGACCATCATATAACCATCATATAACCATCATATAACCATCATATAACCACCATATAACCATCATATAACCATCATATAACCATCATATAACCATCATATTTTCACATAAGGACTACAATGACCGTCGGTAATGCTCGTGATGTGTGATCGCGCTCGCGGCTCGCCCTCGGCTAACGGAATCGTATCTCTCTCTCTCTCTCCTCTCTCTCTCTCTCTCTATATATATATATATATATATATATATATATTTATATATATTTATTTATATAATGACAAGGTTCTGTTAAAGGGCCAGATATGTGTACCATATAGTTAACCCACGACATAGTCACACTGTCTAATCGGCTCGCGGAATACCAGTGTGAACGCGGGTGTCAATGAAAGCCACATACGCACGGTTGTTGGTCACGGCCAATCAGCCCGGACCCCGTATCGCCCTCGTACAACTAAAAATTCCCTACATATATGTTGCGGGACTACCCCCGACTACACTCACGAAGAAACAAGTAGGGCCCTGCGAATCGGAAATTCGGCAACAGAATCGAATCGAATCCGGCGTCCGATGTCGACATCGACATCGAATCCGAATCGAATCGGGACAAGCACTGGACGGCAAAAAATCATAGCTGACTATCTAGTTATTGTTCACTTGTTTGTCATAAAAGCTGAAATATTTTCGAATAGGAAACAAAGAACCAAGACAGATGCCACAGTCAAATGTTTGGCGACTGACATCGTTCTCAAAATTGTTATGTTTAAACGAAAATCGAAACTGAACATGACCTAGTACTAGTATGACACGTGACGTGTACGTCACATAAGCAGTAACCACAGACATTGACACCGACTATAAAATGAATAATTACTACTGAAGATGCACTATTCGACTACTCTACACATATAATAGTGTTTATAGCAACCACCAAGGGTGCTTATACCTAAGGCAGGTGAATGACGTCATATAACGTGTCTATGTGCATCAGTGATTTTTCAAGATCGCAGGTATAGATTCTTGAGAAATTGTCACGTCAGGTTGAGATTGTAAAAAACGCGGATTTGGAAATGAAGCATCGCGATAGAAATGAATTTACGAAGAATTCACTTGTGATTTAAGTATATTAATTTCATTTAGACCAATTTCGTTGGTCAGCTTAATGAAAACGAAAAATGAAGAAGTCATGACGATAATACAGACAATATTTTATAATTCACGACACGTCTTGTTAATTTGGCATGTCGTCTGCGCCGTGACCACTGCATGATATTACCTAAATTATTCTTAGCGTTATGTCACCGTAAAAATGCAAATTTGAGGCACATCATGATTGTGTGGTTGCTCCACCACGTGTCACGTACGATTCATATTAATTTGATAGTCGACATTGACTATGAATGTAGTCCAAGAATTTCAGGACTGATGTATGCTGTATCAAAAACAATGCTTGAATGGAAGGCACATCGATGAGAATGGCCCGCCATAACAGTACCCGGATGTGTACATGTAATAATGCATTCCGTTTGACGGAGGTAACTCTATGTAATAATCATGTGCGTTTTATCCCTGAATTTAATAAAATATGGCATTACATGGCTTTCTTGTCGGTCGGAATGTATTTATGTGAGGGGCCTTCGTAACATGTTATCATAGGTGGATCATTGGATATTAACAGTGTGGGGTGATCAAAATGTATTAATATGCAACTAGTATAGTTATGTTACAAAGCATATAGACCGTTGAGGTCTTGACGTTTTATATATATATTCTGTATATAGTGATTATAGTCACCTACATATTACACTATTGTACCCCAACATTTTCCATAAAAACACAAGTGTTAAGAACTTTAGACTGATATCCGCAATAGGGCGACTACGATTGGACGTAATCGCCTAATTATAGATAAAACTTTAAATTACATCATACGCAGCGCCAATCCACATACAGTTGCATCCCTTTGCTGTGTTTTACGCTTCGGAACGCATCTGGAGGAGTGATTGGTTCGCTGGTAGAACTTGATGCAGTGCCGGCGAGACCTCCATCCGTGAACACACGGTAAATTGCGGTAATTTGCCGCATCAATAGAGTCTTTCTTCATCTCCCATAATGCATCGCGCGCTCGAGTGGTTCCGTTCTGCGAGTCTTGGAATTCAATTCACGTGTATACGAAAGCTAGAATTTATGGAGTCACCGAAATTATTTAGGAGAAAAAAGAATGGCAGGGGAACTAATTGTTGCATGCCATTGTGTAACAACACAAAAGGCACAGACCAGTCGCTGAACATAAAAAGATCGTATTACACGATACCAATTAAAGACAAGAAACGACTTAAACTTTGGAAAGACGCAATCCGACGGGGTGAAGAGAAATAGGAACCAAAGGCCTGGATGAGATTCTGTTCTGATCATTTTCCCAAAGGTACGTACACACATAAATGCAAATAATTAAGCACAAACAACACAGCATCGTGTCTCAGATACGCATGGGAAATAAAACATAGTAAAATGTAATCTGTCCCTCGTTATCGCATTTGTTTACATTCTGCTTTCGTGGTTTAATTTCGATGCAAGCAGTTACACAATTTTACTACCGGCGACTGACGATGTGTTTACATGCCTTGGGTGAAACACATTGTTATGACAACTGATTAAAGATGAATGAAGTTTATTTTAAATTATATATTTATTAGACTTAATGTATTATTTTCAATCTTGAGTAAACTTAGTCATTTACTGTGATTGTTGGCTACTGCATTGTCATGGGCATGTAGTGTAAACACAGCAAAGTTCCTCATGTGAAGCTTTATTTCAACATGAATAATAATGGATTGAATTCAAGCAAGTGTATCAATATAGTTTTATCTTAAACCCCACATGGGTTGCAGTTTCATTAATTTGCATACATGTAAATGAAAATAAACACAATAAAATATTGAAAATGAAGGAATGAAAAATGCATAAACATGCCTTGAACAATGAATAATGTAATATCTAGTTAACTTTGCTAAATTACCCCATTCAGATACATGGTCTATCATACTGGTATATGCTTGTTTACTAATCTATACATGTACATTTCAGGTAAAAAGAGCGATAACCCAAATGATGTTGGCTACTGTCCTCGGCTAATCACCAAACCTGTTTCACAAAGGACAACAATGACATCTTCTAAGGTGCGAGTCAGCCAACTGAAGAAAAAAAGCAACTTTCGAACGAAATGCAAGAAAAGCATAAACTTTGAGCCACTTGGAAGACCGAAATTGGAATCAAGTTTACATGTACCACCAACACAGGACCACACCTATGTATGTCCATCAGTGTGTGACAAACACGATTCATTACAGAATCGTTAGGCTGAGTTAGAGTATGAAACTGCAGCGTTGCGAGAACAAACACTGAGACTGGAGAATATTAAATATAATCAAAGAAAATTCAGTTTTGGACAGGATTTCCAAATTATGCAACATTCCTAGCTCTTTTTAATTTTCTCCAGCCTCTTGCAGCTGGAATGAAATACTGGAAAGGTTCAAAAACATATAAAAATGAGCATTTGAGTGAGCGGTGTATAAATAAACCTGGTATTTCCAGAAAACTTCCGCTAATAGATGAATTTTTCTTCACTATAGTTAGACTAAAATTGGGATTACTATTGCAGGACATCTCGGACAGATTTGGCATTACCACGAGCACAGCATCAAGTATATTAAACACATGGATCAACTTAATGAGCACCGAATTGGAGAACTTGTGCAATTTACCATGTAATGATGTGACACGAATAATCAGTCTGAGGCAGTATTGGACTTCAGAGACATCCAAATTATTCTGGATTGCACCGAGTTATTCGTGCAAAACCCTAGTCGACTAGAGGCGAGAAAACAAGTGTTTTCATCCTATAAACATCATAACACATTTAAATTCTTGGTAGGAATGAGCCCGCAGTTATTTGTGACATATATCAGTCGAATGGATGGGGGACACGCATCAGACAAATATATCACATCACAGTCAGAGGACCTGATGAACAGCCTGGAAAAAAATGGTCATTCTGTGATGGCCGATAGAGGATTTAGAATTGAAGTAGAGTTGTCACCAACTTGTCGGATATTGGGGTCAAGTTTTATATCCCAAGTTTCAAAGGATCTGATAGGCCACAGTTGACTAAAGGAGAATTAGTGTCATCTGAGAACATAGCTGCTGTTCGAATTCACATAGAGAGAATTATTCAGCGTATAAAAACGTATCACATATTGGATGGTGACATAAAGTTATTAATGTTGGACTCGGCAGAGCAGACAGTTAAAGTGTGTGGTTACCTGGTTAACTTCCAAACACCAATAGTGCAATAAGTGTAGAAAATTTACAAATAAGTCCAAATCTTTACTTATTTCACTATCGGTGTTTGGTATATCCTCTACTGTGTAAGGGAATATATATGAACACTATATATGTATATATATTTTTTAATATTAAAGACACTGTGCCAGTGCATTCTCTTATATATGCGAGTCTCCCATATATACGGAGCCTCACATATATAAGTGAATGAACTGGCTTACAAGGCAAGGTAAATATAATTAGTCTAATGTCCGCTCTTATATATGCGAGCCTCCCTATGGGAGACTTGCATATATACATTAAGAGAATGCATTGGCACAGGGTTGTATACATGTAGTACTCCCATGGAATCACACTCTAAAGCAGGAGCATATTACCCCGAACACAATGGATGTTCCAATAACTCTTTTAAAAATTGTATAGACATACATGTACATGTACAGTAATGTTCTAAGTAATCAACATCTTAACCACAGCAGAATTATGGGTAACTTTTCAGGATTTAGTCGGAAATATGGCTTGTTGCTATTCATAGGAAAGCTCTCGGTGAGAGTTTTCAAATGAATGGCAACAAACCATATCTCCGACTAAATCCTGAAAAGTTACCCACAATTCTGCTGTGGTTAAGAGGTCGATTACTTAGAGCATTACTGTATATTAACAACAAATTAATGGGACTATTTTTGTTCACCATTTTCTGAACATTTATTAATTGCAAGAAACCCATGGCTAAGTTAAAGAATTTCATGCTCTGGGTGATCAATTCTGCACTTCTTGCAAACATATATATAATGTTTACAATTGAGCTGTGGTGTAATCTCCTGAATTCTTCACAGAATAAATGAAATGCACTGTGGGATTCACATTTTATGTTCACATCACATATAATTATTTGACCCTTGACTCTGGAATAACTTGGTGATTTGGAATCTTTGCAATGCTGGCGACATACCAGAGCATGTACCGGTATTGGTGGATTATCACTGTAAGATTCCAACCTATGCACTTTATTGATTTCAGCTGGTATATCATTGTCTAATTCAACTGATGGGCCAGCTGCACTCAACTGCTTGATTGTGTCGTTGTCTGGTATGGGGTCATTACCGGTACGTCCATCTGACAGGTCCCAACATTGTGGCATTTTTCTGTCCTTTAACGCACCTTTTATCTGTCCTGTTAGAATCTCTGGTACAACATACTGAGAGAAAAATGTCTTTCCAACAGGCAGTAGGGTATCATTCCAATAAACTTGGTCAAAACTCACTGGAATTTTTAAAAGTCCCTTTCGTGTCCAAATGACAAAGTCTAGAATGTTGATGTCCACAACAGCCATCTGAACAGTTACCTGTTCAAAATAGCCTCTGCTGTGATTTCTTTTTAATTTGAAAATGTCGCCAGATGTGTGGGAGACATAATCAATCTTACTAGACTGTATGGCCTCCTGTGGTGTGATATGTCTTTGGGTATAAGGACATTTCACCTCTATAGGTTTTTTCGGACACATGTCACAAGAACAAACTACTAGCCCATCAGGTGAAGCAGGAATATATGCATATTTCTCATGAGTTGCTATTCCTTGTGGAATAACGTCGATCTGACAATCATGGCTGGAATATTTTTTTTCAAGTACTGTTCAATTGCTTCTGGCTCATTATCTATCCCCTATTTCATCGCCTTTGTTTTAATGTTTGTTGATTCGTAACCCATCACAGATGCAACTATCTTATCAGGTGATACCTTCATATTGTTCAGGTAGCAAACAACACGTTTGAACTTGGTAGATGTAATCGCACCACACCTGTGTTCCAGCCATTCAGAAACTTCTCTTTGTCCGACTGTCAGTTCTGAATGTTTTTTTCGATCGGCATTGGACAGCTTGCATGAATTAATGAACCGGATTTTCTCGCTCAAATAACCAGCATCGCTACATGCTTTGAACACTTTGTGTGGCATGCTTGGCATAGGAAGAGGTGTTGTCTCTATTTCCACTTCTATACAATGGGCAAGATCAGAATTCATGTCCGTAGCATGGTCAGGAAGAGTCATTGGTGGTAATAAAGATGGTACTGGATGTCGGCGAAATATTTTTGGGTCCAATAAGTGAATGATAGGTGGTTGTGGCATGTTGATATTCCCATTCAAAATATCATGTCTCAGCTGTAGAACCCTGGTGTAAATCCCCATTGATGTATCACATCCTTTAGCTGGTACCGGTACATGCTTGACAGATGACAATCTGCTGTTCGCATCTTTTTTATCAGTCATCTGCACACCCTCTATGGGAGCTGGTGTGTAAAATTGAAGATGACCGATGGCAGCCATGTTTTTTAACGAATTTTGAAAATAATCAATGGCTCTTATCTACATTTACAAGTCAACATGAAGATCCATATAAAGTTTGGTGATGATTGGACGAGGGATGTGGTCTGTGGGGTGGGCAAAGGATTTAGTCATGCAGAGAGTAAAATCCAAGACAGCTGCCGGCGGCCATGTTTTTCATTGAAAAATTTACAAATTCGCTGGCTCCTAAACATGATGATTCTAAACATGCCTGCAAATTTTTCAAACAATTCTCCACTAAATGCGGAATGCGTGCTGAGCCGATGGATTCAATTAAAAAAAAAATTGATGGCTCCTATCTGGAAGTCACTCCGAAAAGCTAAATGAAGTTAGGTGACGATCGGATGAGAGTTGTGACCAGTAGCACACGATTAAGTCATACAAAGAGTAAAATCCAGAAGACTGCAGCAGCTGGCGGCATTGTTTTTCAACGAAATTCGGAAATATTTGATGGCTCCCATCTCGTGCTCACCTAAAAGATCCACATGAAGTTTAGTGACACTCGGATGAGGGATGTGGTCCGTAGCGTGTGCCAAAATGATTTAGTCATGCAAAGAGTAAAATCCAAGATGGCTGTAGGCGGCCATGTTTTTCTTTGAAAAAGATCGGATGAGGGATGTGGCTTGTATATATATATATATGCTGCCGAAGGATTAAGCCACGCAAAGAGTGACATCCAAGATGGCTGCTGGCGGCCATGTTTTTGTCGAATTTCGGAAACAATCGGTGACTCCCATTTAGAGGTTACCCCGATGACCCATATGGAGTTTTGTGGTGATCAGAGGAGGGATGTGCTCTGTAGGGTGACCCAAAAGATTTAGTCATGTACAGAGTAAAATTCAAGATGGCTGCATGCGGCCATGTTTTTTCATCGATTTCGATACTCCCATCGATAGTGTAGCGGTCAACTCTGAAAAGGCCTCTAGTTTTTGACATACCCCTCCCGGTAGTATAACTAGTTGAAACTTCGCATATATCACCGCTGGAACATTGTGCAAACGAATATGTGTGTCTCAGATGACGAAACCGAGTGCCAAGAAATGAAAATCGGCATTTTATGGTAAAAACAACGAAAAAACACGATATTTCGGAAATTCTGAATCTTTATCAGAAATTTATATAATTTTGCATAAAACATACATACATTCTGTTTAGAGGATATAAATCAAGTTATCAAAAGGGGGAAAATGCTAACCTGGGGGCATCGGGTTATCATAACTCGCAGTTTTGGATTTTTTTCATAAAATTTCCCCTTGTTTTCACTCTTAATCCATAATGTAAACCGCGAGTGATCAGTGTCCGTACAATTAATTCCGGCGTGTTATATATCATAAATTTCGGCATTTATATGGTAACATAAAAACATGCACATTATTAAGATGGGTTTCGTATTGCCTCCGTATAACCTAATTTATTAACCCTCCCCCTAAATGCGATTTTTGTCAACTTTGAATGAAAACTGAAAATGTCAATGACACATTTAAATGATTAGCGATCCAAAATAATAAAATCCAAAATCAAGTCAAACTATGTCCAGGTACAACATAACATCCACAATATAGGCATATGGTCTTGCTTGAACTTGAGCAGAAAGCAAAATTAACCCATAGAGTTTGCTCACGAGTGTTATCATTCAGAGCTGCATGGCATATCAATAATATACCATTTTCATGGGACACCATCGTCGCTGTCATAAACATCTACAGAGTGTTCCCTGCTGTTAGGACAATCAGCCGAACATCCACATATATTGATGCACTTCATGCCTGCATTTGCATTTAGCTGACAAACTGCAGTCTTTGTGCTCACAAAAGAGATGAGTCAGGTCCAGGGACGTAGTTAGAGGGTATCTGTTGGGGTGTCCACCTTGGGAAATTCCAACTGCATCCCCCCCCATTGAATCAGAATCAGACAAAACACAAGTTTTGCATAATTCCATTTGCACCCGCCCTTGCACCTCAGTGTTCAGACCTAACATCCTATATATTCATAAACCATGGTTCTATATTCCCGGTATGAAAAATTGCATAAATCCTAACATCTAGAGGTCTAACTCCAGACAAATGCACACGGCTACTGGCAAGAGACCAGGACACACCGGGCTGACCATGGTTGTTCGGCTCGGTGTGAGAAAATTTTGAAAACTATACAAGAAAATCGCAAGTCCTAGCATCTAGACTGGCCTCAACTGAAGCTTTCCTAGTGTTGGAAATTTCAAACCTCATACCCCCCCTCAGGTTGGAAAATTCTCCAACTGATGACCATTTCAGTCCACACGTTTGACCAAATGTAGTAAAATATTGTTTGTTAAAATAATTATAGCAGTTTTGTATTGGCCACTGGATAGGGACAATGACACACCGGGCCGAACCATACCGGACCGACCATGGTTCGGGCCGGTGTGGGAAAATGTTCAAATCTGAACAAGAAAATTGCAAAATCCTAGCATCTATTATAGACTAGCATAAAGCCTTCCTAGAGTTGGAAATTTCAAACCTGACACCCCCCACTTAGGTTGGAAATTTTCCAACTGATGACAATTCCAATGACAATGGTGACCAAATGTATGACAATATTGTTTTCTTATATTAACTAGACGTTTTTGACTGGCCACGGCCCACGGGGAGGGACCGGACACAAGCTTTCCAAGTGTTGGAAATTTCCAACCTGTACCCCCCCCGTAAGGTTGGAAAATATCCAACTGATGACCATTTCAGTCCAAAATTTTGACAAAAAATAGGAAAATATGCAAATATTGGTCCAAAAACAATTAATTCCCCCAATAAATTGTTTGAAAATCATACTACAAGAACATTTTCAACCTATTGTTGGTGTGAACTTTCCAACTAATGTTTTGGCAGGTATGAAATTCCCAACTGTTGAAAATTTGGACCAAAGTTGGGAGGTGAGACCCCCCAAACCCCCCCCTGTCGCCACGCCTCTGGTCAGGTCTCTACTTCCGCTGGTGCAGGATCTTTCAGAAACATGACGGGATCCATAGACCCATCAACGACTTGCCACCCCATGTCTTCTGGACTCAACGTGAATGGATCAGAGGTGTGACTCAGACACCAGATGTGTGTTTAGTATTTGGCCCTTTTAACGTGCTGCATAAACGCGTCGTCCGTTGGCGGCAGAGCTGCAGCTGCTTTATCAGAAGCGGAAGCAAGGTGGTAGCGAATTTCGTCGAAGTCGACAAATTTGCCCAACTTTCTTTTCGTTGACATAAAACCGCATAGCGTATTTTCTTGCAATTTGAATGGCTTCCTGATTTGTGCTGCTTGTCCCGAAATGGCGTAGTGCACCTAATATGCATCGACGTTCTTCGTGAGCACAGAAAAGGCGGTTTTCTTCTCCACTTTAAAAAAGAACTTGTCGTGTCGCACCCAGTTAATGCATGCATAGCAGGTAGACAAGAACATATGTCACCACCAAGGGTTTTAGCTATGTCATGTATAGGCACGTAACGATGACATGTGGTGGTTTTCCCGGCATGGCCAGCATTCATGAAAACTGTGCTTCCGATAAGGCCCTTTGACATGTAGTATACAAGGAGCACCATTACATCAGTGTCATCACACTTAACTATGATACGATCTATATTGTTGACAATCATAACACAATGAAAGATCATCCTCGTATCCGCCTCTTCGTGTGTTGACGAACGCGCTGTTATGACCTTCGATTCCTCTGCATACATGCACTTCACTAGCAGAGGGTCTTCGAAACCGCCTGCTAGTGTGAGCTTAGTTGCTTCGTCTAGATATTCAACCGATTTCTCAAACAAGTTGTTGGACACGAAAGCTGCCAAGGAAGACTTGTTTTCAGCGTGTGTGAAGAATCGTCGGTAATTTGGAACTGGTCGAGTCCCCATGACCACATACGTGCGACCTTGATCAGAACTTTCCCTTCTTTGTCGTTCCATACTCTTCACAGATTTTTCGTGAATGTAACGATCGAAGACAATGATAACTTCTTGTACCCCAGATTGCTTCCACAGATATATCAGTCGTTTGAGTACAATGCCGGCGAGATCATCAAATGTCGTAAAGTTTTTTTCTGATAGGGTGCAGAGAAGCACCATTGCATCGATGATATACGTTGTTTTAACTCCCGTGGCTGGGTCTGGAAGGGAGTTCATCTGTGGAAAATGTGATTCTAGCTTCGCAGCAAGGTCAGCTTTGTTGGTTTTACGAAAGGTGCCATCTGGGTTGAAAAGAGATGGCGGTACTGTCGCCAGTTCGTGCTTTAAAACAGTCTGTATACTAACGTCTCTGTTTTGGCGACAATCAACAACATTCTAAACAACACCTCAGGATCCAACGATATGGTCTTGCCTTGTGATGTCATTGGCTTTTTCATATCAACAAAGGTCACTACCTTTGGATTTGGCACCTCCTGCCAGAAGCTCGCCTGTTTAGTATCCGAAGAGAGTCTTTGGGCGAATAATTCTGCGGCAGTGGTCGTGGCCTTACTCAAACACACAGCCAACGCCTATTGTACTTTTTGGCTAGCAATGAGTCCAGTAGATATGTTTATGAGGTTGCTTGGAACAGAGTTTCAATCGAACGGATTTTGCCAGTCATTTGCCAACAAGGAAACCATCCTCGATACATCAAGTTCATCTCGGGAAACTCGGATAGGAGATAATTCCTCGTGTTTTCTCTTGTCAGGCTTGTCGTTCACAAGTGCTTTCATCGCAGAGGCATACTCCCCAGATACATGCCTGGTCAAAATCCACCTCACTCTGGCTCCTTTTCTGAGAGTAAAGCCAACGACACCACCATGACTCTTGCACTCTCTATTAACTGATTGCTCCAAAGTCTGATCCATCGGTACATCGTTGAAAGCCTGTGACGATCGTCGAACCACGAACGCCACACGTTGCATCTGTGTGTACGAATCTGTGTGAGTTGTTTCCATGTCAATCATTTCTGCGATGTACACCGGTACCCACTTTGAGTAGTTGTTCTTTCCGGCGGCAGTGAACCATGGTACGGTTTCCGGACAGAATCAAGGTGTAAGCTAAAATTACAGTCCCGGTCAGCTCGTAACAACCTGAGTAATATCAAGCCCGCACACAGAAAGTCGTACCAGTATGCGAATGTGTGTGACGCTTCTATGCCAATTTTGGAAAATTCGTTCAACTTTATCATTGTCGTCGATACTTCTGCCATTGCAACATCAATCACCTCCGTCACAAGCAAGTGGTCTCACAGCGAAAAGGCGTGTTCCATTGTGTCGATGTGGTCTGACAAATCTGTTGATAACAATTCTGATTCATAGTTCGACATCCACTCGGATGCTGCATCCACAAAACTCTGTAAAAGGCTTCAACGCACAATATCATTCCCCGGACTGCCCTTGAATAATGTTTTCCTTGTAACATTTGTTGTGCAGTCTGTGGTGCATAAGCATCTGACTCCACTAAGAGTGAAAGCAATTCACCATCTCCGTATAGCTTGCCAATCGCAGCATTGAATGCCATTGCAATGTGCATTCCACCCAATCTCATGGTAACTTTATCGTTGATGTCATTAGGCCCCTGCCAGACCACCTCTTGTGCTTTCTTATATATATGGCCATATCAGCGGTCACACGGATATGGTGCTAATATGTAGGCTTCAGCACACTAAAAAGAGTTAGCATACGGTAGATATCAATAACAGGGGTTGGTAACGCGCTCTGCTGTCCTCCCACATCCCCTGCACATATACCACTGATCATACCTATCTTTCTGCACTATAAATAGACATTCATAGGTGTTGAATGGTACATTTTATCAGCTGTGTGTGCAAGGAAGTCGGAGGGACATCGAAATGTGTTATTTATTGCCTACGTGGACACATTATATACTCTGTTACTGTCTAGAAGCGGAATCTCACAGTGCCTAGAAGCATGCCAGGATACGGACTTTCAATGCACGTGGTTAAAGGAAATACACATTGACCCCATCCACAATAATGATTTATTAACTATATATTTTACGTACAACATTCATGTAAAATGCAAAATCGTATGTTTCATCACATGGAAACAAAAACACAGACATCTAATTAAACACTAATTCGATTTGACACCCAACTGAAGTTCGCATGGAACTTTATGGACAAATTTTTGTTGCAACAAATACATCTGGTCATTTATTGAAGGGTTCTTTTATGAGCGGCATCCGATTTCTCAAAACACGGGGTAGGGTAGTTGAAACGCTAAAATCTAATAAATGCAAAGATTATTTTGGAACATGTTTGGTATCAAATTGAATATTATATAATATAATCTAGAAATGCGCTGTATCCAACCAGTGCAAGCAGTTCCGTACATATCAGGTCGAAAATGTAAGTCGTCATATTTTTTTCGGAAATTTAGGTAAAAATTTCAACAAAATAATTTGTTTTATTTACTCTGTGCATAATATTAGGATTTCTGACCCAAATTGTTGTACACCAATTTAAACCGGTCAATTTGAGTGTTAATTGCATCCATATGCCAATTGTGATGCGTAATGTGGGAAAAATTCAATATTCCAATTTTTTTGGATTTTTTATCGAAAAATGTCGTTTTTCGCATCTTGGCACGCGGAATCGAAAGGGCAAAACACCATTTCCAGACGAAGAATATGATACTTGGATCGAAAAAAAATCGAATCAAGTAGTTATACCTCCGGGAGGGGTACATGCCACAATTTGAGAGTTGACTGCTACACTACTAGTGGTTATCCTAAACTTGCCTGCCAATTTTTCAAAAAGATTTCTCCAAAAATGCGGACTGCAGTGTGTGCCGATCGATTGCAATTTGAAATCCAAAATGGCTGCCACCGGCATGTTTTTAACGCGAATTTCGGAATAAATATCGATGACTGCCATTTGGAGGTTACCCCGAAGATCCATATGTAATTTGGTGAAGATCGGATGAGGAATGTGGCATCTACAGGGTGAGCCAAAGGAAATGGTTGACGATCGCACGCGCGCACGCACGTACGCGTGCACGCACGCACGACGAACGCCAACACATATCAATAGCTCAAACTGAACAAAGTAAAGTTGAGCCAAAAACGATAGGTAGAAGTCGCGTACATCACTAGACCATCGCATCGGCCCGAGTGTTGGCATACCCCATTATGTAACACTAAAACAATAGATGTAGATGGTGTTCTGAATAAAATATTTTATATTCGTTTTCAACATGAAATGACGGACTTGCGATGCAACACCATTAATGGTGATGGCAAGTATTTTTTTCACTTTTTTGTTTGCCAATGGGCAAGAATACAACCGCATAAATTATACATGGACATAATTGAGATGTCATTCGGGAATATATTGATCGAAAGTGTGCAAAAGATAGTCAACAGTTTCTATGCATAATTTTGCTAATATGTGTCCGTATGCTAACTCACCTTTATTATTCCGACAGAATGCAAATAGTGGCATATATATCGCCGGGCAACGAATATGTCACCGTTCCTTCGATCTGATACTTAGCCCACGACAAAAGTCAGACCAGATAAAACAATTCTCTTTTGTCGTTATTAATAACTTTTCTGGGAAAACCGAGTTAGCGAGGAAGTGTTCGTATTATTGGAAATATAAACTGAGGACATTATACTATCAACTATTTTTGTACATTTCTTCTCTATCTCAATGTTCTCATGGAACGAGAGAAATAAACCATTGTCGAGAAGATTGTGTAAACAAGATGAAGGACGACCAGTGTGTAAACGAGATAAAGCGTGATAAACTATTTTTATCTGCACTAAGAACGCTCATTTTGATCTGCGGCACGTCATGTGAGCTCGGTTGTGTCTGTGCATATAAATACCCATGCTCCTTTGTTGTTACTAATAACGTTTCTGGGAAAACCGTGTTAGCAAGGACGTGTGTGTATTCTTAGAAATATAAACTGATGGACAGTGTCTGTGCATATAAACAAGAAAACCATAATCAGAAATGGTAACGCCCTCAAGATCATATTATTAGCCATAAATAGCAATTATAATATAAAATATATTGGTTACATGTATTCACCGCCTCAGAATTCCGTTAAAACAACTAATCCTTCGAATTATTACAAACAACTACGGCTTATTACTGCAGGTTTTTCATTCACCACCCCAAAAAGCTTCTAAATGAGGAAAAAAAATCGGACTTATTCTGTTCCCGACAAGAGTGCATGGTCCAGCCATTGTTCATACCTAAAGATCGAAAGCAATTAACGCGGTCATAATTATTACATACTGCAACTATATTACCATCACAACACAACCATCAGTTGGCTGCAGAACGAAACATATCTATAAAAGTTGAAATATAAGACTTACAAATTATCGTTTAAATGTCTTATATTGGTAATTGACATAGCTTGTCACGAACCAAAAATCAACATTATTGACATAGTAACATAAAGGACAATAAACGAAATTGAAATTCCCAACTACACCGTTTAACGCTAACCGGCCTCCTGATCGCGCAGTTCGACTTTTAAACTAATAAACCGGAAAAACCATAAAACTTAGATAGAACCACGGAATTTTATAACTTGGACCACAGTATACACGCGGGCGTACTAATAACGATGCTCCTTTTTTATTACCAACAATAAAACCATAGTCAGAAATGGTAACGAGCTCAAGATCATATATTATATACCCATGATTGTAATTATAGAATATATATTGGTTTCGCGAATGACCAACTCAGAATTCCGTTAAAATAACAATAATAACCAGCACCTAATTAACGAACCGGCGGCCGACTCGGACGTCTCCGACCACAACCATCAGTGGGCTACATACCGAGAAATATCTATAAAAGTTGAAATACATGTATAAGACTTACAAATTATCTTTTAGATTTCTTTCATTTGTAATAGACATATTTTGTCACAAACCAAACTCATCATTATTGGCATAATAATGTAAATGAAATAAACTAAATTGAAATGCCCAAATACACCTTTCACCGGACTCGGCCTCCTGGTCGCGCAGTTCGACTTTTAAACCGGAAAAACCAATTGTCTATAAATAAAATCCCTATGGGACCACGGTTATCAAGAATTTGCCGAACAGTATTAACTTTTCTGGGAAAACTGAGTCAGCAATGACGTGTGTGTACAGGGGCGTGGCTAGAGGATTTCCGTTGGGTGTGTCTACATTGGGAAATTCCAACTGCGCCCCCTTGAATCAGTAGTTTTTTATATTAGTTTTAGAATATAGTTCGACCACGTGTACCTCGACTCGTTCACTCTCGATTAAGCTTTCCTTGCCATTACCCCTCTATATATTCATAAACCATGGTTCTATATTCCCAGTATGAATGAGAACATTCAGATTTTTTAACATGAAAAATTGCATAGATCCTAACATCTAGTGGTCTAACTCCAGACAAATGCATGACCATGGTTCTTCGGCCCGGTGTGAGAAAATTTAGAAAACTATACAAATCGCAAATCCTAGCATCTAGACTGGCCTCAACTGAAGCTTTCCTATATTGTCAGGGGGGGGGGGTGAAAAAAAAATTTCCAGCAAATATGCCGGGGTGGGTGGGTGGTTCAAAGCCACCAACAAGCAATTTTTTCCGCAACTAAAAAATAAATTTCCTGCTTGTTTTTTTTGGTGTTTTGGCAATGAGTTGGGCTTCAAAACCACTTTGAATGAGAGAAATAATGTAGTTCTAACTGGTAAACTGGTAAACAGTTATCGTGTTGTATTTTGTTGAAAATTTTGAAATCCAAGATGGCCGCCGGCAGCCATGTTTTTTTGGCCGAATGACCTCAAAATGACTCATTCCTATTTACATGTCCATGTTAACATCCATGATAAATAGTATGCACAGAAATTAATATACAGCTGTTTACAGTGAATTTCTCCCCGCAAATCTCTGTTTTAGTGTTAAAAGGGGGTGTCAAAAAATGGTCGGAAAAAACTGCCGAAAACGGAAAAAAATTTGGCGTTGGGGGTGGGTGGGTACAAAAAATGATCGAAAGGGAAAAAAATGCCATAGTGCCTGAATTTTTTTTCCGACCCCCCCCCGATATTGTTGGAAATTTCAAACATCATACTCCTCCTCAGGTTGAGAAATTCTCCATCTGATGACCATTTCAGTCCACAAGTTTGGCCAAATGTAGTAAAATATTATTTTGTGAAACTAATTAGCATTTTTGTATTGGCCATGGGGAGGGACAATGACACACCGGGCCACCATGGTTGGTTTGGCCCGGTGTGCGAATATTTTGGAATCTGAACACAAAAATCGCAAAATCATAGCATCTAGACTAGACTCAAGCCTTCCTAGAGTTTGGAAATTTTAAACCTGACACCCCATGCAAATTAGGTTGGAAAATTTCCAACTGATGACAATTCCAATGACAATGTTGACCAAATGTATGAAAGTAGGAAAATATGCAAATATTGGTCTAAAAACAATTAATTCCCACCCCCTAATAAATTGTTTGAAAATCAAACTACAAGAACATTTTGATCCTATTGTTGGTGTGAAACTTTCAACCAATATTTCGTCATGTATGAAATTCCCAACTGTTGAAATTTTTTTCCAAAGTTGGGGTGAAACACCCCACCCCCTCTCGTCGCCACGTCTCTGTTTGTGTATTCTTAGAAATATAAACTGACGAACAGTGTTTGTGCATATAAATAACGATGCTCCTTTGTTGTTAATGATAACTTTTCTGGGAAAACCGAGTTACCAATAATGTGTGTGTGTTCTTAGAAATTTAAACTGACGGACAGTGATCATATAAACAAGAAAACCATAGTCAGAAATGGTAACGCGCTCAATATATTATATTATATACCCATGATTGTAATTATAGAATAGTAACAGGGTTACCCGGCGTTGCCCAGATTAAAGTGAAACCCTCTACATATAATGGATACATGTATATGGTGGGAATAGAGGATACTCTTGTTCAAAGCATTATACATATTCCCATATATTATATATCTAAATAGCATCACAAAACATGATTCTTACACACGGAATATAAATAGTATATAGCTCACCTTGTCGGATCAGAGCGATTGTCTTTTTGTTTATCGCGATTAATCGGTCCCATGCACCAATAAAGAACTATTTATTTACAACTGCGTAAACTCCATACGTTATAACATGAACATAAACACATTGGTTATATATAGAACACATTCAAACAGACATATATTTGCAAATACACTCTTAGAACAAATGTGTATAAATACTACACAATATGTGTTACCTTTGATCTTAAACAAAATTGTGTAGAAATGCAATATGACATAAATGTGTCGGTGGAATTTTCTGAACATTGAACATGAGTGAATATGTGAGTATATTATATTTAATAGATGAGATATTTTCTATTTGAGACATAATCCTCGTAAAAGCTGCCATAATTAAAAATTGGCAGCTGCTTTAAAACTTTGTGCTACACAATGTTCAGTTTTTACACAAACATAGTGTATAACAAAGTTTAAAGCTGCTGCCAATTGTTTGTTCTGTGGTAGCCTTTACGAGTTTTGTGTCTCCAATAGAACACATTTCATCTAATAACTATGATACACTCACACATTCAATCATATTCAACGTTGATGATATTCCACCGATATATTTAATAATTATATGTCATGTGTCATTTCTACACAATTTTGTTTAAGATCAAATGTAACACATTTTGTGTAGTATTTATACACATTTGTTCTAAGAGTGTATATCTAGGCACCAAATATGACGTTTTAACACGCACGATTTGATTCCTCGTATTATTTCAGAAGAACGTGTATGAATTTGATGTTAATTTGGCACTTAACATATTTATATCAGTTGTGGTGATCCGCCCGTCACTATTTCGGACTCAATCGGCGCCACATTTGACATCATTAAACCACAAACGTAGACTCATTATGGAGAGGAATATATATAAAATTGTTGAAAATTGGCGAGTATACAAATTCGTATCAGATTTAGTGTCACATGTCTCTCACCCAAACTGTACAAATTTGGCGTATTTAAACCACATGATTAAATGATTAAATTCCTCGTATCACGGAGAATATGTAACAGTCTGAAGGAAATCGGCGCTAAATATATTGTTTCTCTATTCGTGTGTCTCTCTCGCTCTCTGTTGACCCCTGTCTCGAAAGGCACCAGTTTTGACATTTTTAAACCACACAATTAGACTCCTGATATCATGGAAATAAATATTTATAAGTTTGGTGCTAATCGGCGACAAAACTATTTTATTTTTTACAAAATAGAGTGCCCACCTGACGCGAATGGCGCCATGTTTGACTTATTTAAACAAAACCATTGGATTCCTCATATCATGGGCATGATTATATAAATGTTTCATGACAAACAGCGGCAAACATTTTTCTACACCTCCCTGTTCTGCCCCTGACAACGACTGTTCCAATATTAGTTTCTTAACCCCCCCTTATCCAGGTGAAATCATGCCCTGATTTTTCAAAGAAAAATTGGGGGGATATTGGTATTACTAGATGAATGGATCTCATAGATGGGGATTCACATTTGTTCTAATAGGGCAGAGATAAGAGATTTAACTCTCCTCTAGGCTGTTTGGTACTGGTATAATAATATTGATTTCTAGATAGCCTGGGTGGGGCAATGTTTGAGGCAATGGGGATGAAGTGTATAGGGGTGGCGATTTGACCCACTACTTTGATCAAAAGTTAAACAGTCAAACATTTCATGCCTGATACTACGTTAGTTGTAGATTAGATGTTCACACCAAAAATAATTTAGAATTGTTGTCATAGTTTGGTTTGATTTTCCAACATGTATGTTTTTAAACCATCAGTCCATATGTTCCTACTTCAGGTTAAACTGTTGGACCAAATTGGCCACACATTTTAACTTAATGGGGTTGTCAGGTTGGTAAGATTCAAACGTTTGAGAGCATGAAGTACTGGTACCAGTCGTAAAATTCAATCTATGAGGGATATACAAAAGGATTTTTGTGAACTTAGTACTGTGGTATGGTTGTCTTCTTTAAAAGATAAGAGGTTGGAGATTTGTCAGTGGTGTGAAATTAGAAATTTCAAGGTGAAAAGACCTGCTCATCTGAAAACTTCTAGCTATGTCCATGTTTACAACTACTTGTCTTATGTGATTTTGTCAAGTACTGACTCTTGTAGTCTTCAGAGTCCCCGTCTTCTCAGTCTTTACAGTCTGGTGAGCGACCCACAGTCATTGATTGTCTTGTATTTTAATATTTGGACTGTTTAAACAACATTTACAATTACGGTATGTATGATCATTTACATATACCGGTATGATTGTTGTTATGTCACATTACGGTTAATTAGTCATCAAATCTTTGAAAGATTAAAACATTCATCTGATAGCCCCATGAACATTAACAAGCGGGCGCAAATTACATTGGCAAGTTTCGTGGCAATCGGCGACTAAACCAATTCTTATCAAATTTAGTACGTACCCACCGCCCCAATCTGTCATCCCAACAACACCAATCTGGCGTCTTAAAATCACACAATATGATTTCTTGTATCATGGAGAAGATCTCAGAAGAATATGCATCAATTTGGTGGAATTCGTCGCCAAAATTATTTTTGATCAATTTTGGTGCCCCTTTCCCTTTCCGCGCATCCCTGACGCGAACGGCGCGACTTTTGACGTATTTAAACCAAACCATTAGATTCTTCATATTATGGGGATGATTATATATAAGTTTGGTGGCAATCTGCGACAATTTTTTTCTGCTCCTCGAACCCCCTTTTCTGCCCCTGACAACAACGGCGACACTTTAGAAAACTCTGACCCTCGCTTTCGGGAATGACCAACTCAGAATTCAACGAACTGGCGGCCGACTAGATTACAACCATCAGTGGGCTGCGGAACTAAAAAAATATATACAAGTTGAAATATAAAACTTACAAATTATCTTTTAAATTTCTTTTATTGGTAATTGACATAGCTTGTCACAAACCAAAAATCAACATTATTGGCATAATAATGTAAATGACAAGAAACGAAATTGAAATTTCCAACTACACCTTTTACCGGCCTCCTAGTTGCACGGTTCGACTTTTTAAACCGGAAAAAAACAATTATCTATAAATAAAATGTCCATAGGACCACGGCTATCAAGAAATTGCCGAACAGTGTACACGCTGTGCACGCGTTAATAACTCCTTTTTTGTTACTAATAACTTTTCTGGGAAAATCGAGTTAGCAATGAGGTGTGTGTATTCTTAGAAATATAAACTGACGGACAGTGTGTAAACAAGATAAAGCTTAATAAATTATTCTTATCATTACCGCATGCATGCACTAAGAACGCTCATTACGCCACATGTGGTGTAAGTTGTTTCGGAGATTTTGATATTCTGTGGTCGACTGGGCGAATGCATTGTGAGAGATTTTTTTTGTACCTTACTCAATCGTACCGATAGAATCACGTAGATGCTGAAATTGTAAAGTTAACTCCACTGGTGTATAATATGTTTTTGAAAATATGACTCAATCGTATCCATAGCGTCAGGACAGGCTGAAATTGTAAACTTAAAGTCACCGGTGTAATAATATGTTGTTGAAAATATAAATAATCTGATAGCCTGAAAATAATGTATAACCCATTGGGAGCCCCTGGTGTAGTGAAGTGAATTATGGGTAATTTTAATTGGAGTGCGCATGCCTGTTCTGTTGGAGTAACCGCTATCTTTTATTTTCTGGTAATCAAGTCAAAATTGTATCGTGTACACAATGTGTTTGTACCGATGGATGTTTCGTGACTCGACTTGTTTTCGTGGTCATAAAGGCCCTATATATAACCTATGATCACGAAAACCAGCAGAGTCGCGATATCTGATAGAATTCCAGGAACCGTACATTCACTTTCAATAGTATATATTCTCTGAATCTGCCGCGGAATTCCCAAAATTGTAGGCTACTTTCATTTTCAATAGGATTTTCCGACTTTGTACTTTCACTTTTCACTTTTACCACACAAAGCGACCTTAGTTGACACAGATATATGGCACACTGGCTGAGTCCATGACAAATAGTTTATGTACCATTGCTTCTTTCATTTAATTAAAGCCCGCGTCGTTAAACGCATGTCAATCGTATTTGTTTACAAATTGCATTGGGTGCGCGACGATTTGCAGTAGGACCATATTTTCGGAGGTCACTTTGCGGAAGTCACCGAATTCGCGGAGGGCCCCTAAATGGCGATATATGTCGATTTTAATGAGGGAACGGGTGCGTATATGTCAATTGATACCTATTTTAAACAAATAACGACACGATCATCATAATAGAGGTCTGTTCTATCAATTATATATGCGCCGATCTCACTTGGTGCAAATAAAACGGCGATAAATATTCTCGTGTGCCAGAAGGACTCCTTAAAGTTATAAATATGATGAATATTTATTAGATGTTATTTAACAAGTCAATCAAAAAATATTATTCATTAGTTAGCGCCTATATTAGCGCCAACTAATGAATAATATTTTATATTATAATTATATTATAATTTATATTTATGGCTAATAATATGATCTTGGTGGCGTTATCATTTCTGACTATGGTTTTCTTGTTTTTATCTGCGCCCCAGCTCGGATATGTTTGTGGATATAAAACAAACTATGCAATTTTGTTGTTATCAATAACCTTTCTGGGAAAACCGAGTTAGCAATGACGTGTGCGCATTCTTGGCAATATGAACTGACGGACAGTGTGTAAACAAGATAAAGCTTCATAAATTATTCTTATCAGCACTGCATGCATTATGAACACTCATTTTTATCTGCGCCACAGCTCGGATATGTTTGTGGATATAAATAACTATGCTCTTTTGTTGTTATCAATAACCTTTCTGGGAAAACCGAGTTATCAAGGACGTGAGACATTCTTGGAAATATGAACTGACCGATAGTGTGTAAACAAGATAAAGCTTAATAAATTATTCTTATCAGCACCCATGCACTAAGAACGCTCATTTTTGTCTGAGCCACACACCAGTGCTCTGTTAGGTTTGTGTACATAAATAACAGAGCGATAACGGCGTAACCTACATGTATATAGCGTGTTTGGGACAAGGCAATGCAATCTTCGCGCAGCGAAGTGCAGATGGGAAGGGGGTGAATCTCACGTACATCAATATTTTGGTAACAATTTGAACATCTGGGCATGCCAGAGACGACAGCGGGGAATTTGAAATTGCGTCGCATCAGTGCTATAATGTCGTATGGCCACGCATCAGTGCTATAATGTCGTATGGCCACGCATCAGTGCTATAATGTCATATGACCACGCATCAGTGCTATAATGTCGTATGACCATGCATCGGTGCTATAATGTCGTATGACCACGCATCAGTTCTATAATGTCGTATGACCACGCATCAGTGCTATAATGTCGTATGACCATGCATCGGTGCTATAATGTCGTATGACCATGCATCAGTGCTATAATATCGTATGACCATGCATCAGTGATATAATGTCGTATGACCACGCATCAGTGCTATAATGTCGTCAAACTCCAGACACAGTCGTATTACCATTTTTCAATTTTCCGAGAAAATCGGGTTTGAAGTTTTGGTTGATCAGTTTTCATATTTGACATATGTTCTGACCTCTTTGTAACTAGGCGAGTATTATCCATGACATCGAAATACATCTATATGTGACATTTTACAGTCTAATGTGTGCTCAATTGCTAGAAAACGATGAAAACGTGTTTGGAGACTTTACGGAACGCTGCGCAAGTTCACTTCCGGATTATAATGCTGTATACATAGGAGATACGACCTTTAAGCACACATACGACCTCCCACCCACCACCCCATCCCGTCACCCATAGTATCTTATGCGCCACAGGCGCCCGTATAGAGGCTACTGCCCACATAAATAAGTAGTATAATGAGATCCCACCCACCACCCCATCCCGCCACCCATAGTATCTTATGCGCCACAGGCGCCCGTATAGAGGCTACTGCCCACATAAATAAGTAGTATAATGAGATCCCACCCACCACCCCATCCCGCCACCCATATTATCTTATGCGCCACAGGCGCCCGTATAGAGGCTACTGCCCACATAAATAAGTAGTATAATGAGATCCCACCCACCACCCCATCCCGCCACCCATATTATCTTATGCGCCACAGGCGCCCGTATAGAGTCTACTGCCCACATAAATAAGTAGTATAATGAGATCCCACCCACCACCCCATCCCGCCACCCATAATATCTTATGCGCCACAGGCGCCCGTATAGAGGCTACTGCCCACATAAATAAGTAGTATAATGAGATCCCACCCACCACCCCATCCCGCCACCCATAGTATCTTATGCGCCACAGGCGCCCGTATAGAGGCTACTGCCCACATAAATAAGTAGTATAATGAGATCCCACCCACCACCCCATCCCGCCACCCATAGTATCTTATGCGCCACAGGCGCCCGTATAGAGGCTACTGCCCACATAAATAAGTAGTATAATGAGATCCCACCCACCACCCCATCCCGCCACCCATAGTATCTTATGCGCCACAGGCGCCCGTATAGAGGCTACTGCCCACATAAATAAGTAGTATAATGAGATCCCACCCACCACCCCATCCCGCCACCCATAGTATCTTATGCGCCACAGGCGCCCGTATAGAGGCTACTGCCCACATAAATAAGTAGTATAATGAGATCCCACCCACCACCCCATCCCGCCACCCATATTATCTTATGCGCCACAGGCGCCCGTATAGAGTCTACTGCCCACATAAATAAGTAGTATAATGAGATCCCACCCACCACCCCATCCCGCCACCCATAATATCTTATGCGCCACAGGCGCCCGTATAGAGGCTACTGCCCACATAAATAAGTAGCATCATAGCACATTAACAGGGCCGCCTGACCCGGGATAGTATAGTGCCGAATGTAACAGTTATAATTGGAAATCAACATGGTTTACATGTAGAATTGGTACTCGCATAATTAAATTAAAACGTGCATGTGGAATGACAATATGTGTCTTTCGATCTTTCGAGAATCAGACAATTGTTACTGAAATTAAAAAAGGAACTGCAAAAACATGCAAAAACAATTTTCTACTCCCAATTTTTCTACCCCCACCCCCACAAATTTTACTAAAATTGGTCTAAAATCGCACAAAACTCTACTGATATTACTCATATGACTGGCAATGATCTCAATTAAAAAATTGTTTTATAAATTGCTGATCAACCGTAAACTTAGGTCATTGATCAGAATGAAAAATAAAATCATAATTTATGACTATTTCATGATTAGTCTGTCAACCAGCCCATTATATAACATATTCCATACCACGCGAGAGATCATCTGAGTTGAAAGACATGAAAATAGTTCAATGGTTGGCTTGATGCACTGATGGCAGATATATACTACTCATT
Organism: Siphonodentalium dalli; assembly: GCA_032622095.1. NCBI lineage: Eukaryota > Metazoa > Mollusca > Scaphopoda > Gadilida > Siphonodentaliidae > Siphonodentalium > Siphonodentalium dalli. Next base: position 2,024,507 of record CP136065.1, read on the forward strand.
GATAGTCACATTACTGTTTTAGATAGTTACTCGCTCTTTTTCTATGTACACAACGATCAGGCATTAGTTACATCATGACACGTTTACTTGTATAGTATACATTATACAGGACACACACATTACGTAATTTCTAACCATTTCCCGATTAGTCTGTTAACCAGCCCATTATCTAGCATTATGTCTTATAACTTTTGTTAGTCTACTGGGGCAACCGCTGTTATAATACATGACAAACAGTCACTATGCCAGAATTTGATATTTTAGGTTGTTGTGATATTAACCGATCATATGAGTTGATAGACATGCAAATATTTCACCGATTGGCTTGATGCACCGATGAACAGTGTGATGACAGTTATATTCTAGCCATTGGTAGTCACATTAATGTTTGAGACAGTTGCTCGTTCTTTTTCCATGCACACAATAATCTAGGCTTTAATTACTTCAAGACAAGTTTATTTCAGTTTTACATTTCTTGAAGCTTCTTTCCGATGCGTGTCGGGGAGGAAATATTTCACTCACCCGCCCATATGCAACAAGCCATAGGTTAATGTCATCTCCACTAAGGCCCAGATGAGGTCCCAGTATAATAAATATGGTGTTTTAGCAGTTATAAAATTTTTATAATATGTTTTTAACTGTTGCAATTGTCAAATAAGGGCACATAAGATCTTTAGTAAAAAAATTGCATGAAGTTGTAAACAACGCGTTTTTTGGCCCTTGGACCACCCACCACCCCGACATACGTTCCTGCAAATAATTTACTACCCCCTGATTCACCTGTGATTTAAGTCTATTAATTTCATTTAGACCAATTTCGTTAGTCAGCTTAATGAAAACGAAAAATGAAGTCATGACGATAATCCAGACAAGATTTTACAATCCACACGTCTTGTCAATTTGGCATGTCGTCTGCATGATGTTACGTAAATTATTCTTAGCGTTATGTCTGTAGTAATGGTGGGAACTATGGCCCAGTACCCCCCCAGACATGGGCACTATGGCCCAGTACCCCCCAGACATGGGCACTATGGCCCAGTACCCCCCCAGACATGGGCACTATGGCCCATGGGCCATAGTGCCCATGTCTGGGGGGGTACTGGGCCATAGTGCCCATGTCTGGGGGGTACTGGGCCATAGTTCCCATGTCTGGGGGGTACTGGGCCATAGTGCCCACCCTGAGGATAGATGTTCCTGTCATTGATGTGACATTTCTGATCGAAAAAATGAAAATGGACTTAGAATTATTTTTTTTCAAAAGGAAAATCTCACTTTGGAAAATATCAATTAGCAATCAAGAGTTTTTCTTTTCGAATATTTGGTGGCCCTGAAAAGGGCCGTTTTATTTTTGTTATAGTTTAGAATCCGCCACATTGAACTTCTTTGTTCGCCAAAACTTCAATTGATTTGTCTCCTCGCCTCATCCATATTTCGCATTCACAATAATGCTCGTGGCAAACGTGTGGGATCCACACTAGAGTTATTGATGACTTGAATCTTGGTGTTGATTTGTAGCCGCCTTTGGTAGCATCAAACATGACGATAGGTCGCTGTATAACAGTCGCCGCTAATTCAACCATCAATCTTGATTCAGCCAAAAGTGGTGTGCGCCGTAAATCTTGTGCCGACGCACCAAGTTCGTCACTCTCTGCGTAGTACAGGTCAACTGCCGCATCTCTCAGAATCATCCATCCATCGGTCGTCCCGTAAATCCCGAGGCTGAGTGCCCTCCAAAACAGCGATATTTCTTCACCGTACACTGCTTTACAGTATACCCCACCGCTCATTATCTCGTCAAGATCTGTTATGTTTACAGCAGTCATCTTTGAATGTAGAATAAGTCTGAAGATCCGTCTTGAACATATATCACGATTGCGCGGGCGGTAGAGAAAGCACATAATACTTTGACGTTAAAAATGACAAAGGTTCCCTGACGTTGTGTTTCTTTTCAGTGCATTATCTGTTAGTTTCACCATTTCGATATGTTATAGATTAAATTCATAATAGTATATACAATTAATTAAGATATTTTAACATATGAATTCATCTTCGTTCATAAACGATGACCAAGTAAAGTTATCAAATGCAATGATCAAGAAAAATGTTCAGTATGTTTCTTGTGTTCAGTTTTTATGTATAAAATATGTACAATTCCAAAACCAAAAACTAGAAAAACATTCCATATTTGCCTAACGAGGTAATAAATATATCAATCATGTGTACCAAATAATAGATAATGATCTAACGAAATTAAAAACATTTTTTGATCGCTATACAATAATGATCAAGAAAAATATGAATGTTGATCCGGTTCTGAAAAAACACAACGTCAGGAAATATTTGTCAATTTTAACGCCAAAGTATTATGTGATTTCATTGACGCCCGTGTAACAATCTTGCGTTCAGTTTTATGTATAAAATATGTACAATTCCAAAAACAAAAACTAGAAAAACATTCCATATTTGCCTAACGAGGTAATAAATATATCAATCATGTGTACCAAATAATAGATAATGATCTAACGAAATTAAAAACATTTGTTTGATCGCTATACAATAATGATCAAGAAAAATATGAATGCTGATCCGTCTCTGAAAAAACACAACACCAGGAAACATTTGTCATTTTTAACGTCAATGCGACATGTGATTTCATTGACGCCCGTGTCAAATGTATAAAAATATTTTCGAATTTGATCAACGTTACATTGCATTGCTATCAAAGATGGATCCGTTAACAGAATTTCTTCAGAGTGAGATATACAGTAATCCTGTTGCACAGAATACATATGCGGCACCACAGTCTACAGGCCAAGCTAATACGACAATGACTATAGGTGGTGATACACTCATTTTAAAAGCGATTTTAGATGAACTGAGATGTCTTCGCAGGGATATTGACGTGAAAACACAAGTAACGCATCAAGAAGTGAAAGTGAATCTTCGTTTCGTTGCAGAAGAGATAGATATACCAATCAGGGTTCATGATGTTCAGAGATCGAAAGAACAGAAACAGATCAAAAAAGAAAAAATATTGGCGGCGAAAGAAAAAGAACCTAAAAGTATCATGAAGCCTTCTACTGAGACAAAAGTCAGATTTCGTCTTCCTTGTAAAGAATCTAAAGATACAGAGAAAAGTGATGAATTCGCAAAAGCTATTGGTTCCCATGGGAAAGATATGTCAAGATATAAGAAAAACACAAAACGATGTTAAAGTCAGATGATAATTTTAAAACGGCCCTTTTCAGGGCCACACACATTTCCCAAAAGGTTACTCTTTCATTGCTGAAAAAAATCAAAAACACGATTGTTCAATTTATATTTTATTCAACAACAAATATTTGCAAGTATATTTTGTTTTAAATTATTCGTGGCGTGATTTTTTCAAAACAAAACATAGGGTACAAAGAACATTATTAGTTCTTAAGCAATGCTAAAAGTTTTTCTTTTTGAAAAAATTGGTTGGTCCTGAAAAGGACCGTTTTTGTTTTTGGCCCTGAAAAGGGCCGTTTTGTATGGCATCAAAGTTCACGCCACGATTTTCTTTTGAGACTTTTGCTTTTGTTCCAACGCTGTTGTTTTTTGCATATTTGCATAACCAGTTTTGCACTGGCGGTTACTTCTTTTGCGTGTCCGGCCCGCATTATCTGGGGTGTTAGCCCTATCGTTCCTCTTAGTATAGACATCAACGGTTCGGGGATTTCGGACATCTTTGAATGCAGAATAAAAATTGTTCACGGCCGTGTTTGAACATATATCACGATTGCGCGGGCGGTAGAGAAATCACATGTCACGTTGGCATTAAAAATGACAAATGTTTCCGGGCGTTGTGTTTCTTTACAGTGCATTATCTGTTAGTTTTACTATTTCGATATGTTATAGATTAAATTCATGATAGTATATGCAATTAATTAAGATGTTTTAACATATGAATTCATCTTCGTTCATAAACGATGACCAAGTAAAGTTATCAATTGTAATGATGAAGAAAAATGTTCAGTATGTTTCTTGTGTTCAGTTTTTATGTATAAAATATGTACAATTCCAAAACCAAAAACTAGAAAAACATTCCATATTTGCCTAACGAGGTAATAAATATATCAATCATGTGTACCAAATAATAGATAATGATCTAACGAAATTAAAAACATTTGTTTGATCGCTATGCAATAATGATCAAGAAAAATATACATGTTGATCCGGTTCTGAAAAAACACAACGTCAGGAAATATTTGTCAATTTTAACGCCAAAGTGTTATGTGATTTCATTGACGCCCGTGTAACAATCTTGTGTTCAGTTTTATGTATAAAATATGTACAATTCCAAAAACAAAAACTAGAAAAACATTCCATATTTGCCTAACGAGGTAATAAATATATCAATCATGTGTACCAAATAATAGATAATGATCTAACGAAATTAAAAACATTTGTTTGATCGCTATGCAATAATGATCAAGAAAAATATGCATGTTGATCCGGTTCTGAAAAAACACAACGTCAGGAAATATTTGTCAATTTTAACGCCAACGCGACATGTGATTTCATTGACGCCCGTGTCAAATGTATAAAAATATTTTCACTTTTTCAGTGAACTTCATTCATTATGCCGTCGTTAAAGAAATTTATCAAGAAGTTATGGAGGAAGAGAGATTCAGAGGAGACGAAAATAAGAACATATAGGAAATGGCAGGATTCTCCTGAACAAAAGGTGGTACAGAAACAGATGCTAAGAGATTTTCTGGCTCGGCGACGACCATCGCCTGAAGTATGCGATCAAGCAATCAAGAATCAAGAATCAAGCAATCTTGATCTCGTGGAGATCTTGTCACAGATCTCGAAGAAAGATCTGTGCAATGCAGCAATTGACAGCTTCGTTCAGGCTGCTGCGGCGCACAGATCAAATCCTACTTGGTCTGTGACAATTAATCCCAACGGGATATATCCTGATTTGGCAGAATTTTTATGAATTCTGGAAAAGAAAAAACGGCCCTTTTCAGGGCCACCCACATTCCCCAAAAGGTTACTCTTTCATAGCTGAAAAAAACAAAACACGATTGTTCAATTCATAATTTATTCACACAACATAATTTTCAAATGTTTGTATCGATTCGTTTATCTGTTTTTGGAATGTAGAATGGTCTCAGCTTCTTTTTCTTGGAAGTTTTCTTGGAATTTTCAAAATCTGGATGTTTATCTTCAGATTTGTTCTGTGAATCATTCGTAGGATCAACAGGTCGGGGTTGTTTGAAAACATCTGATGTTGTAGACATCTCTTCAGTTTTGATATCTGCATTTTGTTCTTGTATTGTTACTGCTTGTAGACATTTTTGTATAGTTTTCACATTTTTTTTGTCGCCTAAATCTGTTTTACAATGGAAGGACCAATGGGATTCTTGTCCGCATTTGTAACAGTAACCATATGGCGGTTTCCAATTTTTATCAGCTTTGTTTTTCTCTTGTTTCTCTTGCCATTGCATTTTGTTACAAAGTTTAAACAAATTTGCAGAGATCTGTCTCATTTCGACAAGATTATCTTGAATTTTTCTAGTCTGTGGCTGTGTAGATTTTTTTGAATCTTCTTTATGTAGCTCAATATAGCTCTCTTCAATAACTGCAGGCCTTGGTCTTTTTCTAACAATATCTTCTTCGCTGGAGGCGTCGTCTGAAACAGGTCTTTTAATTCTCTTAAACATTTTTGTCTTGAGTTTTGTCAGCAAAAAATATTGCGACTGGCTTCTTCGGAGTTGAAGTGTAAAGTGTAGAATTACATCTGCTTTTATAGCATTTTCATCGCGAATGCTATAAAAGCTATAAAAGCAGGTGTAATTCTACACTTTACACTTCAACTCCGAAGAAGCCAGTCGCAATATTTTTTGCTGACAAAACTCAAGACAAAAATGTTTAAGAGAATTAAAAGACCTGTTTCAGACGACGCCGCCAGCGAAGAAGATATTGTTAGAAAAAGACCAAGGCCTGCAGTTATTGAAGAGAGCGATATGGAAACTGATAAGGTAGAAAGTGAAGAGAGCGATATGGAAACTGATGAGGCAGAAAGTGAAGAGAGCGATATGGAAACTGATAGGGCAGAAAGTGAAGAGAGCGATATGGAAACTGATGAGGCAGAAAGTGAAGAGAGCGATATGGAAACTGATAGGGCAGAAAGTGAAGAAAGTTCTAGTGATGGGCAGATTGGACGCGGTCGAAGACAGAATAGAGAAATTGGTGGGAAGAGAAAGAGAAGTCTGGCTAGAGAGCGTGTTGTGTTCAATCCAACAAAATATTTCAAAATGGAGCTGAACTCGGAGAAATTTTCCAGAAAATTTAAATCAGCATCACGACAATTTGGTGTGAAATTCGAGAAATTTACAGATCCAATCGAAAACATTCCAGAGATATTTGAGAAGTTGACAGAAGAATTGAAACAGAAATGTTCAGCAAATGAGAAGACAAGAATCAGAGTTACGATAAATCATCCAGGACTTGATATGAGCATTTTCATTCCATTCACAAAAGCCAGTGAATTGAATGGTGGGACACTCATGGATAATATTCAAAATGTGGTTCAATCAAATGCAGCCTTTACAATTCATGACGGTGCACTCAATTTCGAAATCTTCGTTACAGATATTCCGGAAGGTGGTACACGACACTCACTACATTATGGACCATTTGCAGACAAGAACAAGCTGACAAAAGTAAAAAGAAGTATTGTCCGGATTGAAAATGCTGATGATGTTATGTGTATGGCAAGATCTATTGTCGTCGGAATGTGTAAGGCAGATAGTGATGGATCTGCGTGCTGGTCAAAGATATGGAAAAGAATAAGACAATCAATATACACAGCACAAACAGATGCAGCAAAAAATCTACTCAACCGTGCTGGCATTCCACACGATACAGTTTGCAGTATCAATGAGTTCCACAAGATTCACAGAACAAGTTTCAAGTACAGAGACTGCAATTATTCGAGTTCAGAATGACATCCTTTCAGCAATGGACTCACAACGCTGTATAATTCTGATTCTCCTAGACTTGTCTGCTGCGTTCGACACGGTTGATCTTACCATCCTCTTGCGTCGTCTCGAACGCAGACTTGGTATCACGGACAGTGCTCTGAAGTGGCTGACATCATAGTGAAAATAGGACCATGTCAGTCAAGGAGAGTCCCTCTCAAGTGTGGTGTTCCTCAGGGATCCTCTCTCGGTCCTGTTCTCTTTCTATGCTACATACTGCCACTAGGAGATATTATCCGCCGCTATGGTCTCATGTTTCACCTATACGCAGACGATTGCCAGCTATATGTGTCATTCTCCGCTGGCAGTCAGGAATCTGTCGTTGATGCCGTTGGAACTGTGGAGCAATGTATTTCGGAAGTGAAGGATTGGATGTTTCAAAACAAATTAAAACTAAATGATGATAAAACAGAAATGATAGTTATAGGAACCAGACATCAGCTAGCAAAACTTGATTCTCCTCTTCTTATTAAGATCGATTCCAATTCCATCATGTCAAGTGAATCCATTCGCAACCTCGGAGCTATGTTCGATACCAACATGTCTATGGACGCTCATGTAAATAATGTATGTCGAGCATGTAATTATCATTTGAGAAATATTGGGAAAATAAGCATCACTAGCTCACTCATCGCGAAATTAGAGCGAGTTCAAAAAACTGCTGCTAGAATTGTCGCGAGGGTACCGAGAAGGACAGAGATGAGTCCAGTTTTGCAAAATCTCCACTGGCTGCCCATCCAATACAGGATCCAATTCAAGATCATATTGATCACATTTCGTGCTCTTGAAGGAACAGCGCCCGAATACATCAAAGAGCTAGTATGTTTAAAGACTTCAGGTACGATGCAGCGAAGATCAGACGGGAAGAGATTTCTAACACTTCCTAACTCAAACCATCCTACGTTAGGGGACAGAGCCTTCTCCATCACAGCTCCAACGTTGTGGAACAAACTCCCGGACGTTCTGAGTCTTACGGATGATCGTTTAGAATTCCGTAAACTTTTAAAGACACATCTTTTTAAAATAGCGTATGGACTCAACTGAAATTTTTAACTGACTTTATCTGGAGTTTCTCTTCGAATGACTTTTTTAACCATTAATTTATATCTGTGATTTTTTTTTTTTTTTTTTAGGATTTGCCATCTCTTAGACTTATTTTATCCGCGTGTTCTCTCTTTTATCCTATAGTATGATGATCTTTTATTGTATATATATTTTATCACATATTTTATGTACCAGCGCCTATGAACACAACTCTGTAGTGAAATAGGCGCTCTACAAATGTTAATAATAATAATAATAATAATTCAAGAAATATTGTATCCAGAATATGTTGTGAAAATTCACAATGAATTTGCTGGCGCTGGATTTCTATTTGAACCTGCAGAAATGTGTTCGGATAGCAAATGTGTACACATCTACTACAACAACAATCACTTCGACACCATAACATCAATCAAAGGATTTCTAGGCACCAGCTACTACTGCGAATTCTGCGACATTGGATTCCATATGCGTGGCGATCATCGATGCAGATTTGTTTGTGCATGCTGGTCATTGACACAGTGTAATTTCACAAATTGGGTGAAGTGTAGAACGTGTCGACGATCATTCAGAAGTAAATCATGTTTCGACAACCATTTGAAGACGGAAGGAAAACAGAAAAGAAAAATATGTGATTTGGTTCAACTATGCAACAATTGTGATGAAGAAATTCTCATCAATAAATCAAGCAGACATATATGTGCGGGGTTGAAGAAATGCAAACATTGCAAAGAAATCGTTGAAGCAGATCACAGGTGCTACATTCCAAAATATGAATCACCGGAAAAGAAACCTGCAAAGATTCCATATGTATTCTTTGACTTTGAATGCAGACAAGACACAGGTGTTCATATTCCAAACTTCTGTGTTGCACATACCGCTTGTGGAGATTGCATGTGCAAACCAATCGAAGAAAAATGTGAAACATGCGGACCGGATTCCAGAGAATTTGTATTCAAGGGTGACAACGTTTTAACAGACTTCACAAACTGGTTATTCCACCAAGATCACAAAGGATGTGTTGCAATAGCACATAATGCTCAGGGATACGATGCACAGTTTCTACTTCAAGCACTCATACAAAGTGGAATTCATAAACCAGAACTGATCATGAATGGAAACAAGATTCTCAGTTTAAAATGCAACAGCGTGAAAGTTATTGATTCTCTGAGTTTTCTGATGATGCCGCTTTCAAAGTTTCCACAAACTTTTCAGCTGAATGAGATGGCGAAAGGACACTTTCCACATTGGGCGAATTCACCAAAGTTTCAAAATTACATTGGACATTACCTGGCTTCTGTTTACTACAAACCAGACATGATGAGCGTGGAAAATCGAGAGAAATTCTTTGAATGGTACAATGAGAAAATAGAAAATTACATGATATTCAACTTCCAAGAAGAGATGGAGAAGTACTGCAAATCAGACGTGGATATTCTTCGCCGTGGATGTGGAAAATTCAGGAAATACATATTGGAAACAGAACAGATTGACCCGTTCATTGAGTCAATAACATTGGCGCAAGTTTGCAATTTGGCATGGAGGAAGAATTCAATGCCAGAGAAAACAATTGGAATCATTCCAGATGGTGGATACCCATGTGCTAAAAACTATTCCATGAAAGCGATACGTTGGCTTCAACATATATCATTGTTACGTATGATAACAATCAAGCATGCTTTGAATGGAGGAGAAATCAAGATTGGTGGACACTACGTCGATGGATATGAGGAAGCCACAAGAACAGTTTTTGAGATGAATGGATGTCTGTTTCATGGATGTCCAAAATGTTACAACAACAGACAATACAAGAATCCCTATACGATGCTCACCATGGAAGAATTATATACAAGAACTCAACAGAAGAAAGATGAACTGGAAAGTCTTGGTTACAGAGTTGAATCAATTTGGGGGCATCAGATCGACGAAAGAATGAAATCGGATGTGAAATTCAAACAACAAATGGAATCTTTCTACAAACATCGAGACCCCATTTTGCCAAGAGAAGCATTGTTTGGTGGACGTACAAATGCCATCAAATTGTACGAGGAAATTGATCAAGATTCCACAAAAGAAATCAAGTTCATCGATGTGTGTTCGTTGTATCCATTTTGCAACAAATATAAATTCTACCCTGTTGGACATCCAGAAATTTTGAGCCAAGAGCAGATCGATCAAGAACACATTAGAGACTATGCGGGGCTTGTTAAATGTACAATTTTACCACCATCGAAATTGTATATTCCAGTTCTACCGATTCATTGTAACAAGAAAATGGTTTTTACTCTGTGCAACACTTGTGCCATCAATGAGAACGAGGCATGTAACCATTCAGAAGAAGATCGAGCTATAACCGGAGTGTGGACCACGCCAGAATTATTCAAAGCAATGGATGTTGGCTACAAAATACTTGATGTGTACCAAATTTGGCATTGGACAGATTGGACAGATGAAATATACAAATCCTATATCGACAAACATCTAAAGATCAAACAGGAATGTAGTGGTTATCCATTTGGTGTTGAGACAGAAGAACAGAAGCAAAAGTTTGTACAGGATTATTATGCAGCTGAGGGTATAAAATTGGAGAACATCGAGAAGAATCCAGGAAAACGCCAAATATCTAAAATTATGATTAATTGTATATGGGGTAAGAATGCACAAAGAAATCTTATGTCAAAAACAGAGTATGTGGATAAACCATCACGTTATTTTGAATTGCTTACTAGTAACAATATAATTGTTCAAAATGTTACACTTCTTGATGGTGACAAATTCATTCTGGTAAATTATGTTGATATTTTAGATAATATTGAACCTCATCATTCAGCAAATGTTGTTGTTGCTTCTTTTGTTACAGCGTATGCAAGATTACAATTGTATAAAGTTTTTAAAAAACTTGGAGATAGAGTGCTGTATTTTGATACAGACAGCTGTATGTATGTCAGTGATCCATCAAAGAAGAACATCAAAACTATCGAAGGAAGATTGGGGAAATGGAGCGACGAACATCCAGATGCAAAGATTGTCAAATTTGTTGGACTTGGGCCAAAGAACTACGGATATGAATACATCAAAGATGGGAGAAGATACACCAAATGTAAGGTAAAAGGTATCACTCTTGATTACAGCACAAGTCAAAAAGTTAATTTTGAAACAATGGTACAATGTGTTAATGATCGTGAAAATTTCAAAACTGTTGTTGAGTATCCTTCCAGAATTAAAAGACAAAAGAACCATCAACTAATTAGTGAGTGTCAAACCAAAACTTTCAGATCGGTGTACACAAAACGAAAACTCGTCAATGGTATTCATACATATCCATACGGATGGAGATGTTGAGTCATTTCATGTCAAGATGTTGGCAGGAGTAGTACCTCCAGAAATTGCTGAGAAGATTTATGGATATTTGGTGGCACAGTCAACGCTTATTCCAGAGATAAAGAAGGAATTACAAGAAGTCTGGTTTGAAAGAGAAAAGAAAGCAATACTACGATGCTGTGATGTCGGCGAATGTTTACAGAGATTGGCCTATCTTGAGTCAAGTATATCTTCTCATTTCTCTCAAAAATATATTGAATCATTTATTAAATTCAAAACATTTTTTCTCATTGAAAAAATATCTGATTTTTGGATATTTGGTGGTGATCAACACCATTTAGATTTAGATTTAGGAACTTTTGATGAACATGACTATATTCATTATACAAAGTATGAAGATCATTTTCCTCTTGCTGGGGGAACTTTTGAATCAGTTCCTAGGATCTATGGGTATTTGTTAACAAAAGAAATGTCAACATATGCAAAAATTCAAAACATTTTGGGGGATGATTTTTTTATTTACAGAACAAAGTACAGAAGAATAGAAGACTATAATAATTGGATTATTGAAATGTATGGAAATATTTACAGCTTTGGAGATTTCGCTTTAAGAACTAAATTCACACGTCGTTAAGTTCACTCTCTGATTAGACATCAAAGTGACAACATGGAAGAATCTTTACTTTTCCAACATCCGTGTAATTTCTTTATCAGCGGACCTAGTGGATCAGGTAAAACAGAATTTGTTAAAAAAGTTATTGAATTTAAACACGATTTATTCCAAACACCACCAAAGAAAATAGTTTGGTGTTACAAATAATGGCAAGACACATACAATCGTATAAAAGAAATTGATAACGTTGAGTTTATCGATGGTATTCCAGACGATGATGAGGAAATTGTATCAGATAAATCATTTCCTCATCTTGTTGTTTTCGATGACATGATGGGGGAACAAGATGAAGACAAAATAATGCTTTGGTTTACTAGAAAAGGTCATCATCGAAACGCTTCAATAATTTACATTACTCAAAACATGTTCCAAAAATCAAAAAGTAGCAGAACTATAAGTTTGAATGCACACTACATGGTTTTATTTCAAAGCGTTCGAGATAAAAATCAAATAAAAGTTTTGGCTCATCAAATGCAAACCAATCATTTGAAACAAGCATACGAAGATGCAACTTCAATAAATCATGGATATATTTTAGTAGATTTTCATCCTAGAACAGAAAATTATTTGCGAATTAGAACTGATATTTTCCATAAATGGTTGACAGCTAATGACCGAGGTCCTGTCATTTATTCAAAAGTATAAATTCAGTTGTTGTTACTTTTTTCATTTTAGAACCATGTCGTCCACCGAGATGTTTAGTCATGATGAACTGTCACAAGTTATAAATTTCTTCACTTTTGCAGCTGAATTATTTCTTGAACATGATTGGAAATTACCATCACAGACAAAAAAGTTTTTTCAGAGAAATAAAAATGTTCTTAAAAAAATCTCTGATCGATCAACTGATATGGAAACAAAACGCAAATTAATTTTACAACGAGGTGGTAGTGGGTTCCTTGGGGGAGTTTTCATTAGAAGTCTTTTGAAAAATTCATTTGAACAAACTGGTAGACAATCTAAAAGTAAATCAAAGGTTTCTCCAAAACGTTCAAAGATTACACTGATGCAAACACAACAAAGGGGTAATCAAAAAGAATCTAAACGTAAAACAAAGCTTTCTCTAAATCATTCAAAGTTTACACCGATGCAAACTCAACAAAATCAACATTCTAAATTTACACCTATACCTTCTCAGCAGAACCCTCAACATCAACCGTTACAAAAAAAACCAGTTATTGATCTTGAATTTTCTAAATTTATGCCGTTGTCTGATCCATCGAAATCGGCATTCGAAGCTTTAGAATGGTTCAATCAGAAAAGATAAAAGATGAAACATATAATTTTTCTGCTCATTTTGAGACAACTACTTAGACTGTGAAGATGCCTTCAAAAACTAAGAGCCGGAAAGTACCGCTGATAAAAAAATATGGGGAGTTGATTGTTGCAATGAGTAAAGTTCCATCTGCATATAAAAAGAAAATGATCAACGATGCTCCGAAACAAGTGATGGATTGCATTTCAGAATGTTGTCAAAATCTTTTAAAAGGTAATGTAAAACTGAATGAAGCTCAGAACCGCAAGTTACATTCGAAGCGTAAACATATCAGATATCTTGCAGACAAGAACAAACCTTTGCAACAAAAGAAGAAAATTTTGAATCAAAAAGGTGGCTTTTTACCATTATTATTTCTTGCTCCATTGATTAGCAAAACATTAGGTGCAGTTGTTAAAAATATTTTGTAAAAACTAAATCTCAAATAAATATGAAGAAAATGGTTATTGTACCATTCAGAATGTTGGAAGATTTCAAACAATGGAAAATGTCAGAAATGAATAAACCTCAATTACCTCCTGATCCTGCAATTTCAAATGTTTCAGATTCTTACAAAGAATTGAAATCAGTTTATGATAAAAATATTTCTGAATCAGAAAAGTCACAGTTATTTGGAGAAAATTTGTACAAATTGAAAACTTCACAAAAATCTTTAAATTCAAAATTCAGTTTACCTGAACAAAAGTTATCTGAAAACTTTGGGAACATGAGTGAACATATATTGGAAAGTGTTCCATCTAAACTTCGTGGTAAAGCACAACAAATTTTAACATTGTTGTCAACTAATCCTAAACTTAGATGGGATGATCGTGGACAATTAATTTATGGAACAGAAACAGTTACTGGATCAAATATAATTGATTTGATAAACGATGTTGTTCGTCACCGAAAAGGTTTTGACCCAGTTGGTTATGAAACATTCCTACGTGGATTGGGGGAACTTAATGTACCACAAGATTATGTAGGTAACAGGAATCGATGGTTGTGGATACAAAGACATTTAAAAGGTCACACTGGTGATGAGTTTCATACACCTCATGCAACTCCTAGCAGTGGCAAGTCAAGAAAACGTTCAGTTGATATTTTCACACCTCAAAGTTTTCCTAAAACCAGAAAATCTATTTTGAAAGAATGTTCCCCACTTACATAAAATTTGACAAACTTCTAACTGAAATTTACTACAATCCAAAAGAAGTTGGTGGTTTCAGTGGAGCAAATCAACTTTTTAAAAATGCGAAAGAAACAAATAACAAAATTAAACTTTCAGATGTTAAAAAATGGTTAAAATGGCAAAAAACATATACTTTGCACAAACCAATTGTTCGGAAATTTCGCAGAAGTAAAACTATTGTTGCAGGAATTGATATTCAGTGGCAAGCTGATTTGGCAGATTTGCAAACTTTGCAAAAGCACAATGACAATTACAGATATTTACTTTGTGTTATTGATGTGTTCTCAAAATTTGCATGGGTTGAAAAAATTAAAGACAAAACTGGTAAAACTTTAGTTAAAACATTTCAGAAAATTCTCAAATCATCAAAACGAAAACCAGTTTCATTTCAATCTGACAAAGGTTCCGAATTCAAAAATAAATTATTTTTACAATTTTTGAAATCTAAGAAAATTCATTTTTTCACAACAGAGAATCCAGAGACAAAAGCAAGTATAGTTGAACGTTTTCAACGGACATTGAAAACAAAGATGTGGAAATATTTTACACATAATCAAACTTTGAAATACAATGATGTTTTGCACGATTTTGTGAATTCTTACAACAAAAGTTTTCATAGAAGTATTAAGATGGCACCAGTTTTAGTAACTCGAGAAAATGAAATTGAAGTTTCCAGAAATCTTTATGGAAAGTTAAAAACGAAAAAAGATAAGATCTTGAAAGTTGGAGATTTTGTTAGAATAAATAAAACAAAGAGAACTTTTGATAAAGGATATCTTCCAAATTGGACAAAAGAAATTTTCAAAATTAGTAGAGTTTGTAAAAGTACACCATTAACTTACAAATTAGTAGATTTAGATGGTGAAAACATCGCAGGATCATTTTATGGTAAAGAAATTCAACATATAAAAGATAATAAAGTTTACGAAATTGAATCAGTTGTTGGTAAACGTTCAAGAAAAGTTGCTGGTAAATCAGTTAGAGAAATTAAAGTTCATTGGGCTGGTTATCCTAACAAATTTGACAGTTGGATTCCTGCCACAAATTTGGTATAAAACTTTTAACATGGCTCAAAATGGTTCAGTTGATCTGGATGTTCCATCACAATTTCAAATCTGTGGAGAAAAAATTGCAAAAAATCAAGTAACATATTATACACAAATTATTATAATTGTTGGTATAATCGCTACAGCAATTGTTCATTTAAGTTTACAAAGTGAAAATAACGAACTGTGGTTAATTTTACTCAGTAGTTCTTTGGGATACATTTTACCAACACCGCGTTTGAAATATTTGAAAAATCAGTCGACAGAAATTTTGAAAGTATGAATTCTTTCTACATTACAATTCCGAGCGACAGTTCAATGGTAATGTATCCAAACAATACTCAATGTTGTTTTACTGTACAATTACCAAAACCAATTCAAATTGATAAAGAAAAATGGGAAGTTGCATTAGTCGAACTGATAACACCTTCAGAAACATACAATGTTACAGGGGATTCGTGTAAATTCAATTTGATTACAACTGATGCAATAATACTGTCTGTTCTTCAAAATCGTTTTGAAGAAAAGATATTTACGAGACCTGATGGCGTTCGTGCAATTGAAATACAGATACGCGAAGGCTCGTATACCTCTGTGACAGATTTACTTGATACAATGCAAGATGTAATTGATGAAACACTTGGAGAAGCAATGCAAAACGAATACGGATTTCACATCAAGTACTCAAAAGTTACAAAACGTGTGAAAATTATTCGCAAGAGTTTAAGTATCCCAAAACTAGGAATTGAATTACCACAATGTCTTTTGCACAAGTTGGGTTACAAAACTGAAAACGCTTCTGAAGATTTTTATTCAAATAGTAGATTTCCGTTTGGTGTAGATTTGTTTGTTGGTCATAATCAAATGTTTGTTTATTCTGATATTGCCGATTTCACAATTGTTGGAAATGTTGAAGTACAAATTTTACGAGTTGTTTCTTTCAGAATTAAAAGAGATATCGACGGATTACATGTAAAACATGAATTTTTAAATTTACATTATGTTCCAGTTTCAAAGTCATACTTTGACAAAATTAGTGTAAATATAAGTGGCGACACAGGAGAATCAATTCAGTTTATTGGTGGTAAGTCTTTGGCGAAGCTGCATTTCAGAAAACGAGAGGAGTTCTAAAAACAATGTTTCCCGTGTATAGAGGTGTACCACGGCAATATGGTAACGGTATTGGTTCAATTTTCAAATCACTTATGAGATCTGCTGTACCATTTCTAAAACCGATTGGTCGGACAGCTTTACAACTTGCGAAAAAACACACTTTTGGTGTTGCAGATGAAATTATTAATCAAGGTAAAAGTCCGAAAGAAGCGTTGATGTCTGAAGGTAAAAAAGCTTTAAAATCTTTTGGCACACAAGCTAAAAATCAAATTTTGAACTCGAGACAAAAACCTAGAAAAAGAGTAGCGAATTCAAAAATGAATCATTCAGCTGTCAAACGCCGAAAAAGTCAGTCGAAAAAACATCCTAGCAGTCGAGCTCTTGATATTTTTGATTAATCATGGCACAAATGGTAAATGGATCATGCGAATGCAATAAATCGGAACTTGATATAACACATGTTCCACCAACGGTGGCTACAATGTCAGAATCGCAGTGGATCGAAAATCATCCGATTGCACCGCTGAATAATTCTGCTCCGATAGAGTTTGTCATACCATCTCAAACCGAAAAGTGGACAGATATTAACCAATCTTATCTTTATGTGAAATTCAAAATTACAAAAAAAGATGGAACTAATTTGCTAGCTGGTACGGAATTAGCACCTGTTAACAATTTCTTTCATAGCATGTTCAGCAGTATCGATGTTTACTTGAACAACAAATTGATAACTTCGAATTCTGACACTTACCCATACCGAGCATATTTCGAAAATCTGTTGGGATACTCTCCAGAATATAAAGATAATCAATTAGCAAATTTAGAAATGTGGTATGGCGATACAGCAGAACAATTTGAAGAGAATACCAAAGGTGGTGGCAATGCTGGATTAACTTCTAGAGAAAGTTTGATCGGTGGTAGTAAAATTGTTGAACTATGTGGACGCTTACACACTGATCTGTTTCTTCAAGAAAAATATTTACCAAATGGAATTGAAATTCGTATCAGATTAAACAGATCACCATCAAAATTTTGCCTCATTGGCGCCGAGGATGGACAAATTGTTTTCGAATCAGCAGTGTTCCATGTCAGAACAGTTAGTCTCTTTCCAGCGGTCTCAAATAAATTAAATCAAGAAATTGTCCAGTCAAAAATGAAAATACCTATCAGACGAGTAGAAATAAAAACTTTCACAATTAGTACTGGACTTAGATCAAAAATTGAAGACCACTTATTTCAAGGACAATTACCAAAGAGAATTTTTATTGCGTTGGTCGAAAATAAAGATATGAATGGAGATTTGGGTACCAATCCATTCCACTTCAAACATTTCAGTTTGAATAAATTGGAAGTTAGTCAAGACGGTCA
This sequence comes from Siphonodentalium dalli, assembly GCA_032622095.1. Classification (NCBI taxonomy): domain Eukaryota; kingdom Metazoa; phylum Mollusca; class Scaphopoda; order Gadilida; family Siphonodentaliidae; genus Siphonodentalium; species Siphonodentalium dalli. Next base: position 2,042,535 of record CP136065.1, read on the forward strand.
TACAATACATAACCGTCCATTTGAACCAAACTTCGCAACAAAACAATTTCTCAGATCATATTTATCTTTGTATCAATCTTTAGGAATGTTTGGTGTTAACAAATCAATTGGCATTAATTTAAAAGAATATATGAATGGATATTGTTTGTGGGGTTTCGACTTGACACCGGACCAAGGAAGTGACGAGGGACATCTACATCCTATAAAGACAGGGAACCTGCGTTTGGAGCTTCAGTTCTTGACAGCTCTCACTACAGCCGTCAACGATTTGGTGTATGCTGAATTCGACAGTGAAATAGAGATCACAGCTTTGAGAGAAGTGCTTACTGACTATTAGGATGGATTTCACATCACAGCTATGGAACTACTATGAAGAACACCAACGTTCACAAAACTTTGCTCCGAGATGGAACCTGATCTTGGACACACTCAACAACGCTATGATTGAAGAACTACAAGAACTTATTCGCAAGGAAGTGTCAGCAAACTGTGAAGGATGTAAAATAGAACATCCTTGTCAACGTGAACATGTTCTGTGTTTGTTCTCTACAACTGATGATTGGACAAACCAGTTTATCGACTTAGCGCTGATTAAACTTGACATAAACAATGTTATGAAAAGATGGTTCCCCAAGCTGATGTGGTTAAACCCACACTGCAAGGAGAAGTTCGAAGCATTCATCATGTATGATCATCTGAGAAACAGTTTGGAGCTCAACCGCAAAAAATTCGACGCAGAGTGGACTCTGATGTGGTCACAGCGAGTCAAAGAGAATTACAACGATGCAGACAGCTGAACTTCAATATATTCTGGACAATTCCTGGTTGTGTAAACTTAACACACATGTTTGTGCTAGAGATCTGTTACCAGAGAAGAAACCACAACATATTCAAGCATATATTGTGAACACGCACTCATCGGATCAGCCAGGAGAACACTGGACATTGATGTTATTCAAGGGAAGATCAGCTGTATACTTCGATTCATTTGGACTACCACCACCGAGACGATATATGTTACCATTCATAAAAAGGAACTCATCAGCATGGACTATGAATACAACACGATATCAACATCGTGCGACAAATGTGTGTGGATTATATTGTATATTCGCACTCCACCACATGATGAAAGGAAAGAGGATGAAAATATTATTCAATTCTCGGGATTTCTTCAAGAATGACAGAACAATAGTTCGATGGTTTGGAAAGCACTATGGTCGATTATACAGAAAAGCAAATTTGCTGTTGAATTAAACTTCACCAGGACATCGACGGCTGATATACATACAACGCAAAGAAGACGACGACCAGATAACAAAGAATGTGTCAACAACTCCACAAAATAGACTCTTTTTGTTATTGATTCAGCGTAGGATGTTGTAGGATGTTCAATTAAGTTTCTTCAAATCTGAGACCTTGTTTTTGTACATAAATTATTGTCCTTTGTTAATATTATTGATGTATAATAATATATTATTGTTCATTGTTCTTGTTCTTGTTTTTGAAAAATAAATGATAAATTTCAACAAAATCGTTTTCACTGTAGGACCCCCCACCAATTGATTCTGTTCCTGTCGATGAGTCATCTCTGGTCAGAATTATACAAACTTTAAATTAGTAATGAAAAAAATGTCTAAGTCCATTTTCATTTTTTCGATCAGAAATGTCACATCAATGACAGGAACATCTATCCTCAGGGTGGGAACTATGGCCCAGTACCCCCCAGACATGGGCACTATGGCCCAGTACCCCCCAGACATGGGCGCTATGGCCCAGTACCCCCCAGACATGGGCACTATGGCCCATGGGCCATAGTGCCCATGTCTGGGGGGGTACTGGGCCATAGTGCCCATGTCTGGGGGGGTACTGGGCCATAGTGCCCATGTCTGGGGGGTACTGGGCCATAGTGCCCACCATTACTACTTATGTCGCCGTATAAATGCAAATTTGAGGCACATAATGATTGTGTGGTTGCTCCACTACGTGTCACGTACGATTCATATTACCTAAGATGCGTGTGAATAATGACGTCATATACTTTTTCTATATATTCTATATGATGAGACGAAATTCTGGACGGGTGTACCTTTTTTGGGAAAATTAACACGTGACTCCCGGTCTGTCAATGCGCAGAATCCAGCAGAAGCTGATCAAATTCGGTCGACGTATTTGGCCAAACAGTAGTATCCGTCCGAAAATTTCGGTCCACTTTTTCGGTTCGCTGTATTTATCGCTCCTTGCTTTCGAACTTCCGATTTTAAAAGTTCAGATTTGTGTTCATTTCGATGTTTTCTCATTCTATAATGGCATTATTATTATTCGCAACAAGAGTGCATTATATTGTGCTTGATATTAGTCTACTGGAGCAACCTCTGTTATAATAAATGACATACAGTCCCTATGCCAGACTTGGATATTTTAGGTGTTGTGAGAGTAACCGATAATGAGTTGATAGACATGCAAATATTTCACTGATTGGCTTGATGCACTGATGAACATTGTGATGACAGTTATATTCTAGCCATTGATAGTCACATTAATGTTTAAGACAGTTGCTCGTTCTTTTTCCATGCACACAATAATCTAGGCTTTAATTACTTCAAGACAAGTTTATTTCACTTTTACATTTCTCGAAGCTTCTTTCCGATGGGTGTCGGGAAGGAAATATTTCACTCACCCGCCCATATGCAACAAGCCATAGCTTAATGTCATCTCCACTAAGGCCCAGATGAGGTCCCAGTATAATAAATATGGTGTTTTAGCAGTTATAAAATTCTTATAATATGTTTTAAACTGTTGCAAATGTCAAATAAGGGCACAAAAGATCTTTAGTAAAAAAATTGCATGATGTTGTAAACAACGCGTATTTTTGGCCCTTGGACCACCCACCACCCCGACATACGTTCCTGCAAATAATTTACTACCCCCTGATTCACCTGTGATTTAAGTCTATTAATTTCATTTAGACCAATTTCGTTAGTCAGCTTAATGAAAACGAAAAATGAAGTCATGACGATAATCCAGACAAGATTTTACAATCCACACGTCTTGTCAATTTGGCATGTCGTCTGCATGATGTCACGTAAATTATTCTTAGCGTTATGTCGCCGTATAAATGCAAATTTGAGGCACATAATGATTGTGTGGTTGCTCCACTACGTGTCACGTACGATCATATTACCTAAGATGCGTGTGAATAATGACGTCATATACTTTTTCTATATATTCTATACGATGAGACGAAATTATGGACGGGTGTACCTTTTTTGGGAAAAATTAACACGTGACTTCCGGTCTGTCACTCCGCAGAATCCAGCAGAAACTCATCAAATTCGGTCGACGTATTGGCCAAACAGTAGTATCCGTCCGAAAATTTCGATCAACTTTTTCTGTTCGCTGCATTCATCGCCCCTTCCTTTCGAACATCCGATTTTAAAAGTTCAGATTTGTGTTCATTTCGATGTTTTCTCATTCTATAATGGCATTATTATTATTCGCAACTAGTGTGCATTAGATTGTGCTTGATGTTAGTCTACTGGAGCAACCTCTGTTATAATAAATGACATACAGTCCCTATGCCAGACTTGGATATTTTAGGTGTTGTGAGAGTAACCGATAATGAGTTGATAGACATGCAAATATTTCACTGATTGGCTTGATGCACTGATGAACAGTGTGATGACAGTTATATTCTAGCCGTTGATAGTCACATTAATGTTTGAGACAGTTGCTCGTTCTTTTTCTATGCACACAATAATCTAGGCTTTAATTACTTCAAGACAAGTTTATTTCAATTTTACATTTCTCGAAGCTTCTTTCCGATGGGTGTCGGGAAGGAAATATTTCACCCACCCGCCCATATGCAACAAGCCATAGCTTAATGTCATCTCCACTAAGGCCCAGATGAGGTCCCAGTATAATAAATATGGTGTTTTAGCAGTTATAAAATTCTTATATGTTTTAAACTGTTGCAAATCTCAAATAAGGGCACAAAAGATCTTTAGTAAAAAAATTGCATGAGGTTGTAAACAACGCGTTTTTTGGCCCTTGGACCACCCACCACCCCGACATACGTTCCTGCAAATAATTTACTACCCCCTGATTCACCTGTGATTTAAGTCTATTAATTTCATTTAGACCATTCGTTAGTCAGCTTAATGAAAACGAAAAATGAAGCCATGACGATAATCCACACGTCTTGTCAATTTGGCATGTCGTCTGCATGATGTTACGTAAATTATTCTTAGCGTTATGTCGCCGTATAAATGCAAATTTGAGGCACATAATGATTGTGTGGTTGCTCCACTACGTGTCACGTACGATCATATTACCTAAGATGCGTGTGAATAATGACGTCATATGCTTTTTCTATATATTCTGTACGATGAGACGAAATTATGGACGGGTGTACCTTTTTGGGGAAAAATTAACACGTGACTTCCGGTCTGTCACTGCGCAGAATCCAGCAGAAACTGATCAAATTCGGTCGACGTATTTGGCCAAACAGTAGTATCCGTCCGAAAATTTCGGTCAACTTTTTCTGTTCGCTGTATTTATCGCCCCTTGCTTTCGAACATCCGATTTTAAAAGTTCAGATTTGTGTTCATTTCGATGTTTTCTCATTCTATAATGGCATTATTATTATTCGCAACAAGTGTGCATTCGATTGTGCTTGATGTGGGAAGAACCAACTGTTGACTGTTTTAATTCGTTCCAATATGAGAAATAAAAATGAATTGCCGGAAAATAGCAAGTGAATCGGCGGAAATTTGTCTTCTCATGTTTTGCCTGTTCAACTTCAAGTCTTCAACTTTAAGGCTTTTGCCTTTTGGGCCAAGTTTGACATTTGGCACCAAATCTGCTTTTACAGATCTGGCCATTCTGGGACTGTGGCTGTGTCAGTTTGTGAGTGTGATCAGCTGGCATACATTACTCAATATTCAACAGACCAACCATCCTCGAGGGACGAGGCACAACCTCTGGCTCTGTCTCACCAAACTTCAAGTCAAAAGTTACAAGTGACAAATGATCATAAAACAGTGCAAAATTACTGGCCACCTGACTGGCCAAAGATACAGATACAGCATGACAATTTGGTTTCACTTTAAGTTTCAGGTTTAGATTAAATAAATATTATTTGAAAACAAAAATATATATTATCTTATTATTTATCAAAATTGTCGTTTAATCTATCAGTATCATTCTGGCAAATTTCGTTAATATGCATCCCTTGGCAAACCTGATTTCATTTTGTAACAGCAAATGTTGCTTTTTGCAACAATATTGCCAAGGTGAAATCAGATATAATATCCTTACTACCAAGGTGAATGTATGCTAATTCATTTTGATTAGCCATCAAATAAATAATAGACAATACTGCATCTAATTCACTGAATTTACTGTCATCTATATTATCAGTTATATTGGGCAGAATTGTTTCCAGACCATTATTCAACAGATATATAACATAATTATTTACATACATGTAGCTCGTCTGTGTTAAACTGAATCCTGGTTGGTAATGTTTTATTCAATAAAACAATACATTACACTATATTATAATATTACGTACTTAGTTTTATTATTTTATAGTACAGTAGCAGGTCAGCCCGCCACTGGCGTGGTTCGTCTGAAATATGACATTTTAAAATTAATTTTGTTATTTAATATAAATTTTTTGTTTAATTTTAATTAGTTAATTATTTTAATTTAATTTTTTTCAATGAGTTAATTCTGCCTTTTAATTTTGTAATTAAATTTTTTGTTTTTCAATGAGTTAATTCTGCCTTTTTAATCAAGAGAAATTGTACCCGTCCCTAAAAGAGGCATGATTTACAGTACATCGGTCGGAAAAACTGACCCGATGAAAATCTCCCCGTTTCAGTATGCGCAGAATTGCAGAATAATGTTGGCAGTGTGAGTTATTCACTCGAACGAATGGCAGTCTTGCTATTCACGAATGGCAGATAGAATCAACTGCGTCTGATCCAATTGCAAAAGTATTGTTCACGTATCTTATGACTTCCAATAAATCTCTCCGCATAATAACGTAAACAAAAGCCGTAATGGGATCGAAAACGGAACCACAAGACGGTCGATGAAATGCACTCAAAAGTATTGTTCCCGTATCTTATGACTTCCAAAAATCTCTCCGCATAATAACATAAACAAAAGCCGTAATGCGAAAACCGAAGGCAATAATAAAGAGCGTTAATCGGTTTACCAAGCCCAATATGGGAAACATAAAGAGCATTGTGTATAAGGCAATTTAGCACTCATGCTATTGACGGTAACTGGGGAGTGGTTAACGGGTGAAGGAGTTGTCGCACGGCCATGCGAATGATTCGATGACATTTTCCGTGAGATTTTACCCTTAGATGGGAAGTTTGAGCTCAACCGAGCCAGCAGTTTTCGAGTCTATAGAGAAGACATATATATACATATATATATACGGAGTTCTCAAAATATATAGTAGACTAGCAGGTTAGCCAGCCATTGTCGTGGTTGGTCAGAAACATGACATTAAAAAAAAAAAAAATTGTAATTAAATGTTTAAAAATTATTTTTATTATTTAATTTAATTTGTTGTTATTCAATGTTTTTAATTCTGCTTTTTAATTACTTTTTTAGTTTTTCAATGAGTTAATTCTGCATTTTTAATCAAGAGAAATGATGGTACCCATCCCTAAAAGAGGAATGATTTATGGTACATCGGGAGGAAAAACTGACTTAATGAAAATCTCCCCCTTCCTAGGAACGACAGACATAAGAATCACACAACATTCATTTTTTGTTTTTCATTGAGTTAATTCTGCCTTTTTAATCAAGAGAAATGATGGTACCCGTCCCTAGGATGGAAAAACTGACCCGATGAAATTTTCCCCCTTCCTAAGAACGACAGACATAAGAATCACACAACACGCATTTTTTGTTTTTCAATGAGTTAATTCTGCCTTTTTAATCAAGAGAAATTATGGTACCCGTCTCTAAAAGAGGAATGATTCGATGAAAACCTCCCCCGTTCCTAGGAATGACAGACATAAGAATCACACGACACACATTTGTTGTTTTCCAATGAGTTAATTCTGCCTTTTTAATCAAGATAAATGCATTCCGCCGTTCCGGTGCGTTTTGCATCCGTATTTTCGTGCGCATATATGACCGTTTAGCAACGCCGATGGCAATAAAGAGCGTTATTCGGTTAACAACGCCAAATTTGGTCAATATAAAGAGCGTGCCTGCCTTAACCCCCACAGTGCAGAGGACCGTGATTTTGATGATTGGGAGCGGACAATGAGTGCTCAGAGCTTCTCCGCGACGACGATTCCTGGGGGTTTTTACCCTTAGATGGGAAGTTTGAGCTCAATCGAGCCAGCCGTTTTCGAGTCTATAGAGGACAAATATATATATACTAGAAGGTGACCCGACTTCGTCCGGGCTATTCAAAAACCAAATTTCAAGTCGATTGCTCCACCCGTTTCCGAGATCTTGTCTGCGCATGCGTTTACGAGATATATAGCCAATGTCATTTGCGGATACCTCGGCCGGTGATGAGTTAACGCGACATTGGCCGGGAAGAGTTAACGCGATCACGTCACGATATGTTGATGGCGTAATATATTTACGCAATGAATTTCGATGAGCGAAGCATGGTCCTGCGTTCTTCCCGATAATTAAGGTAGAAATTTTAAACGTACACAGGCGTGTGATACATCATTGGAAAGATGAGCGCCACAGATTCTAACCGTGCAAATTATATGACTGGCAATTTATTATTCGCTCTATATCGAATCGATTTGTGAGCACAGAACTGAAATATATTAGCGCAAAACGGCGTAAAAACAGATTTGACCTCGGCACGTGAAAAGTTGACCTCGGATCTGAAAATTAATATGCCTATGTTCGTCCCCGGCCGAAAATACCCCCACATACCAAGTTTCATCGAAATCGGCTGGGCCAGTTTCGAGTCCATCGATTACACACACACAGACAGATACACACACACACACACACACACACACACACACAGATCTTTCAAAATATATAATAGATATACGGAAGTCTCAAATTATATAGTAGACTAGCAGGTTAGCCCGCCACTGGCGTGGTTGGTCAGAAACATGACAATTTAAATTTTAGAATTTAAATTTTATTTTATTTTTTTGAATTAATTTTTGGTTTTTCAATATTTCACCCGATTTGACCTTGAATTGATCATTTGCAAGGTCAAGGTCAAGGTCAGGTCGGGGTCACAATTTAACCCGTTCATGACACTTCCCGTAGGTAGCAAGTGTGAGCTCGGTTCGAGTCTATAAAGGACACATGCACACATTTATATATAATTTGTGGGTACCCGTTTCGAGGTGAAAATCACCTGGGGCGGAAAAACTGACCCGATCCGCGTTCATAGGAAGCCCTAAGTACGTAAGAATCACACAACACGCATTTGTAATACGACCCTGCCTAACTATGCTTAACAGCCATGTCCTGATTGGCCAGTGGCCCGAGTTACCATGGCTATCTCGTTCCAGTTTTGTGGTACAATTCTACTATTTCCAATTGTACCACGAAAAAAATCGGTTTATTCAGATCGCCGCACGCGACTTTTCCCGTCTTTTCTAACTCCGCGCAAACGGGGCATCAACGGAGTACACCCGCAACCCTTTGAATTTTGCATCTTGACAATCTTGCGAATTTTCTAGCGATTTGTCGCTTGAAACCAGTTTGGTTGCCAATGAATATGGTCCAAATGATGTTATGGTATATTGATATATGTTAGGACCAAAGAAAGTTACTTAACAAGTATATTAAATGACAAAATAAATCAATGGGGCCGGGCTGTGCATTCGTCGATTCGAATCTCGATCATATTCGATATTTCGGAATCAAGTTGAAAATGAAAGCGTTTGTTCACCAGTACAGAAGGGGAATAAGATTAGTTTAGTAAACTAGATCATTTTGATCGCTTTGTGTAAGGAAAATGGTCCATAGTCGATGATCATATTCATGTTGTCCCAACAACGTTCAAAACAAAAATGACCGCAATCGTATTTCCTGTACAATTTAAATGAAACGCACGGGCGCCGCTGAAAACACATCGTGTTTTAGCCAATCACAACGATTATTTCTAGAAGAGGTGCCTCGAAAAGTCAACGGGGGAATTTCATAACAAGACAAGACATTACTAGAGTACTCCATGCAAAGAAATCGAGTACGCCCAATACGAATTACACCACGAAATGTTTTCTCACCTGAGACCGAAAAAGCGCAGTATTTCGTTGACTATTCAGTCGAATTGTGACCATAAACTTTCAGTCGTATTACAAAAGAAATAAATACACGGTATATCGGTGTGTATGGTCAAGTTGTACCACAAAAAAACTGATTGTAGGACTCCGCTACGCGTCGTCCTACAATCATTTTTTTGTGGTACAACTTGACCATACACACCTCTACACCGTGTATTTATTTCTTAAATATATAATTTGTGGGTACCCGTTTCAAGGTGAACATCACCTAGTGCGGAAAAACTGGCCCGATCCGCGTTCCTAGGAAGCCCTGAGTATGCAAGAATCACACAACACGCTCATGTCTGTATAATGACGCAATGTAGACAGTGCCGTTCGCGGTGATTTTGATGATTGGGAGTGGAGAAATGGTGATCAGAGCTTCTCCAAAACGCAACAACTACGGTGTCCGTGGGATTTTACCCTTAGATAGGAAGTTTGAACTCAATCGAGCATGCGGAGAGCACTCAAAATATTGTTCCCTTATATCTCTGCGTTGCGTTGAATTGCAAACAAACGCTTTTTTTTATAGCGACGCGTCATATACAACGCTAATTAAATTATTACTTGATTAACCACCGCAGTGCCGTTCGCGGTGATTTTGATGATTGTGAGTGGAGAAAGGGTGCTCAGATCTTCTCCAAAACGCGACAACTACGGTGTCCGTGGGATTTTACCCTTATATACGAAGTTTGAGACGATCCGACCATTCGTTTTCGATTCTATGAAGTACCCACATATATACACACACATATATATATATATATATATATATATATATATACTAGCCGATGAGCCCGACGTTGTCCGGGCTATTCAAAAACCAAATTTCAAGTCGATAGCTCTACCCGTTTCCGATATCTGGTCTGCGCATGCGCGAAGCTGGCGTCGCACGGGCTCGGCGACCCGATAAAATTCGTATCCGGGACAAGATACATTCACATAGCAAATTTCAAGTCGATAGCTCCACCTGTTTCCGAAATCTCGTCTGCGCATGCGCGAAGCTGGCGTCGCACGGGCTCGGCGACCTGATAAAATTCGTATCCGGGGCAAGATACATTCATATAGCAAATTTAAAGTCGATAGGTCCACCCGTTTCCGAGATCTCGTCTGCGCATGCGCGAAGCGGGCGCCGCACGGGCTCGCCAATACGACAACGTCCACCGCCTGGTCAAACTACACACACGTACCAAGTTTCGTCCCGATCGGTCGAGAATCGTAGATTTGTATAAAGGACAGACAGACAGACAGACAACCAGACAGAGGTCTTCAAAATGTATATGAGATATATATATATATATATATATATATATATATATATATATTTATATATATATATACGGAAGTCTCATATTATAGAGTAGACTAGCAGGTTAGCCCGCCACTGTAGTAGTTCGAAAAAGCAATTGCAACAACTTCGTCGAAATCCGCCAGTTTTACCCGATTTGACCTTAAGTTGATCATTTTGAAGGTCGGAGTCATCCATGACACTTCCCGCACAAAAGCACACATAGGTAGCAAGTTTGAGCTCAATCGGTTCGAGTCTATAAAGGACACACACATATGTGTTATTTGTGGGTACCCGTTTCAAGGTCAAGGTTATCTCGCGCGGAAAAACTGACCCATTGAAAATCTCCCCCATTCCTTGGAACCCCAAAGTACGAAATTATGTACGAAATGTCGCCTCGAGACGGTCAATGGAGCCGTATTTATACTCGTCGTGTATATAGACGCTCTTTATTAACGACACCACGGATACGAACGCTCTTTAACTATCAACGTGGTTAACCCCACAGTGCCGATAACGGTGACAAGGGAAGGGAGAACGAGTGCTCAGAGCTTCTAAAAAACTTTGTGTGATTTTAACCTCAGATAGGAAGTTTGGGCTCAATCGTCCAACCGTTTTCGAGTCTATAGCGACTATATATATATGTATATATATATATATATATAAATACGTAGTTCTCAAAATATATAGTAGACTAGCAGGTTAGCCCGCCATTTGACGTTCGGAAAAAAATGGTAGAAAAACGCATGACGTCGTCGGCGACGTCCGCACGTTTTCAATAAAAAATAAACAGATATCCCCATTCTTCATTCATACCGAAATGGATTACCGAGATCTGTATCGGAGCTATTTGGAGGATGGGATGCTGGTGAGAGGTGTGTTTGGGGATGAAGCACCGATGATATGGAAGGCTTTGAGTTTAGCAGAAACGGGTACTGTAGATAACTTCTTTGATATCTACATATATACCGTTATGCTGATGACGGACCACAGATACCGGGTCTTTGGATTGCCACCACGGTGGTTGCGACACACCAGATTGCTGGGGACGTCAAGATTGATGGTGTGACTCGCGGCTACATCACTGCAGCGGTATATCATAATCTTCTCAGGGCATAGCGTTTACGAATTCTTACCACTCTGGGGGATACAGACAGGCCAGCCGTGCAATTGTGCCATTTGGTTGCGACGTTCCCAAGACCACTTTCAGCTGTATTCAAACCCAAACACATCGTGCGGTTTCTTTTGAAACCATCCAAAACGGCCATTTTCAGGGCCTCACAAATTTTTTAAAAGATACGCTCTACTATTGCTACTGTACGATTTGTTCATTCTTCCTAAACTTGGAGAGAATGTTCACATAATTTCTCCAAACCAAAATAATTCATCATGACCTTGGAGAGAATGTTCACATAATTTATCAAAGAATACTTCCCTAACAATAAAAAAACCCACTACCATCCTTCATATCTATAATACGATCATCATATAGCATAATAATACAGAGCGTATCTTTCGTGAATTTTAAGTGGCCCTGAAAAGGGCCGTTTAAAATAATATAAAAATCATTTCTTTTGTTTCTTCATCACTGTGATCCCGAGTGATCCAAATGTTGATCGCTTGGTAGGTTCTTTCTGGAAACCATGTACCTCAATTGGTATGTCAATCGTGTGAGGTTTCAAGTTGATTGTACATTCAGCCGGTTTTTGTGTTAACTGCTTTCGCAAATCCTTCATTTCCTGACAAATATTCCGTAACAATTTTGTCTGTTCTTCCAATTGTGAACTGTTGATAACTTGGTATATAACAGGTTGAGTCATTTGTTGTGTATACACCGCCAGTGAAAACACAACAAATGACTCAACCTGTGGTGTCACATTGCCTGCATACAGTGGAGTCGACATTTGCGTTGTTGCAGGAACATGGTCGTACTGCACATCAATAATCTTGAGAATTTCCGTTACTGGATCCATGTTTCAAAATAACGCTAACATTACAATTTACGCATGTAATAACGTTAACATTTTCGAGGATCAAATATATGGGATGCGCGGGTCTCGTTGACGACGTCATTGAGTTTTTCTACCAATTTCCCCCGAACGTCAAATCAGGTGTGTTTCTTTTTTATCAAATACATCATAATTCTATGAATAAAACACCGATTTGACTCGGGAAAAATTTATCTGTACCATTTTACCATTATCTCATAACATATTTCACTGAAAGGTAACTTCTACGAGTATATTTTACAACGCTAGCGTCTTCAAATTCAGACAGAAAAGAGCACAATTTACCAATGCATCTATTTTTGCTCGGTATTATTCTAAGTTCAGTGTGTACAGCGAAAGGGAACGCACTTCGCTTACCATACTGCCATTAGAATCCGAGAAAACAATCGATACATTAGTAAAGTGTGCTCTTTTCTGTCAAAACCCTTCGAAGCGCTCACCTTACTCTTTGGAATCTAACACACCATCTGGACCGACCCTGTGCGGGTCTCTCGGGGCCCCGAGCGAGGGGTTGAGATTTGTTCTGGCCCAGAAATTAATTCTGGCCCAGAAATTTTGGACCGATGCTCTGATTAATCGACTTCGTAACCACAGAATAATTATGGAGTGTTGCCATTCATGGGAAAGCTCTCGCCTAGAGCTTTCCGATGAATGACAACAAGTTAAATTTTCGACTAAATCCTGAAAAGTTACCCATAATTCTGCTGTGGTTTAAAAGTCGATTAATTAGAGCAGTACTGTATACTAATATGATCGTACGTGACACGTAATGGAGCAACCACCAAGTTGATCATTGAATTCAATATTACAATAATTATAGGATGTTCCACACAGGGTACTACATGTGCTACACCACTCGGAGAAATGTCTGTGTCGTCACACAAATACCATGTTAGAACTTGGATTGATATATTCGTAATTGTATATATATAGTCACTAATAGCCGGGTTACTACGGTAGTAGCAGACATTGTCCATCCGGTGAACTATTCAAACCCAGCATTAAAATCATGGTTATGATCAGTCCAAACATATAAGTAGAGTTCTAACATAAGATCATAATAGCTGAGAACCTGGTGTAAATTGAACTGTGGTGGGGCCTCATATCTACCCATGCACGTCAGAACAAAATTATGCCATAGCTTGAGGATGGAAGTGAACCATCATCCCACAGCGAAATCAACCAGGCCTGTTAGGTTTGAATAGTTCACTAGATGGGCAATGTCAGGTACTACGGTAGTAACCTGGCTATTGGTGACTATATACGATTACGAATATATCAATTCAAGTTCTAACATGGTATTTTAGTGTGATGACACAGACATTTCTCCGAGTGGTGTAGCACATGTAGTACCCTGTATGTATATATACATATATATATCACAGCAGAAGTTTCCTTAGAATTAAATTATATATTAAATATTAATGGATGGAAATGGAATGCCTTTAATATTTGTATTATTTGAGTCAGTCATAGATTACCTTAGCTGCAGGCAATCAATGCAATACATGTAAACTACAAGTATGTAGAAAAAGAAATTATGGAATGAAGTGTTGTGAATATGATGCGTCACTTTAATATTTTGAGTCGGACATAGATTACCTTACCTGAAGGCAATCAATGCAATAAGCGATGTACATGTAGAAACAGAAATTGTTGAATGAAGCGTAATGAATATGAAGCGTCATTTTAATGCAATATCGATTGGGTGGAAGAGAAATTTCACTTTAATAGTTAACGATGATATACATATAGAATTATATATTATCCCCATTGAAGACGATCAATGCAATGACCAGTGTAGAAATGGAAAAAATGTTGCCTGAATGAATCGATGTGTGAACATAAAGTCTCACTTTAATGAAATGTTGAGATGATGATCAACGATGAATTTGCAATTTCTTTAATGATGAAATTGGTTTACATATACATGTATATGCAGCTGAAAATGTGAATTGACTGAAATGTAACTATGAAAGTGTCAATGACACTGTAGCTCAATGTGGAAAGGAAATAATTTCATGTGTTACAGTTAATGGAGCAATTAGGAATGTGGAAAGTTGAAAGGCCTAGTTATGCAAAGATTAAAATCCAAGATGGCCGCGACAGCCATGTTTTTTTTGCCAAATGACCCAAAAAAGACTCCTTCCTATTTACATGTCATTGTTAACATCCTTCACAAATTTCATGATGATCCTACAAAAGATACGACCTGTAGCCCATGTCAAAGGATTTAGTCGTGCAAAGAGTAAAATACAAGATGGCTGCTGGCGACCGGGTTTCTTGATTGAATTCAAAATGAATCTTTTCCCATCTACATGTAAATGATTTGACCAAAGATAAGACTTGTAGCCCTTGACAAAGAATTTAGTCATGCAACGAGTATAATCCAAGATGGCTGCTGGTGGCCATGTTTTTGGCTGAACAACCCCAAAATTACTCGTTTCCCGTATATGTCAATTTTAACATCCATGACAAATTTAATGAAAGTGTCAATGACACTGTAGCTCAACTTGGAAAGGGAATAATTTCACGTGCTACAGTCAATGGAGTGATTAGGAATGTGGAAAGGCCTAGTTATGCAAATAGTAAAATCCAAGATGGCCGCTGACAGCCATGTTTTTTTGCCGAATGAACCCAAAAAGACTTGTTTGCATTTACAAGTAATTGTTAACATTCATCACAAATTTCATTATGATCCGACCTGTCAACATCCATGATAATTTTTATGAAGATCAGACAAACAGTACAGCAGTACGGCCTGTAGCCCGCGTGAACGGATTCAATTTTGAAATCCAAGACGGCTGAATGACCCCCAAAATTACTCGTTCCCATCTACATATCAATATTAACATTCATGACAAGTTTCATAATGATCGGATGTGGTCTGTAGGGTGTACCAAAGGATTTAGTGATGCAAAGAGTAAATTCTAAAATGGCCACCGGCGGCCATGTTTTTTTGCCGAATGACCCCAAAATGACTCGTTCCCATCTACATGTCAATGTCAACATCCATGACAAATTTCATGAAGATAAAAAAACAGATAGTTCTATAGCCCATGCTAATGTATTTTGTAGAAATATTTAGTCATACAAAGAGTAAAATCCAAAATGGCCATTGGTGGCCATATGTTTTTGCCGAATGACCCCAAAATGACTCATACCCATCAAGAGGTCACCCTGATGATCCATATGAAGTGTGGTGATGATCAGATCAGGGATGTGGTATGTAGGGTGTGTCAAAGTATTTAGTGATGCAAAGAGTAAAATCCAATATGGCTGCCGGCGGCCATATTTTTTGGCCGAATGACCCCAAAATGACTCATACCCACCAAGAGGTCACCCCGATGATCCATATGAAGTTTGGTGACGATCGGATCAGGGATGTGGTCTGTAGGATGTGTCAAAGGATTTAGTGATGCAAAGAGTAAAATCCAATATGGTTACCAGCGGCCATGTTTTTTGGCTGATTGATCCTAAAATTACTCGTTCCCATCTACATGTAAATGTCAACATTCATGACAAATTTTATGATGATCAGACAAACAGTAGCCCGCGCCAATGGATTCAATTTTGAAATCCAAGATGGCCACCAGCGGCCATGTTTTTTGGCTGAATTACCCCAAAATGATTTGTGCCCAACTAGGGGCCACCCCAATGATGAATATAAAGTTTGGTGACGATCGGATCAGGGTTGTGGTCTGTAGAGTGTGTGAAAGTACTTAGTGATGCAAAGAGTAAAATCCAAGATGGCCACCAGCGGCCATGTTTTTTGGCCGAATCATCCTAAAATGACTCGTTCCCATCTACATGTAAATGTCAACATTCATGACAAATTTTATGATGATCAAACAAACAGTATGGCCTGTAGCCCGCGCCAATGGATTCAAATTTGAAATCCAACATGGCCACCAGCGGCCATGTTTTTAGGCCGAATGACCCCAAAATGGCTCGTTCCCATCTACATGTCAATTTCAACATTCAGGACAAATTTCATAAAGATGCGACCAAAGATACGACCTGTAGACCGCGCGAAATTATTTAGTGATGCAAAGAGTAAAATTCAAGATGGCTGACGGTGGCCATGTTTTTTGGCCAAATGACCACAAAATGAATCGTTCCCATCTAGAGGTCACCTCGACGATCCATATGAAGTTTGGTGATGATGGGATCAGAGATGTGGTCTGTAGGATGTGTCAAAGGATTTAGTGATGCAAAGAGTAAAATCCAAGATGGCCACCAGCGGCCATGTTTTTTGGCCAAATGCCCCAAAATGACTCATTCCCATCTACATGTCAATGTCAACATTCATGACAAATTTCATAATGATCTGACCAAAGTAAGTACCGTACACCGCGGCCGAACTGTAGTTAGCCGGTGGAGCCGCGGTGTAGTTGCAGCTGTGGTGGCAACGCTGACCGCACTGCGGTTAAGTGAACACTTGCTTTGTCCAGCAGGGTACCTACATGTACATGTATATGAGCGAGGTCATGATCAAGGACATGGTCACTCATGAAATTGGACCCGCTCATTTCTGGGATCAAAGTAGACATATAATACATGCACATAATAAATTTTAGTGGGATAGATAGTTGAGCAGTTTTTGATTCTATAAGACCCACACACAGACAGAAGTCAGTCCTTCGAATTTGAGGCGCGCAATTGCGCTTGCGCAAGCCAAGGCGCGCGGATCTAAAAACCAGCGAGTTATTAAATACGCACGCCGAAAATTTCAAATGCGCACCTCGAAATTTGCAACCAGTGAACGAGATTTTAACACACCAATGGTTAAACGCCGACAAGACTATTCACCATGTATCTTTCTCAGCAGTGATGCGATTAGGATTACACTTCCGAGTTTGAACCTTTAGGTGGGCACTGAATGGAATCAGGATAGGCAGGTCCGGTCTGCGCATGCGCAGTTTTTAATGTAATAATATTTTGTCGAATAAAACTGAGCGGAACGACTTAACTAAAGTTCCGTAAACCATACGGTCAATTTGATCAGCTTGACAACGCATGTTTGACCCAAACTAGAACAGTTGTGGAAGTGTTCGATCCTCTTGTCGTGCGCGTCAAAAAATGACACATGCATAGACCGGACCTGCCTATCCTGATTCCATTCAGCCTTTTCCGAAACTTTAAGCGAGTCTGATGAGCATGCGCTCTCAGACGCGGAAGTCGACCAATTAGGTTGGCGATTATCGCAATACGATAGGGGAACACTCCGACGTTCGTACTCAGATATCACCAATTTTTGTACCTACCGTAGCTTGCCTGTTCTGGGTTTCACAGGAAAATGGCTAATTTGATTCTGTTTGTTGTTATATATATATATCACCTCGTTTATTATTCTTTTTCATAAACATAAAATAAAACAAGCCGAAGATGATTTGTTTAAAACTTCTGAACCATGAAACTGGCGATGTTATCAGAGTACGTTATACGTGTGAGAGTTACGTTACGCACAATGTGTTCCCCTATTGTATTGCGATAATCGCCAACCGACTAATTACCATGATCAGATTCACCGGGATTGTTGATGTTATCATCATGTGGACTATTGTACAATATAAACAAATGTCTTTATTTCTGTTTCTGTTGCCACACTTGGAATTAAACGTGTGCATACCAATATACCATTATACTTGTGTTTGTCTTTATTCAGTAATAATTTCATCGATGTTAATTTGAATTGTGCTCCCTCAAAAAAGGCGCGCGCAAATCCCAAAAGCTCCGAGCGATATATATCGGGCACCTACGTTTTCCAAATTCGAAGGACTGCAGAAGTACCGAATAACAACCAACTTCAAATGAACGACGATAAAAAACAACTAACGAAAAAACACACTGGCTGACGAATGGTGGCAAATGCCCGATAAATGACGAGGATGACGATGACAAATGACAAAAAACAACAAAGGAAAATAGTGACCGACAACGAAAAATGACTGATGACGAAAAACAAACGGCCAATGACTAACACGATATCGAACGATCGATGACCAAAAATTACTGATGACGAAAAAACAAACGGCCAACGATAAACACAATGTCGAATGATCGACGACGAAAAATATCTGGACGACAAACACATCGACCCAGGCCTGCAGGTTTAAAAATTATGTGTAACCTATGGTACATGTATTTTTCGTTCGCCTGGTTTGTGCTTTAATAGGCAATCCTAGTCGAAAATCTACGGGATATAATGTACCCTGCTGGACAAAACTAGTTTCCACTTAACCACAGTGCAGTTAGTAATAGTATTGCCACCGTGGCCAAAATGCAACTACATTATACGCCGCGGCTCCACTGGATAACTAGTTGGGTCGTAGTGTACTTGCAACGAAAAACACGACTGATGACAAATAAACAAAGGATGACCAACAATAAACACGACGACAAACTACCAAGGACGAAAAACGATAGACGACAACCAAACAGGAATGACGACAAACGTACACACTGACTGTGGCACTGACGACAGTGACGAATGACGACAAATTGTCAAATGATGAAAAACGATTAAATGAATAACATTAAATCAAAATTTAATTTTTTAAGCAAACAGACCTACCTTTAAAAAACTTGGATTTGAATAAAAATGCCTCCACTCCAGGACCATGTATGTGTTCACAACAGCACCGCCAAAATCTTAATCAGATATCACTTCCTTGAATTGTAATCAGTTATGGACTGATTGAATCACACATGATAAGACGGTAACTATGAATTAGGAAACATACTACAATTGCAATAGGCCTATACATTGCACGTGTAGCACTCCCCAGGTTCTAACCATTAAGTTGGAATTCTCGGAAACACGTTGATGAAATTTATTGTACAATTATTACAATGTCACATCAGGCGGCCACGGAGTAAAATATAATAACATGTTCTCTTCAACAAGTTCTGAACAAGAGTCCGCAAGAGTTTTAGCAAGTCCCCGAGAGCTTTGCTCTCCTAGTATATATACGCCGAAAAAGGACAACGCCCCTAGCCCATCAAATGTCGTGATCTGCTGGGAACAGGTGTCGCTTACATCAAACCAGATGGACAATTAATAATCCGCTTTGACAAAGCTTTTAACTCCAAAAGTCAACGACCCATAATTATAGGTCATCCACTCAGAGCTATAATTCCCAACAATTCAGGACACCGGACTATCAAGCTAAAGACATTGAACTTTCAGCTAAATTTAACCCAACTTACCTAACTCGTAGTCGTCTCGAGAGTGTTACATAACTCTCATCACCTTTTTCAAGATTTTTGTCCTAAGACAAAAAACTTGATAATTCCGTGAGTGGAGATCCAAACTATCTCAATTGGAATATACATTTAACACAATAAAACATAAGTTTTAACACATGAATGTCATAATCCGAATCGTCGATAGCAGGAATTGTTCCGAACAGGAGAATGGCACCATCCTGGAATATTAGCTTCTCATTCCGTGTTGGGAGTCAATAGTGGCCTCCCTATTAACTCCTTCCATCCTGGCTCCATTCCGAATATCCAGCGATTCCAGATCCAAACGATAGAGGCGTCGATCCCATCGTCATAGCTATGTTCAAATAATCGCCTTGTCTCGGTACGAAAATTGAAATGAATTTCAATTTGACCTTGAATTCGGGCGACATTTGACAAAGGATCAATATGGTTTAATATCCAGAATTTGACTTCCTGTGGAGGGTTATATTTGCCTTGTTTCGATACGAAAGATGAATAATTTTTCAACTTGATCTTGAATTCGGGCGTAAATGGGTTAAGGGTCAATATGGTTTAATATCAAGGGTGTGACTTCCCGTCATGGCTTAAACCGCCTTGTTCGATACGAAAGTTGAATAAATTTCAACTCGATCTTGAATTTGGGCATAAATAAAGGTTCAATACTGTCTAGTGGAAAGGACTTCATATACGTTGTGTAAGAACTGAAATGAATTATCTGGGTAATGTCAATAGCGTTACAACACGCTTATACGTGTAGAACACGATTTCAACCTTGAAATGACAATCTAACCAATTCACATTTTAATTTGGCTCCAAGCTCCTACAAATACGAGCATGGTACAAAACGATCTTGCACAAATGCTCTATCAACTGAGATTTTAGAAATCTTTGGCACGGCGTGTTAACATCACGCATGTCACGTAAAAATCGCTATCCATTAACCTGGAATGCCAAACTAAACATCTCCATGTATACCAGCATGTAACTTAATGCTCTATTACATAAACGTTTTACAAAATCATTAGCGCCGACAAGTTAAATCTCGTCATTTGTGTCAAAGCACAATTCCATAAACTTGGAATGCCAAATCAAATATCACGGGCCCCGTATTTGGCCATACCCGTCGAGTAATCTATAGCTTGTCAGCTAGTAACTCTAACAACTATCATGTAACACCCACACCAATTACGGACATTTTACATAAATGTCAAATATTTCATATATAGTTATTCCTTGTGAAACAACGGAATAAAATGTACAACCCCTGAGACAATTTGCTTTGGCTCCAAGCTTCTACAAATACGAGCATGGTACAAAACGATCTTGCACAAATGCTCTATCAACTGAGATTTTAGAAATCTTTGGCACGGCGTGTTAAAATCACGCATGTCACGTAAAAATCGCTATCCATTAACCTGGAATGCCAAACTAAACATCTCCATGTATACCAGCATGTAACTTAATGCTCTATTACATAAACGTTTTACAACATCATTAGCGCGACAAGTTAAATCTCGTCATTTGTGTCAAAGCACAATTCCATAAACTTGGAATGCCAAATCAAATATCACGGGCCCCTTATTTGGGCATACCCGTCGAGTAATCTATAGCTTGTCAGCTAGTAATTCTAACAACTATCATGTAACACCCACACCAATTACGGACATTTTACATAAATGTCAAATATTTCATATATAATTATTCCTTGTGAAACAACGGAATAAAAGGTACAACCCCTGAGACAATTTGCTTGGCTTACTGCATGGTTCACATAGCTAATTATATATGGGTTTTTAATACAACCTACATTACATTATTATCATGAAATGTCCCTTTAAAATCATTCAATGGTTCACTATACAACTTTTATTTTTCATGACCTCCGACAACTCTTAAACGATATGCGTAAGCTAATTTTCATTCGCATGTCTGGTTAACAAAAATCGATAGCTTTTCTGACCATTGCTAACGACCATTTTTACCCTTTTAATTCAGCACGCATGAATAATCTTCAAAGGTCAACTCAGTCCCCTGTGCAATAATCATGTTTTGACCAGTGTTTGGGAGAGTTTTGCTGGACTTTAATTTTCGATGCCATGGGGCAAGGTTTCATTTCCATTAAATTATATTCAATGGACAGTTGCTGTGGTATGTGTTTAGGCTAAATTGGATAGAGTGCATTGTGTTTTTCGTTGGACAAAGTCAGTTGTGTACAGTTTTCTGTGGGGTGGAGATATTTCTCCTGTTTTCAAGGAATACTTCATCTTGATTTACTATGGTTCTAATGTTTTTAAACAGCATAATTTTCATGGAATTAATAGGATTATTTTCGGATCCATTCATGTTCTTTTCTCTGACAACTCCTTAAAAAGTAAGTTCTTTGTTTTTCTTCTTTTATATTCTACATGTATATTATTACGTGTACTCGGTGCCGTCCACAAACATTTAGACATACTGGAAAGCATGTTAGTCTGATTAACACTTACAGACACTCTCAGAATACACGTAATAGATGTAATTAGGCATAATCAATTTTCTAGCCATTCTTTTCTTGTATGGGCATACCATAATTGATTATTCAGTTACATTTCTGACTTTCCGACTTTCAACTCTGATCAACTTTGGTTTGTTCGAAACTTGAACACATTAAAACCATTTCGATAACGCCTACATACAATGGCGATACATGTACAGCGATCTATCTATTTTTAAAATCGACATTTTAACCCAATCTGGGTGTGTCATAACACAAAATACCACTGACCATCCGTGTAGATATTCTTGCAAAACATTGGAATCATTTGGCTAAATTGAACATTCCCAAACAATACTTCAAACTTCAAGTGACTATAATGTCTGTAATTTAAAATTTTCCGAATTACTTCAACTAATTTCTTTTATTTCAAGATATATCTCGCTGGACGTAACCAGTTTTCTTGACAAACTGTCATAAATGACCAATGTTTTCGAATTGATAATCTGAGCACAATAAACTTAACATTATACGCTCAATTGACCGACAGAACAGCCTTAACAGAAACTGAACCCACAATTCGTTTAAAAACCAGAACTCACTAAAATCATACTGATTAACTTGACAACATCCTAAAATCATCAGTAAATGTTCTATACCTATATAACTTGCATAATGGTGTGACAATTTAGTACTTGTATAACCAGAATTTCCTAGAACATTTTTTTGTTTAGTGACTCACATTATTCAAAAATAATTTATTCAACCTCAAACAAGTTTACCAAAGGTGCGTTAATAATATATACGCCCTCAGCTTGCTCAAAACAACTTAATTATCTCTAAAGTTCTTTTCTCAAAACCAAAACTTATATCAAACCGGACTACTTTTGCATTTTGACAAACTCCTACTATATAGACCATAATAGGCATCAAAGACACTGTTTAAATTATTTAGCAATAACCTTGTGACAGATTTCTTTGCTCTGAAAATGTTCAACCAAACTCGCTTGTTTAAAATCAAACAGCCACACAACTGCGGCATATTCACTACCTCTGTATATATATGCCTCATTGAATAATTCACTGGAATCTTCACGTGTAGATTGTAAAATCAATCTTATCAATTTGGATACCATATAACGATGGACACACATTATATTCCAGCGATTATTTCCTATATAGTTGATAAATAACAACTCGACATAGAAAAACGCCAACCATAACGGTAATTTCCTAGCATACTTAATATAGAAAAATTGACGCAACAATTTAAACTATAACTGTGAATTCCCTGAACATAATTCCCTGCATAATTTAATAACTCACTGGGAGTCATTCTCGCGCAGATTGTCAAACCAATCTCTTGGATGCCATAGCTATGGACACATTATCACAGTGATTCATTTCATCTAGCTGATAACATTTTTCAATTTTAATAATTACGGCCAATTTGCACAAAAATTTAGACCAGCAACAATTATTGAAACAACTTCTTGACATAGAAAACTCTGACACTACAGTAATTTTTAAGCATACCTTATATGGGAAAATTGGCACAACAATTTTAAACCAAAGATAAATGACCTAATAGCTATACGGGTTGTGAACCAGGTGAACCAGCCAATGAATTGCAAATTGCCTCATATATACCTTATTTCGTCCATTTAGTTTCCTCCATATTTTTCTTCCGTGACCACCTGTCCAAGAATTCCAAGAAATGTCCTGCTAACTCGGCACCATCTCGGGAATGTAGCACTCCCCAGGTTCTAACCATTAAGTTGGAATTCTCGGAAACACGTTGATGAAATTTATTGTATAAATATTTACAACATCACATCAGGCGGCCACGGAGTAAAATATAATAACATGTTCTCTCGTCAACAAGTCCTGAACAAGAGTCCGCAAGAGTTTTAGCAAGTCCCCGAGAGCTTTGCTCTCCTAGTATATATACGCCGAAAAAGGACAACGCCCCTAGCCCATCAAATGTCGTGATCTGCTGGGAACAGGTGTTGCTTACATCAAACCAGATGGACAATTAATAATCCGCTTTGACAAAGCTTTTAACTCCAAAAGTCAACGACCCATAATTATAGGTCATCCACTCAGAGCTATAATTCCCAACAATTCAGGACACCGGACTATCAAGCTAAAGACATTGAACTTTCAGCTAAATTTAACCCAACTTACCTAACTCGTAGTCGTCTCGAGAGTGTTACACACGCCGCAACACAGAATTCTTTCTTTGAATCGTTTGATTTTTTAAAATTTCCATGATGATGAACTTGAACTGTTGAACTGGTTGATTGAATGATTCTTGAATCTTTATCAGTGTTGTCTCTAACAGTTCACAGCAGCATAACTCAGTAATTGTCGACAGTGTTGAAGTGGAGAAAACGTAATTCACGAAATCAAGCGAGCAATACTGTCGATTTGTCAAAAACTGTTTGCTATGGCGGCGAAGTTCAAGGTGAAGGCTATGGGATATATGGTAGTAATTTCTGGACCACTTAAATTGCCGTAAGCCGGATTGCAGGGCGGTCGCTAGACGGGGAATAATTAGTTATTTACTTATTATGCTTGTAATATCACAATGAATTTTATCAGATGAAAAAACTGTATTTAATTCTCGATAAGAACTGAGTACTGTGACCTAGAACCTGGGAATTAATTTGATCAGTTGTTGTCTGAGTATTCCACCGCTATATCTGAGCACCCTGTAGTTTCTGCTGGATTCTGCGCAGTGACGAGCGGAAGTCACGTGTTAATTCCGAAAACATGCATACACTCTTTCCTGAAAATCGTTCCATCGTATAGAAATATATATAGAAAAATTATATGACGTCATCATTCACACACGCCTTAGGTATAAACACCCACCGGGGTGGTTGCTATAAGCCTTTGGCTTACTGCCAAATCCTTTTCTCTAATGTTGAATTGTTAATGTCTTTATATTATGTCTTATATTTGCTAATTCTTGAGAATATAATATGAAGGTGATGACCCTGTTTTCGGACGCCGGATTCGGGGTCTGTTATGGCGTATGTTGGTTTGCTATATTCCCCGATAGAGTTGTCTTCCATCTGGCATCTGCTTGACAGGCCAAACCGTTCATATTATAAATTAGTTGGTTATGCCTAGTGTATCACACTAGAATGGTGGAATAGTTACATTAGTCCATGAGCCAGGCTCCCCAAAATTGGAAAGTGGTACCAATTTGGTGGGTAAATTCTACCAAAAGTTTTCTGAAAGCTCATGGTCTGAAGTTTAAGTCAGTGATGGAACACACTGGGGCGGTGCAGCTTAGTGTGACAAATGTGTGTTTCCATGGCCACGCAGTGTGTTTTTGGCCGGTATAAAATATATGCCTATATATCTTGGCATTGATATGGGGTGCTATCCATGGTGGGCTTTCATTTGGCACTGGAGATTTCACCACTATATGTCAAGATCATATACAAAGGTCAGGGTCATTGACCAAAATATTTTCATATCGCGTCATACATTTTCTTCCCACTGAGTTTATATATCAGTTTTGAATACGTTATCTTTACTCGAAAAAATCACATGGGCTACACGGAGAACTGTGTTATGGCTACAACTGACAAGCCAGTCATGAGATAAAGACCTCTAAACTTTGTGGCCATTATCGAAAATGAGTAAACATCAGTTATTTCCCAAGATGTCGTGCTTTTGTGTATAGTATAGAGTTATTTATTTATCTGGGGTCCTATCGAGGTTGAATTGTGAATATATTGACTAAAGCATGAAACTTATACAAATATATACTTAGTTATGGGGAAAACTTTTTGGAGGCCGTGCCCAGGTGGGGTGGTGTCAAATGTCATTATAAACCCAAGTTTCCGAGTCTACGACACCATATATGAGGAAAAATTAAAAAAAATCCGCTTTTGAGAATCAAATTTTAATCTGCTTTTAAGTACTGCCTTGTGGTAATTGTGACAGAACATAAGCGACGATGAATTACCATCAAGACCAAACTAACTGCAATGTTGGTGACTTTATTAACTAAATCATGAAATTTTACATGTGTTGCGTAGTTATAATGGACACTTGTTGGGGGGTGCCCAGTGAGAGGTCTGACAAACTGTCGAGATAAAATCGGGTTTCCATGGCACCGGCATTAAAGATTGTTATTCAAAATCCAACTGCTGGGAACCTGAGCCTAATTTTGTTTGAAGAAATGATGTGAACTCATATTGCCATTAAGGATCCATCAATGGACTTGGCTATATGCCTTATAGGGGTAAGGTCAATTAATACAGTCAATGTCATTGGAAAAAGGTAATATTTGGTCTATTTTTTTATAATTTGGCTCATATTCCACTACCTCTAGTAGGTTAGTCATAAAAGCAATCCTCATCATCATGCATACCTTTGTGGTAATACATGACTCAATCAGACTCATGATACATTACCCTTGAGATATAATCAGAACAAAGGAAACACGATTTGTGACATTAACTAAAGCACGATACTGCACTTATCTATTTCTTGGTTATAGTGAAAACTTTTTAGAGCGGGGCGTGCCTAGATGAGGAGTCATATATCCAGATAAAATATAGTTCCCATGTCAATGACATTAACTATTTGGGGAACAGTTGAAAAATCAAAAGCTTACACTGGGCAATCTGACGAGCCTTGTGTTTATACAGATACAAGTCACGATAAAACCCGACTTAAGTGGTTTCCACACATGAGCTATCTTAGGAAGTGGAAAGTCCATACGGACCTACATAGATAACTAGTTAATTGTTAACCCTTTGAAATAGATACATTAAAATAAGCGTATTTAAATTCGCGCAGTACTATTTTTCGCACACCCATCTGTGCGCGAATTTAAAACTGAGCGAAAAATAGTACAACACCTCAATGTATACCAAACCACGTGGCGGAAATAAGAGGGTTATACGTTCGTGAGTTACATATACATGTATTACCTAAGATTATAAATAATTACATTCATATTCGGACAACCAATCTTAACACCATTTATAGCATATAAAGCGATAAATATTGTGTAGTCTTCTATGTTACAATGCTTGTAAAAAATCCTATTTTACGTCAACCCGTTACGCTAATATATTAGCGTACAGGGACAAGTGTTTTCGTAATCTTTTACATTAATTGTAGTACCCGAGATTACAAAATTTTCACCACTCGTGGTATTGTGGTTTTAACCACTCGCCAAAAGGCTCGTGGTTAAAACCACAATTTCACTCGTGGTGAAAATTTGGTATTCTCGGCTACAATGTGTGTATTCAATATATACACGTCGTGACACAGTGATCTATATGGATCGATATGTGGTCTCATTCAGGGTCCACTTATCAATATAGTCCAGTGCATTTATGAGAAAATAGGGCTCAACCTCAAAATAATTGCAACACAAAAGATTTTGTTTTATTTTGGTTGGGAGCATCATAGAGTATACTCAGCTAAAAATCAAGAAAAATCTGAACATGCGAAATGGCCTTTTTGAGGCAAAAAGTGGCGAAAATGATGAAAATTTGGTGAAAAATGGAGATTAACATTTTTTGTTAATAACTCTTGATGTAAACATACAATAGTTATATTTTGACAATGATAAACTGTGGTACATTTGTATCCAAGATTTTGTATCATTTTATTCTATAAATGTTTATTAAATTTTCGAAATTTGGGTCAAAAAGTTGAAAAATTTGCCAAAATTCAGTGAACAATGGAAGTCTACAATAACTCTTGATGCAGTTGTAAAATTGTCATAACTGGGCTTGGAACTATTGTTATATAGTTATATCCACAATTTTTGGGTTTTTTCATGTTGTTACTACAAGCAAATAATCAAAATATTTTAGGGTGAAAAGATGTAAAAATGACAAGAAATCAGAGAAAAATGGAATTTCACATTACATGTTTATGCATTAGAAAATTGCCATAGTTGGACTTGGACTGTTGTCAGTCAGTTATATATGGGATTTTGCATCAATTTTGGGCCAGGTTGTGGTATCAATGACACTAAGTTGTCCATATCTTGTGGCAAAATAGTGAAAAAATAGAACAAATATAGAAATTCAATTAAAAAATATAGAATTTTGAAAAAATAATAAGTCTGGATAGATCGTTCTGATTTTCAGTCTAGGCCTCCATTTCGCTGTTGTCGAAAGGCTGTGTGTTCGAACAGTCAACACCTTGGCATTCCCCACAAGACATAGAACACATAATTCCATGTTTTCGGCATGTGCACCTATATTGCTTTTGCAGTCCGTTTTACATTTACAACGAATGATGTTCAGTAGTTCGTTTGGAGCTGGTGGTTCATCGCATTCGATAGGATTAAGCCACCCATCCTTTATTAATAACCTGCCATCCCCAATCAGTTGGTTCCAAATTAAGCACCTTCCAACATTGCACCTGGTGATATTGTGTGTAAATGAAATCCTTTTCTACATAAAAGTCTGACCATCGATCTATATTTACAATATACGTCGATGGTCTGACACAGCAGGTTACATCACCTCTGGTCGGCGCTTTGGCAACAGTGATAAGCCTCTGAAACAAGAGTTGAGGGTCGATGTGTACAACGTCGTTGTCGATCTTGAGAGACGGAGCACTCATTACTGCCACGAAGTGGGTGGACACTGGTGTACAGATTTGTATAGACTCATGGTCGTATGGAGGAATGTATTCTTGTTTCGTACTAGAGTATAAATCGTACCGATAATTACGATAGTACGACACAGATTAGCACATGTGTTTACGTCACCGCTGTAATTGTGGGGACATGTTTCTATTATGAAGATTTGCTATCCCGAAGGTCCGCTATTCCGAAGGTTCTCTATTCCGAAGGTTTTTGTTATTTTTAGGTTAATTCTATATTCTAAAGTATTGAGACTAATTTGAGAGGGTTCATTTTCACAAAGATTCTTTTTATGGAGTGTGCGCTCACATCAGAACTGATCCTACGCGCACACCGATACAGATACAGGAGGAAATAACTTAACTTAGAACATTAAATGTGATTTTGTTTTGTTTTCGCGGGTTTTCTTGAGATTTAATGTCATTACGTGGGCCCATACCGTTGAATTCTTGGCATATAATATGAATGTTGTGGTATATATGGACCCTCCTGCATTGGGACATGCCACAGGTTGACTTAAGTGATGTTCTGTGTGGGCTCCAATTTGGAGTTCAATATTTTAAGGGCCAAGTTTAGAATTTTATGGGTCCATAGCTTTGAACTCTGGGCATATAATATGAATATTGGGGGGCATGTCTCTATTCCGAAGGTTCACTATCCCGAAGGTCCACTATTCCGAAATTTCTCTGAATGTTCGCTATTCCGAAGGTTCACCAATCCGAAGGTTCGTTATTCCGAAGGTTCTGTGTTCGGAAGATTTTTGTTATTTTAAGGTTAATTCTATATTCTAAAGTATTGAGAGGGTTCATTATCACGAAGATTCTTTTTATGAAGGAAATAACTTAAAACATTAAATGTGATTTTGTTTTGTTTTCGCGGGTTTTCTTGAGTTTAATGTCATTACGTATGACCTTATTTCTCATTACATATTCACGCCAAGCAGCCCACACAATTGCTATGTTTCCATGCGATTTAATGTGATTACGTGTGACCTAATATCTCAATAATCTGAGGCAAGAGTACGCCTGCTAAAGGCGAATTATAACAGTTGGGGCTATAACGCTCAATGAATACTGGAGGGGCTATAACAAACAGCGCAGCAGAATATCGCTGAATGGACGAGTATGAGATGAGCCTAACTGCAATTGTGACTTTGTTTAAAGGCCCAATTAACTTTCGAGTCATTCATTTTTTATAGTATATATGGTTTTAATAACAATTTATGCCATAAAATTTGAATAAAATACTATAATTCATCACCATTTGAAACGCAGAATACTGCTATCTCCTAGTTTGAAACACCTTTAAAATACAGCGTCGTATATCTAGCAATTAGCAACCAACATGTCCTCCTCGGCTTTTCATAGATTTCAACGTAATTTGATACTTATGGGTATTTATGTCCGGGAAGTGTTTTGGACTGGTCAAATCGTGACCCCGACTTGACCTTGACCTTTAAAACTGTCAATGCAAGGTCAATTTGGGTAAAACGGACAAATTTCGGCGAAATTTGATACCTAGGGATACTCTTGTCCGGGGAAAGTTTTGAACGGGTCAAATCGTGACCTC
Organism: Siphonodentalium dalli; assembly: GCA_032622095.1. Taxonomy (NCBI): domain Eukaryota; kingdom Metazoa; phylum Mollusca; class Scaphopoda; order Gadilida; family Siphonodentaliidae; genus Siphonodentalium; species Siphonodentalium dalli. The sequence goes on from CP136065.1 coordinate 2,073,031, forward strand.
GGCCTGACCTTGACCTTCAATGTGGTCAATCAAAGGTCAAATCGGACAAAACGGATGGATTTCGACGAAATTTGATACCTATGGGTACTTTTGTCGGGGGAGTGTTTTGGACGGGTCAAATCATGACTCCGACCTTACCTTGACCTTCAAAATTGTTCATTAAAGGTCAAGTGGGGTAAAACGGACGGATTTCGAAAAAAATTGATACCTAGGGGTACTTTTCTCCGGGTGGGGGTGTTTTGGACTGGTCAAATCATGACCCTGACCTTACCTTGACTTTCGAAATAGTCAATTGAAGGTCAAATCGCGCCTTTCACCGGAAATCAGATGGGAAACAGCCCGGGCGAAGTCGGGCCCATCAGCTTGTGTAATAAAGAAGACAGTTTGAAGAAAGTAACGTATGACACGAGAAACGGGAAAACTTGAAATATGGAAGTATGCAAATTTCCCGCATCAAATTTGAAAGCTAGTTTATAGAATAATTGTATTATAATTTATATTTATGGCTAATAATATGATATTGGTGGCGTTACCATTTCTGACTATGGTTTTCTTGTTATTATTGCTTGGGATGTTCGCTTGAATACATAACTCATAACATCTTTCCCTCCCATGTTCATAAGGATCTTCGTGTCTATTAGTTCAGTGCATTTATGAGAATAAAGTGCCAAACCTCAAACTGATTGCAAGACAATGTTTCTTAGCAGGAATAAGCCTATTAACCAATTATAAACAACATACTAAAAAGGATCAAGAAAGGCGAAATTTATAAATTTTGTGAAATAAATTTAGTAAAATTTGGTAAAATACCCATTTTATAGCTTTTCAAGGATGTTTATAAAAAACTTCATTTAACATGTCCTTCCATTTATATATTCATTTTGTTGAGTACACAATCCTGATTACAGAACAGAAAACATTTTCCAGATACGTTGAGAATTTTTCCAGTTATGTGCCTCCAAAATTGTGAGTTTGTCTAATTTCGGAGCCTCAATTTCTGAAGAATTAGCTAAAATCCATTTTTTAGGGTCTAGTATTTTAAAAACTAGAGAACAATGATGGGATATCTTACTGTTGTATTAGTTACCTCACTATATTGTGCACAAAAAATGATTTCTTTATGCATCTAGCTATGATCGAGAAGACAAAAATATTCTTAAACAAAATGTGTGTTCCATTTGCCTTGTGACACAGAACTGTTGTGATGAAATACCATATTTGAGGTCATACAATTGATATCCATATGCCCTGTATTTCTCATAACCTCTTACGTATACTAGGTTAAATACACTGTGCTGGAATTGCTAAACACATATGTGCCATAATCAACTTATGGCCCTATGAATCCTTTGTATTGACTCTTTTCCAAAAATGCCATTTTGGACTGTTTTGTGGTGTTTTTGTCCATTTTAAAGTTTTTTTTTTGCACAAATAGTAAATTACAATGAATAAAATTAGTGTTTAATGTGTAAAATCATTTGAACGTGCCTCCTAAAACACTTAGTGTTGGAAAAAATATTATTACATTGGTTATGCCAATCAACAGTCACTGGATTTCACATATTTTTCAAGAAACTGACTCCAAATTTGAATGTTGATAATGGGGTAGGTGAAATCACAAAGGCTATGATCTTGTCACCATAGTTTAGTCATTGGAGACTAAGGGTTGTTTTATTCCAGTTTGTGCAGATTATTCTTGCATGGTAAACAGTTTAGTACTTTAATAATTATTAGATGTTTATTTAGAACTTTATCAGCATGTTATATAGAACCAGCCAGAAATAATGATTCGCCATTTCGCCATTGATTTACAACAAAAAGGATCGTAGCTCTAAATATGAACATCAAAACAGGAAGAAGTTTACTCTGTATGAAAGAATAACGTTTGTAGGGGCTGGTGATGTTAAATTTGTATGCATCAAGGTCCATATATTCTAGATTTTGTCAATATGGTTTCCCTTACCCCATTTTTCAGATATTCAAATTTGGCATCAGTTTCCAGAATAATTAGTGAAATTCAGTGACATTCATTGACATATCCAACATAAAGCATTTATTTCAACACTAAAGTGTTTCAGGAGGAATGTTCAAATGATTTTGCACATTAAACATACATTGTTTTCACAATTTATACACAAAAACCTTTTAAAATGAACAAAAAATTCCCCAAAATAGCATTTTTAGATGATTCAATTCTAAAGATTCATAGGGCCATAATTTGATTTTCTACACCATGATTTGGGAAATTCCTTTACAATGTGTTTAACAATGTATACTTAAGTGATTATGAGAGACAGGGAATATGGATATATATTTATTGATTTGTATGACATCAAATATGCTATGTCATCACGCCGGTTCTGGGCCACAGGCAAATTTGGCTGCCCATACAAGGGTGGAAAACACATTTTGTTTAAGAATATTTTTGTCCTCTCAATCATAGATGCATAAAGAAATCATATTTTGTGCACAACCGAGAGAGGAAATGACTAAAACAACAAGGAATCCCTTCATTTTCTTTATTTTTTAAAATACAAGACCATAAAAAATGGATTTTAACTAATTTTGAGAAATTGAGCCTTCGAAATTAGACAAACTCCAAATTTTGGAGGCACATAACTAAAACAATACTGAACGTATCTAGGAAAGGTTTTCTGTTCTGTAATCAGGGTTGTGCACAAAATGGTTATATAAATGGAAGGACATGTGAAAGGACGTTTTTTATAAACATCCTTAAAAAGCTATAAAATGAGTATTTTACCAAATTTTGACAAATTTATTTCACAAAATTCATCAATTTCGCATTTCTTGATTCTTGTTGATTTTTAGTATATTATTTGTGATGTGTTAAAGTACTTATTCCCACTGAGAAACTTTGTGTTGCAATTATTTTGAGGTAAAACCATAAATGCACTGGACTAATACCTGCTATAGACGCAGCATGAGACAAGTGCTGTGTCCATGTCATTTATACAAAATCCCTGAATGCATTTAGGATAGGATAGGATATTTTATTTGCAATACACATATCTATTACATAATAGTGGCGAAAATTATGGAAAATTATGTCGTATATTGTGGGGGGATGGCATAGTCTGGCAAGACAGTCTTCCAGCCATCCCCAGTATGGTGAATATAGAAACTAATAACAATAGTAAGATGGCTTCGGGTGAGCCGTGCACATATTGTGTATATGTAATTTATAAGTTTAGGGCTTTGTTAAAGAGTGTGTGAAATTTATTTCAACAAAAGAAGACATTAACGTTAATAATTGAGCAATAATTTGAGTTCATTTCAATTCAATTCAATAAACTAATTTCGAGGTCGGTAAAGGGTGTGCGATAAGCAACACACGTATATGTAATATGTCGTATGTCGATTTCGGTGTTGAGTGGGTCACAGTGAATCACAAAAACATTATCGCCACTGTGTTCAATAACTAACTATGTATTTACCGACTGTATTTTCTGCGCTCAAGTTGATACGAACTTTCAGTGTCAACATTATATCTTTAATTAACATCCATTGATGAAATTATATTAATATATATGTATATTGGTTACATATGTGCCAAAGTTCACATGGTAGTTTGAACTGGGGTTTCGAATTTGTTCAATGCTAATACAAAATATTCAACAAATATTTAGGAAAACGTGCGCTATTCAGGAAGTAACCTTGTACACCACTTCTATGCTCTAGAATTTATGGAGATCATCATTGACAATTAAGCTGTCTTTACAAGTATAGTGTTAGTTACAATGTTTATTTAAACTATTTATTGAATTGAACTACAAATTCATAATTTGTCAAACACAAGAAAACATATTTCAGTCATATCCCGATGTCCATACCAGCCGGGGTCCGTATAAACCAGTGTCCGTATCAACAGGAATCCGAATCATCCCCAGGGTTCGTATAACAGCTGGTGTATGGTGCCAGCCCTGACAGCCATGCTTTCACTCCCATAATAATACATGGTTAATAAAAGTAGTGGCTCTTGTTACGCGCGCCGCGTGTATATACTAATGTAGATATTCTTGTTTCGCCTGACCGCGTGGGTGTTTTATTTATAGAATGGAATTATCTGGGAAGATTAACAGTCGAATTGCGAGCCAGAGGCCGGTTCCGGTAAAATGTGTAGTTGGGAATTTTAATTTCGTGTATTGTCGTTAACGTTATGTCAATAATGTTGATTTAAAAGCTATGTCATTGTTATATGCCATCAACATCGTTTTTCGGTTGATCTATGAGCCTATAGATCAATCAGTAGACGAATAACATACTGTATAATTCCGCGAAGCGGATTATACTAAGTATGTTATTCGTCTACTGATCGGTCTATAGGCTCATAGATCAACCGAAAAACGACGTTGGTGGCTTATAATTACAACTATAACACTTTATTTTCAACTATGTACTATTAATCCATCTCAGAAAATTAATTGCCATGAAATGACTTCCCGTTGGACGATCTCGGAATTTGGTTGATGGGTCGAAAATAAATTGGTCGAAATTGTCAACGAGCAACTTCGCCAAGCAAAGTTTCAGAAAATAAATATTTACACTTCAACTTCAAATTTCAGCAATGAACTATCCATGATAAAAAGAATTACTTGTTTGGCTACGACTTAAGTTTAAAATGACTCAATAACAACCATGTAATTATCAACACACACAAAGTCGAATCTGCGATCTCCGGTAAAATTATTAACTCTAGTCCAGACTCCAGCCCGATGGCCGATGTAATTTGTAAACAAATGCCCTGATCATATATAATGTGTTCGTGACAAATGTTATGTCATTACCATTGTTATGAAGCTGAAAAATGTTAAAAGAGTTGTAATCGGGTAACACATTTTATTTATTCCCAATAAAATTTGCCATGTTGATCAGCCTGATACATGATAAGTTGTGTTCACAGCAGTAACTATACACGTTGTCATAGATGCTTTTTCGAAAATTGGACAAATGAAAAACGCGGCACGAACTTTTAGTGGCCAGTCGAGCGTTACGAAAACATGAATACCGCTGAAATGAACAGACATAATTATAGTATAGTGTCCGTAAGAAGCAGGAACATGCAATATAGACATCAACTACATGTTCAAATGTTTCTAGCATTGAGTTGACGAGTTGTTTTTTCACTGAAACTCTAATGGAATTCTCGTTCCGCGCTTTCGCGTCATCCGGGGACGTCGTGTGGGGCGACGGTTATAGACTCGCCTATTTTTCTTAAAGTGTCAATACGCGATGTGACTCGTCTACTGCAACGTCCATGCACTGATAGATCAGGTCACGTGCTAGCTTCTCGATCAATCAAATGGCCGCATTTCGACCAAAACGAATGTAGTTGTAATTATATTGTTATAAGCTATGTCTATTACAAATAAAAGAAATGAAAAAGACAAATTGTAAATCTTATATTCAACTTTTATAGACATTTTTCGTTCTGCAGTCCGCTGGCGGTTGTGGTCGGAGACGGCGAAGTCGGCCTCCGGTTCGTTAATTAGGTGCTGGTTGTTATTGTTATTTTAACGGAATTCTGTGTTGGTCATTCGCGAAACCATTATATTTTATATTCTATAATTACAATCATGGGTATATAATCTATGATCTTGAGCGCATTACCATTGTTGACATTGGTTTTGTTTGTTCTGTATGTAAATGGTAATGACTGAGTGAAGTGTAGTGAAGCGTAGCGCCACGTGTGCTTATTTGGTCTCCGACGCTTCACGAGGACACTATCTGACTTAAAACCCACACACCCAACAGAACGGCCCTGTGCCAATGCATTCTCTTATATATGCGAGTCGACAATAGGTCGCCTCGCATATATAAGAGAATGCATTGGCTTAACACATTAAAAATTATAAAATTGTTAAAGAATGTAAGAAAAAATGGTAAAAAGTGTTAAAAAAAGATTTTTATTAGGCCAATGCATTCTCTTACATATGCGAGGCGACATATGGTCGACTCGCATATATAAGAGAATGCATTGGCACGGGGCATAACTGTAACTATCACAATGTGGTCAAGGAGCCGGTTCCAATGATATCCATATTTGTATGGTTCTATTGAGACAGACCGAAGATTTTCTTGCCTGCCTCAATTTTTTTTTCAATTTTCTCCAGAAAGTTAGTCAAAATAGTTGCATGTCAGAGTGTCAATTGAAATATTTATCATTTTCTCATTCCCAAAAGCAAAAATAAGTGGTTATTAAGCTCAACATTGATAGATATCCTACTGCATATTGAATGAACAAGGGACAAAATGTTTTTATCCAAGGTTTTAAAAAAAACAATTGCAATTTTTTTTTGAAAATGTTATCGGAAACAGAGTATTTTTTTGTTTTGGCCTAACCCATAGAGAGCCCCACACCGCCTGGAGCTGACGACACTCCATAGTGCTTACATCCGTGTGAGGCTCCCTGTGGGTTAAACATTAAACTGTATCAGTGAGGTTTGAGATGGATGTCTGACCTTGCTGATCAAGCCTTGAAAAAGTTTGTCTGTAATTTGCAGAATGAGGTCCCCAGAGGGTAAATTTAGTGATGCTATCCTACACGGTGGGTTAGCATCGCAAAATTCAACCTCTGAGAACCTCATTCTGCTTAGGCCTCAATTGCTATGGGAAACCTAGGATCAGATTATGTTCCTCATTTGATGTTGTTCACCCATTAGTCACCTCGATTATGCATTTTATCTGCAAATTAACCCTTTACCCAACAGAACGGCCCTGTGCCAATGCATTCTCTTATATATGCGAGTCGACCATGGGTCGCCTCGCATATATAAGAGAATGCATTGGCTTAACACATTAAAAATTATAAAATTGTTATAGAATGTAAGAATAAATGGTAAACAATTTTTTTAGGCCAATGCATTCTCTTATATATGCGAGGCGACCTATGGTCGACTCGCATATATAAGAGAATGCATTGGCACAGGGCATAACTGTAACTATCACAATGTGGTCAAGGAGCCGTTTCCAGTGATATCCATATTTGTATGGTTCTATTGAGACAGACCGAAGATATTTTAGGCTGTTGAAGCTTTATTTGGCCGGTTTTGGCCGGTTTGTTGGGTAAAGGGTTAAAACACACCCATGTGCACATCATATGTGAGTGGCATATTATGATATGGGTATTCGGACACTGTGTTGTGAATACAATGGTCTTTCGAATATGTATTAATTAATGTATAAGCTTTGCTGAACGGCCATTAAAAACCTACTATCCAATAGTTGTATCGGTTTGGCCTGACCTGATAGCAAGTCGTTAGCAACTGGCGTGTGACATCTTAACACAATCTGCAGTCGTCACATTTCAGCACGTGCTGAATTCAAGATATCATCAATCAGGAAAAAGTACCGTATTGTATGTCACCTCATACTTATGATTTGGCTTCCACATTCATAACCCAGACCGACAAGTTAAGAGTCATGCCATTGTGGCTTGCCGCTGTATACTATTGACTGACGGCATGCATGTGATTTTTTTTCATTTTGATCTATTTCAGACTTTTTTCGTATATGATTTCATATTCAATCGTTATTTGTTGAACGATTGAATTTCAATAACCCGCATTTGGTCAAAGAAGGGACCTGGTAACACGGTTTTCATTTGGGTGGGGCGTGAGACTTCGAAGTTTAAACAGCACCCTCCATTAGCAAACATCATTTTTCAACTGGATTTAATATTTTTCTCTTTGTTTTCTGTTTTGCCCGTCCATTTTATGTTTGTTGTTGGGTGCGTTTTAATTGTTATTTAAGAGTAGATGCGATTACTTATCTTGAAACCCATAATTAATTATCGTTTTTTGCATTCTATTATTCGTATTATTTAGTTTACCTTTATTTAATTTAGAATTGGACCGATACATTATTTCTATAACATGACCATGGGGTGGGGTTGTTTTATGGTGCCCATATTTAGCATGAACAAAGGGTGATGCTACAGTGTCATGGGCCCACAAATAAGGTACCCCGCCTTGCTCACCGGAAGATAATATTATGCTAATGATGAACAGACAGTATGCCGTAGGAGCAGTTTTAGCCAGTCAAAAATAAAAATAGTGTAAATAAAATTGTAGAGAATCCTGAATCTCATAAATTGCTTACATATTGGTGTACATATACAAAACACAACATATGCAACTTTAAATCCCACACGCAGTCGTGGCCAGGTTATTTTGTTTATATAATCATCGGAGGTGCCGTTGTTGTAGCGAGAGGTATCGGATTCGTCCGAGATCGCAGCGCGCGGGCGCACGAATTAATATATTTTACAGATTCCCGCGTTATTCCAGCGTTGCAGATTGCTGACTGCTAAAACTGGTCATTCTGAATATGGGCACCATAAAACATGGGGTGGGGGTTGGTTGGTCAAACTGATCGTACATGACGATCTGTCTCATCTAAGATTTATATGTATACAAACTGTCTTGTTTTGCTTGGCAATCAACATGTTATATTTAAATATTGAAGCGAAAATGTATTTTCTGTTTGGGTATGGAGAACTATGAATTTCCAACTGCATTTGTAACCAAATCTAGTATCTTCTATTTGGGCTTCAAGTTTTCCAACTGTTGTATATATGTCTCGCCAACCCTCGTCTATGGTGGTGATTTTTTCCCAAAATTATTACACTATAATTACAAATTTTCACCGAAATGTAAGAACGATTTTAATTTTAACATCAGTTTTTACATATTCCAGGAATGATGATATGTTGACAAATCATGTACATTGGATAGTCTCAAAACGATAAATATGAATAGAACATTTTAGATTGCAGCATACATGTAAAACAAAACAGTTAAGAGAACTTCATCACATTTCTTTGACCTGGAATTGTGGGAATGGCGTTGCAACAAATACCATATTCGACATTATTACTTAGTATGGTCTGCTGCAAGAACATATCCTGACCCTCTGATACCCCAGTAAAATTGTGAAGCCTAATATGATTACCAAAGTGTATGCCAATCCCCATCATTGTTGATGTGTCTTTAAATTATGACCAAAAAACAAACATTCTAACTGATGCGCCAAAAATCGGATTTGGCAACTTGTCCATTCTTGACAACCGACGATATAACAGGACATTAAATGCGGAACCGGATTGTATCGATTGAAGCCATGTCCCCGGAACAAAATTGATCTCACCCCTACATGATTAAGTACTATTGGGGTGGGGTCAATTTTTGTTCTGGGCACCTGTGATTGGAGCCTGTGTGTTTGTGCACAAGTTGAAACAACTAATCAGAACTTGCACTGAATCGTTTAGATGAGAAAATTTAACTTTAAACTCTAGAAAGCTTCCAGTCTAATAAAGTTCCTTGGTACTATACTATAGATATAATGTGGAACGTTCACTTTTCAAACTGTTACTGTACATCAAAGGGCTCAAATAATGATTTATGTGTTCTAATCACGTGTCGAGATATAGATTTATCATGTTCTTGAATACAACGATGCGAAAGTATAATCCTTATTGTTATCATATAGACTGATGTGGCATTTCCATCAGACAGTCTCATCATCTGGGGAATTTTCCACTTCCGGCACGATGGGCATGGCTTCGACGGCTTCTGGTTGTGGAGGCGGAATTTCGACCATTATAGAAGTAACGGCGTCAATCACCGGTGCCTTATTGAGAGTTATTGGTGTAGCCGGTGTCGATTGGTCATCACTTTCTTCGAAAATAACATCAGAGAATTCTATCAACTGATTTTCCAGTTCTCTTGCTGTCATTAAAAAATTTGTCTTCTTTTCACCAACAGCTTTATCGCCAAATGATACGGCAGACTGCAATGCCAGTACATTATTGTTAATATTTGTGACCACGTCGGAGCACTCGATTATCTTTGATCCAATGGTATTGTCCTCATTTTCAATAATCGCACGTCGCTTCTTGACAAACTCTGTCTGTAAATTTTCAAAGGTGTCGTGTATGAGTTTTTCTCTATTTTTCTTAACTTCGACCAACGTTTCTTGGAATTGTTTTATCTCGTCTTGATACACCTTAGTGTCGTTAATTTTAGTTTTAGCTAACTCGATTTTAGCCTTCATTGTTTGTAATTCCTCTTTGTATATCTGTTGCAGGATGTTCATGTCATGTGTCGAATGCGAAGCGTGACATTCGTCTGCGGAGCATAATGGGATTTGACAAGACTTACAGTAATAGGAAAAATCCAAATTGTGAACAGCACAGCTATCATATGAATTAATTTCGTGGTTTCTCATAGGGCGAATAACGTGCTTTTGCAAAACTCCTTTATCTGGGTGGTACTTCTCCTTGCATGACAAACAATATAAAATACTGCAGTTTTCACAATAAAAGCAGTTTATATTTTTCTCACTTTCGCAGATATGACATCTGTCAGTTGTTTTATTTGGTAATAAACGTTGATGCCATTTGCACCAATTTTCCACAACGTCAGCAAGAACACTATTTGGTTTTAGTCCTGCCACTCCGCACCCAGGTGATGCCTTGCATAAGGCACACTCGAAATTGTTTCCCAAATTGGCCAAACACTGTCTGCAGAAATTGTGACCGCACGGCAAACACATAGGATCCCTGAACAAGTCCCAACACACCGCGCATGTTAATTCTTTCTCGAAGTCCATCTGTGCGGTCGCCACCGTTGACATCGTCTTGCTATAACAAACACTATCTGTAGAATTTTCTACCAGTAGAATGCATACACCCCGAACAGTATTCTAGGAAAAACGATATTGCTGGGCGATGGAAATAAGATAAAAAATAAGATCTATTATTGTCATTACGTTTCCTCGTGTGACGATTCACATTAATTTCATCCATGGTTAGCCAGGAGATTATTTATAAACAAGTATCGTGTGCAAATCACACAATAACAAGTATCGTGTGCAAAGCACATACCAACCACGTATATGATCATGATAGTACAGTATAGTTACTGGTGACACATTTACTCGACTGGAGAATTGTCATTTTGTTCTACATTGTGCAATATCTTCGCACGTGTTGTTTTCTTTAAGGATTTTCAATAAAGGTGCTGTTTCAAATCGATGCACTGTTTGCGGATATTTTTGAATTCACATTCGATACATTGTAGCAACGTGTAAAGTATGGCACTCAATTATTTGCAAGATAATATTAAACGGTATTTGACATGTCCGATTTGTGTTGACTTACTAAAGGAACCACTAACAGCATCGTGCCAGCATACTTTCTGCAAATCATGCATCACGAAGCACATCACAGATACCAAGACAGAAGGAAAGGCAGACGTGAAATGTTTGTCATGCGATTCCTCAATTGGTAATATAGAGCAGCTGTCACCCAATCCAGTACTTCTGAAGCTTGCGGAAACTTTCAAAACATGGCGAAAAGAACTTCAGCAGAACATTGACTCTTCTGATTGCGGGGTATGTGAAGCGAGTAAACCGTCTATCGGATGCTTTCTATGTACCGATTGCTGTGTCGTCTATTGTAGAGATTGTAGAGATGCATATCACCCGGAGATGGGGAAGCTGACAGAGCATAAACTCGTGCCACTTGTTGAGTCTGACGAGTACGATAATGAGGATTGTAGAGCACACAAGAAGCAATTCGCTAACTTCTGTACCGACTGCTACAAGCCTTTTTGTTCTGACGAAACGTGTTTCAAGGAACACGAAGACCACGATATCACAGTGCTGTCTAGAAAGTATGTCGATGATCTCAAGAAGATCAAAATGGAAATCAAGAAGGCAGAAGAGAAGATAGACACTGACAGAGATATCCGAGAAAGATACATGAAATTCAGAACAAATCTGGAAAACACCAAACAGAGACGAGCGCAGTGCATTGATCAGGTTTTCAAAGAATTTTCGGATACATGTGAGAATAGAAAGAAGTATTTATTACAACACGAAGAAGATGGTATTGGCAATAGGATTGTCAACTGCCAAACTATCCTAAAAGAGGCGTCGATAAATAACTCCAATCTCCAATGCATTATGTCACTGGCCGAGAAAGCAATCACAGTAGACAAGAAAGTTCCGTTCCTGCTTTCGTCCGTTTCTCTGAACAACGAATTGGACCTCTACTCTGCGATTATCTTCAACCTCGACGATGATAAAACAAACATACCCGAAGTTCCTGATAAAATTGAAATCGAGGCTGTCGTCCAAGCGATTGAAGAGTTGAGAATAGAATAGAGAACATGATATATTATAAACATTACTTAGCCGACAATACGTGACGATTATCGCTGCTTGAGAAATAATCATCGACATATATATGAATATTTTTTATGAATACATTGTCCTCTTGTTAATTTGCTTGAACAATAGTGTTGATCTCTTTAGTCGTATAGGTCTGGTCTAGTGTTCTCATCAAAAATCCAAATACCAGCAAAAGGTACTCAATCCGATCAGACAGTCCCCATACCATCAATAGACAACAACAACTACAACAGCAACAGCAGCAGCAACAACAACAACAACTTTTTTTCTTCAAAATATCCATCAGTTATCAGAATCGATTTATTGCATCAACATAATGCTCTGTCAACTACGGTATCAAATTTCGCAAAACTTGTTATTTATTAACATTTTGTTCAACAAATTATGGACGTATGATCAATATAGTATCACGAAATTTGACCGTATTACCACTTGATTTTATGGCTATCCATCTTCATCCGTTATTTTGACCACGTGTTTCTGGGCCACATATTATTACACATTTCGAGAAACAACAAACTTCAATAATGGATATCTGATCACTCTGAACTTTGTTGGGTAGGTTCTTCGACTCGAATCAGATATATCTTACCCCCGAAGCCAAAGCAATGGTAATTTAGGAACGTCTGATCGGATTTAGTACCTTTAAAGACCAAACAAATGTTCAATGTTATAATAGATTTCGACCCTACTGCTTTCGTCGCTTTGATGTACCCGCCAAAAGCAGTATACGCGAAAGCTAGTTAGAGGAGCAGCCAAATGTCAAAAGTTGTCGGGACACCCCTGCCCTCTGTAGATCAAGTTGAAACCGACTTTTTCTGGCAGGTAAATCTATATAGTTTATGAAAATGATTCTTGTCCTTGCCGGAATTGGTGGCAGCTATATATGTGGTAAGACTATTTACGAAGGTACCCTACCGAAAAATTAGCCTGCTTTCAGCGATTGACCAGCAATAAATAATTGGTTAAAAGTTTATGTACAAAACTAGCACGCTGGACCTAGCTTATCTTGTGATATAGGTTTGTGGAAATTGGATTATTTTCTAGCGGAAGGTATTAACTTTATTATCCTGTCCCTACCACATTGCAACAATAGGCAAAAAATTAACCCTCCCCAATGTCATAAAATGCGAAATATAGCCATCGCCGGGGATTGGATATCAGAATGATAGAATAATTCGTAGAAGAATTGTATTTATTAGTGTAGAACACACATAGCATGTGTAAAGTGCGAATTTCCAACCATATTCACTATCAGAAGAGTAAAATAAAATCCAATATGGTATCCAATATGACTGTCAGTTTTTATTTTAAGACTTGTTGAAGTTCGAAAAATCCCGAACAGAAACGTCCCCAGTAGTAAAATCTATATTATTGTAATGCCTATATGTAATAACATTTCATATCAAACATTAATTTCACCAAGAGTACATATGTTCAATTGGTATACTAATAGGTAAAAATTTATCCCTCTGTCCAATGTCATTAAATAAAGTTATTGTCTGCGTTTGTAATCACAAATTATAGCATGATGCACAGTATATTGGCAGCCATCTTGGAGTTAGTATGCCATTTTGTAATCCAAAAACGACATTAATTTATCGTACACACCAAACATCTCCGCCACGCTACATTCTGCACGTTATGGCTTCCGAGAAGATGCCAAAATTGGCTTTAGGTTATTTTTGGAGAAAAATAACGAAGGCCCACCGTACCTTTAACCAGCAAGGTCCAAATGTCTTGGTTTCTGTAACAGGGCATGGCACCGACATTTTAATTTTTATATACCGGTTTATGTCGATGAAATATTAACATCTAGACGTACAATACCATTGATTTGTGTTTTGGGTATGCACAAGTGACAGTGTGATGTTAAGGTTTAGACGCACTTTTTCCCAACATTTCCTGGTATTTCTAAATGGATTATCTAAAATTTGCCAGGAATGTTTTTTTAAATTTGTTACAAGAGATTTTTGTGAACCATCGACTAGTTGGGCAGTATAACCCCATGTACTTTTATGTCAAAAGTAAAACATTTTCTATTTCCCGATACTTTTATGTCAAAATGTAAAACATTTGCTTTGCTACTTCCCGATACAAAGAGCTTCTGTTAAATAGAGGGTGTTCAAACTTGCAGTTCACATGCCATATCTGATGGTCACAAGAGGTTGTTAAGGCGGAGGTCAAATTACCAATGTTGAATGGGCATTTCCATGCAAATCTCTACAGGAAAAGTTACGGAGTTACAAATTATTTCTGGGTTTAACTGTGTGCGGTATTGAAAACAATAGATAGTTATCTGGAGTACAATCAGAAAGTTGGTGTGTATATTTCTGAACTTTGTTACGTATATGTATGTACATGTAAGAATATGTTTCTACAACGGAACAATTAAAAATTCATTTATCGTCAATCAGAGTCTTGCTGCACGTTGATTCTTCCACATGCATGACGCCCACTGTTTGAACAGCTGGACGGCCATTTTCGAGCTGGAGGGGCGTATGTGACCTAGATTGTGATTTATAGATTGACTGGTTGTGGCACAAGAAGGATTCACAAGGACAACCCCGTGGCCTCTATGGTTATGTATACATAAGGAATTTAGGAACGAAAAATGGCCTGTTTTTTGGCCACCGATTCATTTCTTTGGAATTTATTACGATTTCCCTGGGAAAATACTCTAGTGTCGGTCGTCGATTTAACTTTGTCCATGCCGTATTAGAACGGTCCCAAAATGTTCTGTAGATATGCAAGATCTGAAAATATATTTCCGCTCTCATTTTCTGGATTTAATTCAATTGTGAAGATGTAAATCAAAGTCGCAGAAAATTCAGTTTTTCGTGTCGTCTAGTTATCAATCAATAAATCTTTACTGCATACTAGAAAATCTCCAGTTTGTGTATGTGCAAGTATTTTCAAGATTCAACATAGAAGTTTTCAATTAACTACGCAATTATGTTTTATGATTTGATAACATAATTCATTCTGTGGAGTTTTGTTCCCATGCCTCGATAAATATAATTTCAATAAATTTATAAAATTGTTTAAAATTAAGACATTCAGGGATTAAAAACTAAACTCTCACTCTCCCATTATCGGGTTCCGGTCCTGTATGACTCAAGAGTGGTTAACAGCAAGCTATTTTAAATTTAGTTTGTTATCGAATTATGAATATTTCGTCAATTCCGATAACATCAAAGTTTTCATGTTGCCCATTCAATTCATCAATCAGTTGCTGAAATCCATCCCAATGTGCGCTTGGACTCTGGTTGGATCTGGAACCTCTATTCGAATCAAGTTTGCTCTTGTATTTTGCCGGCATGTAGTATTTGCTCTTGTTATGCGATAATGTATGAAAAGCTGGGTGGTAAAGTGCCATCATGATCTGGATTATCATTTAAATGTGCCAAGATACTATAAACCTCACTATTACGGACCTCTCCTCGTGTTACATTTCGCGACATAATATATAGTTGGTGCCACCACATATATGATATACATTGGGTAAGTTATCAAATTCAGAATAAGATCGACTAAACTTAGGTTGAATTATTTGTGCGTACCCATCTATGAAAGAGAGCCTTTGAATAACAAAACACCAGATTGAAGCCGAAATTAAGAATAAAAAAAAATATGAAACTCATCTTCAAGACTTTTGATAACGGCTTTTGCGGTCGGGGTGGGTGGAGAAATGTGTAGTAGAATAGTCGTGGTGGGTCGTCTAATCGAATCTGATCAATTTAGTGCAGGTGCACAGCACGGTATTCATTTATCAATAATATGAACATAAGCTAGCTTAATTAACGAACCAAAGTTGAACAACATGGGTGCCCGTTTGGTGGAGTGGGCAATTAACTATCGGTATTTATGTGGTCATTCGACCAGTAAAACTGATGTTGTAACATGACATAGCGGCTGAAATGACGATAAACCTTTATCAACCGACCAACATGGATGTTCCTGTGGCTTCAATATCACATGATTGAATCACTTTACAACTGGTACCTCAAGTTCATAAAGTTAGAAATATTATAAATATGTGGCCATTTGTTGGTCTAGTTACAACAGATTTTCCACTGAATATGAAAGTTAGGGGGGGGGGGTCAAAACCAGAAACCCTCCCACCAATTATGTGGTTCTAAACTCGGCTCATAAATCAACCTGTGATGTTAACAGTTCACATATATATAGGTAAATCTCCTATATCTGCCCCTATTTCAACCAAACATAAAACCAGAGGCCGATCACAATCGGCAAATGTTTAACCCATACCTTGGCGATAGCGATTAGCCATTTGGATATTAACATATGCTTACCAATGTGCATTTGCACTGCTGTAATCAATATGATAAAATTTATGAGCATTGCTGTTCTGGGAGAAGACATGGCCATCTGGATGATAGATTCTGCAGACAATAAGCATGTAAACCTGGATCCATGCACTATTAGTAAACTAAAAGAAGACTAACTCCATGTACTGTGCCAGCAGTAGCCGCACAGAACACCATCTACATGTACATATATCAGGGCTATGGGTTCGATCTCCGTAAACTAACAGAAGCTGAGAAACTGGTGTGAATTAAACTGTGACGGGGTCTCAAGCAGTCTACGCCTGCACATCAGAAAAATGCCATTAACCTTATCATGACTAGAGCCGTAGAGCTCAATGAAATTGGTCCAATGCACACTTATATATGGGAGTCTCCCACTGGGAGTCTCGCATATATAAGAAAAGACATTGGTCTAAAAAAATTGCTTTAATATTGTAAACGAGTGCACTTTTATATGTGCGATGCTCACCATGAGAGACATGCATATATTTGTATACATGTAAAAGAGTGTGCGCATGCACATTATCTTTAATGCTGCACCAGTATGAAAGGGTTAAATGGCAAAAGTGGCTCGAGGATGGATGTGATCCATCATATCGCAGGTCAATTCAACCAGTCCCACACGATTTCGTGATCAAGTGCTTGTGTACTAATTTATAGCACAGACTCATACCGGTATTTCCTTCGCCAGTTGATAGAAATACGAGGTATGTAATTTGGTGAGATAATCACATAAGCGCTTCACGCGGATTGGTTAACGGCTTGCAACAAGGAGCTCTTAGTTATTCATGGCGCTCATAAATGACAGGCTGACACAACAGAGCTTTACGCGGATTGGTCGACAGTTGACACGTCAGAGCCCCAGAGCGCCCAGGGTGGGAATTGACACAAAGGAGTCTGTCGCGGCAAAATACGCCCATACGTAAACGCTCAGATTGCCACAGGTGACACGCGCCGTTTGAAATTACTGTCCGAAAAGGGGTATTATAATAAATGCATAATAAGAATTCAAAGAAATTCACTTAACTATTTAAACATTAAGACATCATACATTATACACAATAAATGTCACAATAATTATTTCCTTATTGGTTTGGGGAAAACACAACCCGCGGACGCCGTTGTCTCTTTTTTATTTGAATCGGTGTTCTTTTCGCATAACGTCGTGTTCTAAAACGCTCACTTCCAGTTCCTCTAACTGTTCTACACAACTAGACAATTCTATATCGAAATCAGCAGTCGACGTATTCTTTGCAGTCGACGTTGATCAGACAGCGAATGTTTCTGAGACGTCACCGGGTGACTGTGTGTTCACTGTGTTGACGTAGCTGTGGCTGGACATTCCATAATCTGGACCCTGTTTTCGAAATTAACTCTGGTAATTGAAGAATGGTCGTGCATCTTCAACATACCATCCTTAGTCATGTACACAAATGCTGCTGGATAACCCGCTGTTAGCAACTTGTCGGTCCCTTCTTATATTCGGGCTAGCAGTCTGTCGATTTCACGTTTACGCAGAGAAAACTTGATAGTGCACGCAGCGGTTTTCCTTGCCATCAGGAACATGGAGAAGGCAGCAAGAAATAAATAAGACTTTTTGTTATTGTTATTTGTATTTATTTAGTTTTTGTTGCATTCATTTAAATATAAAATGTTGTTTTTATACATACATATATAGTTTGTTTGTCAATACCCATTATACCACTAATTTGGAAGAATAAGCAATGTGAGTGCTGAATGGTCTTGTTGTCACTAATCAGATTTGCGCGGTGTGGTGACATCATTACACATTTGATGGGTAACGCAACACGCGGATTAGCAACAATGCTTCACATTTTCGCTTCACTTAAACAACTAAGCTCTGTTGTGTAAAGCGTATCCCAACCCGCGCAAGGTTTATTTGTGTCAGCGCGACCCCATTGTGCGCGCGTGTATGTGAAAGCATATCACCTTTCCCTTCATTTCCAGAGACGCGGTGGTAAATGCAGTCGCGCTCATTTAGTAAAATCTCTATAGCAATTTGAGCGTGTATAAACTTTAAGGCTCAAAGGTGTCTTGTTCTCACCCTGGAGCGGCATCATGTAGAACAAAGCTCCTTTGTGGAATCTATTTACCACTCCGCGTGAAGCTCATTGGTGATAATCGTGCCAAATTACATATATGGAAATACATGATTTTCAATTTGGTCAATAATTCATAATTTCACTCACCCTGCTGTTTGTAGACTATAGTGACTAGTGTTGTTATATATTCTGTCATATTTTCACAATAAAAGGTAAACTACCACCAGGAATGAATGCAATTGCAATTCAATATTCATAATTCTCATCTGCAGTAGCAGTAATTGAAATACACACAATTGATAAGATATCACTTTAGGCAAATGCTTTAGAATTTCTACTGCAAGTCAGGAGCTTTTACAAGAATCGAAGTGTCGAAAATGAGTTAACGAAAATTATGAATAATGGTTTACATGTACTCTTGTCGGATTTAAAGACATGCTACACATGTATCAAAATAGTTCTGTCATGTGTTCAGTATAATGGCGGTATGATTTCTTGTACTATAGTGGAATATAAGACAGGGAACGCTCAATGTTGGCTATATTTAGAGCGAAAATAAAGTAATAATGGGGAACTTCTCTCAGTCTAACACAAGGTCATTGCTCTGGCAAAGGGCCATAACTCCGAAAAAAGTGCAGACAAAACTTACACTGTGAAGGACGGGGTCAAAGGAAGGTCTCAACTATATACATCCTCAATCACACATTTCCAAGTCAAAGAAGGGTTGTAACTGGCAAATATGAAACTGGTGTGTGGGGATTCTTTCCACCATCCTATGCTCAACGTACAATGTACAAGAACACCCTATAATTACACACCGAGTTACAAGCTTAAATATTCTTTCGGACACATAATCCACTCAAACTCAAACAAGGGCCGTAACACTGGTAAACATTAGAGGTGTGACTGTCCCAATGGGATTAAGGTTACCCCCTTTTTAAAAAAACTAAGATGGTTCACATGTCAGTAAACATTTAGTTAAAATAATAAAAAAAAAACAGATTACCATTGCAGGTACAAAACCTTAACCCCAATCATAAAACCTATTGAGCAAATGAGAGGCCGAACATGATCGGCAGATGTTAACCCATCCGTTGACGATGGTAAATTACTATGGTCGGAAACATAAATGAAAGTTTTGATGTTGAATTAGATAGTATACTGTTATGCACTATTATAGACCATGCACATAACACAACTTATTGAAATGTATGGGTCACTCGCATTTACATGTACCGTATGTAAGAGAATGCACGTGCACAGGATCTGTAATGCGCTGCACCACCACCACAGCCTTGGGTTAAATGTGAAAAGATGACCATGTAATACTTACTTGGTCAAGACATTCCAATTTAAGTTTACAATGACAATGTATCAAATTCTACCAACAACAGCCATCAATATAAGATACCTCACTGCTGACCCATTGGTATGAATTATGTATACACCACAGCGTCAACAAATCACAGGCATCGTTTATGCTGAAGACTGGTATCACAATTAAACCAATAACATTTACATTTTTTGTATAATAACATCAGACCATCTGTAGAATGATGATCTAGTCTACTGTTAACAGCATGTGATGTGTATTGTTGAAACTGTTTTTTTTAAATTAGATACCATAACTTTCTTTATCTGCACATTCGCATAAGAGACATTAGAAAATAATATAGCCATATTGTATTAATAGCTATAGTAGTCCAAATGCATGGGATGGAATTGGTGAATTGGGTTTAATGTCGCTCCAAACAAATTTACCAGTACACAACACAATACATGTATTTTGTACCGATTTAAACAAAATCTGATGTGCTGACTCGGGTACAGAGTTATAATGGTATTAGTTTTTCAAATTTTGGATTTTTTTTTTTAATTATTTAAACAAAAAAATATTTAATTTTTTTTATTTATTTATTGATTATTTTTCTGGGTTTTTTTTTATAGATAAATTGAGCAAGAAATTCAATCTAAAAACATTGGTTTCTTTTTTAATATAGAGTGGATATTTTTTAGAAAAAGGGCCTTAACTCAGTTAAAAATATATTCGAACTTGATCTGTCTTTTGGGCTCCGACATTCATACGTAAAATTCTAATCAGATAGAAAATGTTTGAGTTATCGCACCATGTATAAATGTCCATGGACACACAGACAGAAGACGAGTGTTCACTATCTTTATCATACTATGGTATGGCTAAACATAAACATGTTGGAATTAAAGCTCGGACAAAATTATACATTTTGCAAAGATTTTCTAAGTCGAAAAATGGGGATACATGTAACTCCACCAAAAAAGTCTGACAGATGCCATAATCGCATGACGGAATATGTGGTGATATGCAGAAGCATGTGCACTTTAAAATTGCAATGGCAAAAGTGTCCAAAGCGTTAAAGAAATTTGGCCCGTGCAGATGCAAAATACAGTTGCTTTCGAAAATAGTGGTCATTTTCAGGGGCAACAACCAGCCTGTCCTGCCCCAACTCTCGAATTTTCGACACCCGATCATTAGCCAAACTGTGAGGTCCGGCGCATGACGGAATATGTGGTGATATGCATAAGCATGTGCACTTTAAAATTGCAATGGCAAAAGTGTCCAAATCGTTACAGAAATTTGGCCCGTGCAGATGAAAAATACGGTTGCTTTCGAAAATAGTGGTCATTTTCAGGGGCCACAACCAGCCTGCCCTACCCCAACTCTCCAACTTTCGACCCCGATCATTAGCCAAACTGTGAGGTCCGGCGCACGACGGAATATGTGGTGATATGCAGAAGCAATTGCACTTTAAAATTGCAATGGCAAAAGTGTCCAAAGCGTTAAAGAAATTTGTCCCGTGCAGATGCAAAATGCAGTTGCTTTCGAAAATAGTGGTCATTTTCAGGGGGCACAACCAGCCTGCCCTACCCCAACTCTCCAACTTTCGACCCCCGATCATTAGCCAAACTGTGAGGTCCGACGCATGACGGAATATGTGGTGATATGCAGAAGAATGTGCACTTTAAAATTGCAATGGCAAAAGTGTCCATAGCGTTAAATAAATTTGGCCCGTGCAGATGCAAAATACAGTTGCTTTCGAAAATAGTGGTCATTTTCAGGGGCCACAACCAGCCTGCCCTACCCCAACTCTCCAACTTTCGACCCCGATCATTAGCCAAACTGTGAGGTCCGGCGCACGACGGAATATGTGGTGATATGCAGAAGCAATTGCACTTTAAAATTGCAATGGCAAAAGTGTCCAAAGCGTTAAAGAAATTTGTCCCGTGCAGATGCAAAATGCAGTTGCTTTCGAAAATAGTGGTCATTTTCAGGGGGCACAACCAGCCTGCCCTACCCCAACTCTCCAACTTTCGACCCCCGATCATTAGCCAAACTGTGAGGTCCGACGCATGACGGAATATGTGGTGATATGCAGAAGAATGTGCACTTTAAAATTGCAATGGCAAAAGTGTCCATAGCGTTAAATAAATTTGGCCCGTGCAGATGCAAAATACAGTTGCTTTCGAAAATAGTGGTCATTTTCAGGGGGCACAACCAGCCTGCCCTACCCCAACTCTCCAACTTTCGACCCCCGATCATTAGCCAAACTGTGAGGTCCGGCGCATGACGGAATATGTGGTGATATGCAGAAGCATGTGCACTTTAAAATTGCAATGGCAAAAGTGTCCAAAGCGTTAAAGAAATTTGGCCCGTGCAGATGCAAAATACAGTTGCTTTCGAAAATAGTGGTCATTTTAATGGGGCCACAACCAGCCTGCCCTACCCCAACTCTCCAACTTTCGACCCCCGATCATTAGCCAAACTGTGAGGTCCGGCGCATGACGGAATATGTGGTGATATGCAGAAGCATGTGCACTTTAAAATTGCAATGGCAAAAGTGTCCAAAGCGTTAAAGAAATTTGGCCCGTGAGATGCAAAATACAGTTGCTTTCGATAATAGTGGTCATTTTCAGTGACCACAACCAGCCTGCCCTACCCCAACTCTCCAACTTTCGACCCCCGATCATTAGCCAAACTGTGAGGTCCGGTGCATGACGGAATATGTGGTGATATGCAGAAGCATGTGCACTTTAAAATTGCAATGTCAAAAGTGTCCAAAGCGTTAAAGAAATTTGGCCCGTGCAGATGCAAAATACAGTTGCTGTCGAAAATAGTGTCATTTTCAGGGGCCACAACCAGCCTGCCCTACCCCAACTCTCCAACTTTCGACCCCCGATCATTAGCCAAACTGTGAGGTCCGACGCATGACGGAATATGTGGTGATATGCAGAAGCATGTGCACTTTAAAATTGCAATGGCAAAAGTGTCCAAAGCGTTAAAGAAATTTGGCCCGTGCAGATGCAAAATACAGTTGCTTTCGAAAATAGTGGTCATTTTAAGGGGCCACAACCAGCCTGTCCTACCCCAACTCTCCAACTTTCGACCCCCGATCATTAGCCAAACTGTGAGGTCCGGCGCATGACGGAATATGTGGTGATATGCAGAAGCATGTGCACTTTAAAATTGCAATGGCAAAAGTGTCCAAAGCGTTAAAGAAATTTGGCCCGTGAGATGCAAAATACAGTTGCTTTCGAAAATAGTGGTCATTTTCAGTGACCACAACCAGCCTGCCCTACCCCAACTCTCCAACTTTCGACCCCCGATCATTAGCCAAACTGTGAGGTCCGGTGCATGACGGAATATGTGGTGATATGCAGAAGCATGTGCACTTTAAAATTGCAATGGCAAAAGTGTCCAAAGCGTTAAATAAATTTGGCCCGTGCAGATGCAAAATACAGTTGCTTTCGAAAATAGTGGTCATTTTCAGGGGCCACAACCAGCCTGCCCTACCCCAACTCTCCAACTTTCGACCCCCGATCATTAGCCAAACTGTGAAGTCCGACGAATGACGGAATATGTGGTGATATGCAGAAGAATGTGCACTTTAAAATTGCAATGGCAAAAGTGTCCAAAGCGTTAAATAAATTTGGCCCGTGCAGATGCAAAATACAGTTGCTTTCGAAAATAGTGGTCATGTTCAGGGGCCACAACCAGACTGCCCTACCCCAACTCTCCAACTTTCGACCCCCGATCATTAGCCAAACTGTGAGGTCCGGCGCATGACGGAATATGTGGTGATATGCATAAGCATGTGCACTTTAAAATTGCAATGGCAAAAGTGTCCAAATCGTTACAGAAATTTGGCCCGTGCAGATGAAAAACACGGTTGCTTTCGAAAATAGTGGTCATTTTCAGGGGCCAAAACCAGCCCGACTACCCCAACTCTCCAACTTTCGACCCCCGATCATTAGCCAAACTGTGAGGTCCGGCGCTTTCGATAATAGTGGTCATTTTCAGTGACCACAACCAGCCTGCCCTACCCCAACTCTCCAACTTTCGACCCCCGATCATTAGCCAAACTGTGAAGTCCGGTGCATGACGGAATATGTGGTGATATGCAGAAGCATGTGCACTTTAAAATTGCAATGTCAAAAGTGTCCAAAGCGTTAAAGAAATTTGGCCCGTGCAGATGCAAAATACAGTTGCTGTCGAAAATAGTGGTCATTTCAGGGGCCACAACCAGCCTGCCCTACCCCAACTCTCCAACTTTCGACCCCCGATCATTAGCCAAACTGTGAGGTCCGACGCATGACGGAATATGTGGTGATATGCAGAAGCATGTGCACTTTAAAATTGCAATGGCAAAAGTGTCCAAAGCGTTAAATAAATTTGGCCCGTGCAGATGCAAAATACAGTTGCTTTCGAAAATAGTGGTCATTTTAAGGGGCCACAACCAGCCTGTCCTACACCAACTCTCCAACTTTCGACCCCCGATCATTAGCCAAACTGTGAGGTCCGGCGCATGACGGAATATGTGGTGATATGCAGAAGCATGTGCACTTTAAAATTGCAATGGCAAAAGTGTCCAAAGCGTTAAAGAAATTTGGCCCGTGAGATGCAAAATACAGTTGCTTTCGAAAATAGTGGTCATTTTCAGTAACCACAACCAGCCTGCCCTACCCCAACTCTCCAACTTTCGACCCCCGATCATTAGCCAAACTGTGAGGTCCGGTGCATGACGGAATATGTGGTGATATGCAGAAGCATGTGCACTTTAAAATTGCAATGGCAAAAGTGGCAAAAGTGTCCAAAGCGTTAAATAAATTTGGCCCGTGCAGATGCAAAATACAGTTGCTTTCGAAAATAGTGGTCATTTTCAGGGGCCACAACCAGCCTGCCCTACCCCAACTCTCCAACTTTCGACCCCCGATCATTAGCCAAACTGTGAAGTCCGACGAATGACGGAATATGTGGTGATATGCAGAAGCATGTGCACTTTAAAATTGCAATGGCAAAAGTGTCCAAAGCGTTAAATAAATTTGGCCCGTGCAGATGCAAAATACAGTTGCTTTCGAAAATAGTGGTCATTTTCAGTAACCACAACCAGCCTGCCCTACCCCAACTCTCCAACTTTCGACCCCCGATCATTAGCCAAACTGTGAGGTCCGGTGCATGACGGAATATGTGGTGATATGCAGAAGCATGTGCACTTTAAAATTGCAATGGCAAAAGTGTCCAAAGCGTTAAATAAATTTGGCCCGTGCAGATGCAAAATACAGTTGCTTTCGAAAATAGTGGTCATTTTCAGTAACCACAACCAGCCTGCCCTACCCCAACTCTCCAACTTTCGACCCCCGATCATTAGCCAAACTGTGAGGTCCGGCGCATGACGGAATATGTGGTGATATGCAGAAGCATGTGCACTTTAAAATTGCAATGGCAAAAGTGTCCAAAGCGTTAAAGAAATTTGGCCCGTGAGATGCAAAATACAGTTGCTTTCGATAATAGTGGTCATTTTCAGTGACCACAACCAGCCTGCCCTACCCCAACTCTCCAACTTTCGACCCCCGATCATTAGCCAAACTGTGAGGTCCGGTGCATGACGGAATATGTGGTGATATGCAGAAGCATGTGCACTTTAAAATTGCAATGTCAAAAGTGTCCAAAGCGTTAAAGAAATTTGGCCCGTGCAGATGCAAAATACAGTTGCTGTCGAAAATAGTGTCATTTTCAGGGGCCACAACCAGCCTGCCCTACCCCAACTCTCCAACTTTCGACCCCCGATCATTAGCCAAACTGTGAGGTCCGACGCATGACGGAATATGTGGTGATATGCAGAAGCATGTGCACTTTAAAATTGCAATGGCAAAAGTGTCCAAAGCGTTAAAGAAATTTGGCCCGTGCAGATGCAAAATACAGTTGCTTTCGAAAATAGTGGTAATTTTAAGGGGCCACAACCAGCCTGTCCTACCCCAACTCTCCAACTTTCGACCCCCGATCATTAGCCAAACTGTGAGGTCCGGCGCATGACGGAATATGTGGTGATATGCAGAAGCATGTGCACTTTAAAATTGCAATGGCAAAAGTGTCCAAAGCGTTAAAGAAATTTGGCCCGTGAGATGCAAAATACAGTTGCTTTCGAAAATAGTGGTCATTTTCAGTGACCACAACCAGCCTGCCCTACCCCAACTCTCCAACTTTCGACCCCCGATCATTAGCCAAACTGTGAGGTCCGGTGCATGACGGAATATGTGGTGATATGCAGAAGCATGTGCACTTTAAAATTGCAATGGCAAAAGTGTCCAAAGCGTTAAATAAATTTGGCCCGTGCAGATGCAAAATACAGTTGCTTTCGAAAATAGTGGTCATTTTCAGGGGCCACAACCAGCCTGCCCTACCCCAACTCTCCAACTTTCGACCCCCGATCATTAGCCAAACTGTGAAGTCCGACGAATGACGGAATATGTGGTGATATGCAGAAGAATGTGCACTTTAAAATTGCAATGGCAAAAGTGTCCAAAGCGTTAAATAAATTTGGCCCGTGCAGATGCAAAATACAGTTGCTTTCGAAAATAGTGGTCATGTTCAGGGGCCACAACCAGACTGCCCTACCCCAACTCTCCAACTTTCGACCCCCGATCATTAGCCAAACTGTGAGGTCCGGCGCATGACGGAATATGTGGTGATATGCATAAGCATGTGCACTTTAAAATTGCAATGGCAAAAGTGTCCAAATCGTTACAGAAATTTGGCCCGTGCAGATGAAAAACACGGTTGCTTTCGAAAATAGTGGTCATTTTCAGGGGCCAAAACCAGCCCGACTACCCCAACTCTCCAACTTTCGACCCCCGATCATTAGCCAAACTGTGAGGTCCGGCGCTTTCGATAATAGTGGTCATTTTCAGTGACCACAACCAGCCTGCCCTACCCCAACTCTCCAACTTTCGACCCCCGATCATTAGCCAAACTGTGAAGTCCGGTGCATGACGGAATATGTGGTGATATGCAGAAGCATGTGCACTTTAAAATTGCAATGTCAAAAGTGTCCAAAGCGTTAAAGAAATTTGGCCCGTGCAGATGCAAAATACAGTTGCTGTCGAAAATAGTGGTCATTTTCAGGGGGCACAACCAGCCTGCCCTACCCCAACTCTCCAACTTTCGACCCCCGATCATTAGCCAAACTGTGAGGTCCGACGCATGACGGAATATGTGGTGATATGCAGAAGAATGTGCACTTTAAAATTGCAATGGCAAAAGTGTCCATAGCGTTTAATAAATTTGGCCCGTGCAGATGCAAAATACAGTTGCTTTCGAAAATAGTGGTCATTTTCAGGGGGCACAACCAGCCTGCCCTACCCCAACTCTCCAACTTTCGACCCCCGATCATTAGCCAAACTGTGAGGTCCGGCGCATGACGGAATATGTGGTGATATGCAGAAGCATGTGCACTTTAAAATTGCAATGGCAAAAGTGTCCAAAGCGTTAAAGAAATTTGGCCCGTGCAGATGCAAAATACAGTTGCTTTCGAAAATAGTGGTCATTTTAATGGGGCCACAACCAGCCTGCCCTACCCCAACTCTCCAACTTTCGACCCCCGATCATTAGCCAAACTGTGAGGTCCGGCGCATGACGGAATATGTGGTGATAAGCAGAAGCATGTGCACTTTAAAATTGCAATGGCAAAAGTGTCCAAAGCGTTAAAGAAATTTGGCCCGTGAGATGCAAAATACAGTTGCTTTCGATAATAGTGGTCATTTTCAGTGACCACAACCAGCCTGCCCTACCCCAACTCTCCAACTTTCGACCCCCGATCATTAGCCAAACTGTGAGGTCCGGTGCATGACGGAATATGTGGTGATATGCAGAAGCATGTGCACTTTAAAATTGCAATGTCAAAAGTGTCCAAAGCGTTAAAGAAATTTGGCCCGTGCAGATGCAAAATACAGTTGCTGTCGAAAATAGTGTCATTTTCAGGGGCCACAACCAGCCTGCCCTACCCCAACTCTCCAACTTTCGACCCCCGATCATTAGCCAAACTGTGAGGTCCGACGCATGACGGAATATGTGGTGATATGCAGAAGCATGTGCACTTTAAAATTGCAATGGCAAAAGTGTCCAAAGCGTTAAAGAAATTTGGCCCGTGCAGATGCAAAATACAGTTGCTTTCGAAAATAGTGGTCATTTTAAGGGGCCACAACCAGCCTGTCCTACCCCAACTCTCCAACTTTCGACCCCCGATCATTAGCCAAACTGTGAGGTCCGGCGCATGACGGAATATGTGGTGATATGCAGAAGCATGTGCACTTTAAAATTGCAATGGCAAAAGTGTCCAAAGCGTTAAAGAAATTTGGCCCGTGAGATGCAAAATACAGTTGCTTTCGAAAATAGTGGTCATTTTCAGTGACCACAACCAGCCTGCCCTACCCCAACTCTCCAACTTTCGATCCCCGATCATTAGCCAAACTGTGAGGCCCGGTGCATGACGGAATATGTGGTGATATGCAGAAGCATGTGCACTTTAAAATTGCAATGGCAAAAGTGTCCAAAGCGTTAAATAAATTTGGCCCGTGCAGATGCAAAATACAGTTGCTTTCGAAAATAGTGGTCATTTTCAGGGGCCACAACCAGCCTGCCCTACCCCAACTCTCCAACTTTCGACCCCCGATCATTAGCCAAACTGTGAAGTCCGACGAATGACGGAATATGTGGTGATATGCAGAAGAATGTGCACTTTAAAATTGCAATGGCAAAAGTGTCCAAAGCAATAAATAAATTTGGCCCGTGCAGATGCAAAATACAGTTGCTTTCGAAAATAGTGGTCATGTTCAGGGGCCACAACCAGACTGCCCTACCCCAACTCTCCAACTTTCGACCCCCGATCATTAGCCAAACTGTGAGGTCCGGCGCATGACGGAATATGTGGTGATATGCATAAGCATGTGCACTTTAAAATTGCAATGGCAAAAGTGTCCAAATCGTTACAGAAATTTGGCCCGTGCAGATGAAAAACACGGTTGCTTTCGAAAATAGTGGTCATTTTCAGGGGCCAAAACCAGCCCGACTACCCCAACTCTCCAACTTTCGACCCCCGATCATTAGCCAAACTGTGAGGTCCGGCGCTTCCGATAATAGTGGTCATTTTCAGTGACCACAACCAGCCTGCCCTACCCCAACTCTCCAACTTTCGACCCCCGATCATTAGCCAAACTGTGAAGTCCGGTGCATGACGGAATATGTGGTGATATGCAGAAGCATGTGCACTTTAAAATTGCAATGTCAAAAGTGTCCAAAGCGTTAAAGAAATTTGGCCCGTGCAGATGCAAAATACAGTTGCTGTCGAAAATAGTGGTCATTTTCAGGGGCCACAACCAGCCTGCCCTACCCCAACTCTCCAACTTTCGACCCCCGATCATTAGCCAAACTGTGAGGTCCGGCGCATGACGGAATATGTGGTGATATGCAGAAGCATGTGCACTTTAAAATTGCAATGGCAAAAGTGTCCAAAGCGTTAAAGAAATTTGGCCCGTGAGATGCAAAATACAGTTGCTTTCGAAAATAGTGGTCATTTTCAGTAACCACAACCAGCCTGCCCTACCCCAACTCTCCAACTTTCGACCCCCGATCATTAGCCAAACTGTGAGGTCCGGTGCATGACGGAATATGTGGTGATATGCAGAAGCATGTGCACTTTAAAATTGCAATGGCAAAAGTGTCCAAAGCGTTAAATAAATTTGGCCCGTGCAGATGCAAAATACAGTTGCTTTCGAAAATAGTGGTCATTTTCAGGGGCCACAACCAGCCTGCCCTACCCCAACTCTCCAACTTTCGACCCCCGATCATTAGCCAAACTGTGAAGTCCGACGAATGACGGAATATGTGGTGATATGCAGAAGAATGTGCACTTTAAAATTGCAATGGCAAAAGTGTCCAAAGCGTTAAATAAATTTGGCCCGTGCAGATGCAAAATACAGTTGCTTTCGAAAATAGTGGTCATGTTCAGGGGCCACAACCAGACTGCCCTACCCCAACTCTCCAACTTTCGACCCCCGATCATTAGCCAAACTGTGAGGTCCGGCGCATGACGGAATATGTGGTGATATGCATAAGCATGTGCACTTTAAAATTGCAATGGCAAAAGCGTCCAAATCGTTACAGAAATTTGGCCCGTGCAGATGAAAAATACGGTTGCTTTCGAAAATAGTGGTCATTTTCAGGGGCCAAAACCAGCCCGACTACCCCAACTCTCCAACTTTCGACCCCCGATCATTAGCCAAACTGTGAGGTCCGGCGCTTTCGATAATAGTGGTCATTTTCAGTGACCACAACCAGCCTGCCCTACCCCAACTCTCCAACTTTCGACCCCCGATCATTAGCCAAACTGTGAAGTCCGGTGCATGACGGAATATGTGGTGATATGCAGAAGCATGTGCACTTTAAAATTGCAATGTCAAAAGTGTTCAAAGCGTTAAAGAAATTTGGCCCGTGCAGATGCAAAATACAGTTGCTGTCGAAAATAGTGGTCATTTTCAGGGGCCACAACCAGCCTGCCCTACCCCAACTCTCCAACTTTCGACCCCCGATCCTTAGCCAAACTGTGAGGTCCGACGCATGACGGAATATGTGGTGATATGCAGAAGCATGTGCACTTTAAAATTGCAATGGCAAAAGTGTCCAAAGCGTTAAATAAATTTGGCCCGTGCAGATGCAAAATACAGTTGCTTTCGAAAATAGTGGTCATTTTAAGGGGCCACAACCAGCCTGTCCTACACCAACTCTCCAACTTTCGACCCCCGATCATTAGCCAAACTGTGAGGTCCGGCGCATGACGGAATATGTGGTGATATGCAGAAGCATGTGCACTTTAAAATTGCAATGTCAAAAGTGTTCAAAGCGTTAAAGAAATTTGGCCCGTGCAGATGCAAAATACAGTTGCTGTCGAAAATAGTGGTCATTTTCAGGGGCCACAACCAGCCTGCCCTACCCCAACTCTCCAACTTTCGACCCCCGATCATTAGCCAAACTGTGAGGTCCGACGCATGACGGAATATGTGGTGATATGCAGAAGCATGTGCACTTTAAAATTGCAATGGCAAAAGTGTCCAAAGCGTTAAATAAATTTGGCCCGTGCAGATGCAAAATACAGTTGCTTTCGAAAATAGTGGTCATTTTCAGTAACCACAACCAGCCTGCCCTACCCCAACTCTCCAACTTTCGACCCCCGATCATTAGCCAAACTGTGAGGTCCGGTGCATGACGGAATATGTGGTGATATGCAGAAGCATGTGCACTTTAAAATTGCAATGGCAAAAGTGTCCAAAGCGTTAAATAAATTTGGCCCGTGCAGATGCAAAATACAGTTGCTTTCGAAAATAGTGGTCATTTTCAGGGGCCACAACCAGCCTGCCCTACCCCAACTCTCCAACTTTCGACCCCCGATCATTAGCCAAACTGTGAAGTCCGACGAATGACGGAATATGTGGTGATATGCAGAAGAATGTGCACTTTAAAATTGCAATGGCAAAAGTGTCCAAAGCGTTAAATAAATTTGGCCCGTGCAGATGCAAAATACAGTTGCTTTCGAAAACAGTGGTCATGTTCAGGGGCCACAACCAGACTGCCCTACCCCAACTCTCCAACTTTCGACCCCCGATCATTAGCCAAACTGTGAGGTCCGGCGCATGACGGAATATGTGGTGATATGCATAAGCATGTGCACTTTAAAATTGCAATGGCAAAAGTGTCCAAATCGTTACAGAAATTTGGCCCGTGCAGATGAAAAATACGGTTGCTTTCGAAAATAGTGGTCATTTTCAGGGGCCAAAACCAGCCCGACTACCCCAACTCTCCAACTTTCGACCCCCGATCATTAGCCAAACTGTGAGGTCCGGCGCTTTCGATAATAGTGGTCATTTTCAGTGACCACAACCAGCCTGCCCTACCCCAACTCTCCAACTTTCGACCCCCGATCATTAGCCAAACTGTGAAGTCCGGTGCATGACGGAATATGTGGTGATATGCAGAAGCATGTGCACTTTAAAATTGCAATGTCAAAAGTGTCCAAAGCGTTAAAGAAATTTGGCCCGTGCAGATGCAAAATACAGTTGCTGTCGAAAATAGTGGTAATTTTCAGGGGCCACAACCAGCCTGCCCTACCCCAACTCTCCAACTTTCGACCCCCGATCATTAGCCAAACTGTGAGGTCCGACGCATGACGGAATATGTGGTGATATGCAGAAGCATGTGCACTTTAAAATTGCAATGGCAAAAGTGTCCAAAGCGTTAAAGAAATTTGGCCCGTGCAGATGCAAAATACAGTTGCTTTCGAAAATAGTGGTCATTTTAAGGGGCCACAACCAGCCTGTCCTACACCAACTCTCCAACTTTCGACCCCCGATCATTAGCCAAACTGTGAGGTCCGGCGCATGACGGAATATGTGGTGATATGCAGAAGCATGTGCACTTTAAAATTGCAATGGCAAAAGTGTCCAAAGCGTTAAAGAAATTTGGCCCGTGAGATGCAAAATACAGTTGCTTTCGAAAATAGTGGTCATTTTCAGTAACCACAACCAGCCTGCCCTACCCCAACTCTCCAACTTTCGACCCCCGATCATTAGCCAAACTGTGAGGTCCGGTGCATGACGGAATATGTGGTGATATGCAGAAGCATGTGCACTTTAAAATTGCAATGGCAAAATTGTCCAAAGCGTTAAAGAAATTTGGCCCGTGCAGATGCAAAATACAGTTGCTTTCGAAAATAGTGGTCATTTTCAGGGGCCACAACCAGCCTGCCCTACCCCAACTCTCCAACTTTCGACCCCCGATCATTAGCCAAACTGTGAAGTCCGACGAATGACGGAATATGTGGTGATATGCAGAAGAATGTGCACTTTAAAATTGCAATGGCAAAAGTGTCCAAAGCGTTAAATAAATTTGGCCCGTGCAGATGCAAAATACAGTTGCTTTCGAAAATAGTGGTCATGTTCAGGGGCCACAACCAGATTGCCCTACCCCAACTCTCCAACTTTCGACCCCCGATCATTAGCCAAACTGTGAGGTCCGGCGCATGACGGAATATGAGGTGATATGCATAAGCATGTGCACTTTAAAATTGCAATGGCAAAAGTGTCCAAATCGTTACAGAAATTTGGCCCGTGCAGATGAAAAATACGGTTGCTTTCGAAAATAGTGGTCATTTTCAGGGGCCACAACCAGCCTGCCCTACCCCAACTCTCCAACTTTCGACCCCGGATCATTAGCCAAACTGTGAGGTCCGACGCATGACGGAATATGTGGTGATATGCAGAAGCATGTGCACTTTAAAATTGCAATGGCAAAAGTGTCCAAAGCGTTAAAGAAATTTGGCCCGTGCAGATGCAAAATACAGTTGCTTTCGAAAATAGTGGTCATTTTCAGAGGGGCACAACCAGCCTGCCCTACCCCAACTCTCCATCTTTCGACCCCCGATCATTAGCCAAACTGTGAGGTCCGACGCATGACGGAATATGTGGTGATATGCAGAAGCATGTGCACTTTAAAATTGCAATGGCAAAATTGTCCAAAGCGTTAAAGAAATTTGGCCCTTGCAGATGCAAAATACAGTTGCTTTCGAAAATAGTGGTCATTTCCAGGGGCCACAAACAGCCTGCCCTACCCCAACTCTCCAACTTTCGACCCCCGATCATTAGCCAAACTGTGAGGTCCGGCGCATGACGGAATATGTGGTGATATGCAGAAGCATGTGCACTTTACAATTGCAATGGCAAAACTGTCCAAAGCGTTAAAGAAATTTGACCCGTGCAGATTCAAAATACAGTTGCTTTCGAAAACAGTGGTCATTTTCAGGGGTCACAACCAGCCCGCCATACCCCAACTCACCAACTTTCGACCCCGATCATTAGCCAAACTGTGAGGTCCGGCGCATGACGGAATATGTGGTGATATGCAGAAGCAATTGCACTTTAAAATTGCAATGGCAAAAGTGTCCAAAGCGTTAAAGAAATTTGGTCAGTACAGATGCAAAATACAGTTGCTTTCGAAAATAGTGGTCATTTTCAGGGGCCACAACCAGCCTGCACTACCCCAACTCTCCAACTTTCGACCCCCGATCATTAGCCAAACTGTGAGGTCCGGCGCATGACGGAATATGTGGTGATATGCAGAAGCATGCGCACTTTACAATTGCAATGTCAAAAGTGTCCAAAGCGTTTAAGAAATTTGGCCCGTGCAGATGCAAAATACAGTTGCTGTCGAAAATAGTGGTCATTTTCAGGGGCCACAACCAGCCTGCCCTACCCCAACTCTCCAACTTTCAACCCCCGATCATTAGCCAAACTGTGAAGTCCGACGAATGACGGAATATGTGGTGATATGCAGAAGAATGTGCACTTTAAAATTGCAATGGCAAAAGTGTCCAAAGCGTTAAATAAATTTGGCCCGTGCAGATGCAAAATACAGTTGCTTTCGAAAATAGTGGTCATTTTCAGGGGCCACAACCAGACTGCCCTACCCCAACTCTCCAACTTTCGACCCCCGATCATTAGCCAAACTGTGAGGTCCGGCGCATGACGGAATATGTGGTGATATGCATAAGCATGTGCACTTTAAAATTGCAATGGCAAAAGTGTCCAAATCGTTACAGAAATTTGGCCCGTGCAGATGAAAAATACGGTTGCTTTCGAAAATAGTGGTCATTTTCAGGGGCCAAAACCAGCCCGACTACCCCAACTCTCCAACTTTCGACCCCCGATCATTAGCCAAACTGTGAGGTCCGGCGCTTTCGATAATAGTGGTCATTTTCAGTGACCACAACCAGCCTGCCCTACCCCAACTCTCCAACTTTCGACCCCCGATCATTAGCCAAACTGTGAGGTCCGGTGCATGACGGAATATGTGGTGATATGCAGAAGCATGTGCACTTTAAAATTGCAATGTCAAAAGTGTCCAAAGCGTTAAAGAAATTTGGCCCGTGCAGATGCAAAATACAGTTGCTGTCGAAAATAGTGGTCATTTTCAGGGGCCACAACCAGCCTGCCCTACCCTAACTCTCCAACTTTCGACCCCCGATCATTAGCCAAACTGTGAGGTCCGACGCATGACGGAATATGTGGTGATATGCAGAAGCATGTGCACTTTAAAATTGCAATGGCAAAAGTGTCCAAAGCGTTAAAGAAATTTGGCCCGTGCAGATGCAAAATACAGTTGCTTTCGAAAATAGTGGTCATTTTAAGGGGCCACAACCAGCCTGTCCTACCCCAACTCTCCAACTTTCGACCCCCGATCATTAGCCAAACTGTGAGGTCCGGCGCATGACGGAATATGTGGTGATATGCAGAAGCATGTGCACTTTAAAATTGCAATGGCAAAAGTGTCCAAAGCGTCAAAGAAATTTGGCCCGTGAGATGCAAAATACAGTTGCTTTCGAAAATAGTGGTCATTTTCAGTAACCACAACCAGCCTGCCCTACCCCAACTCTCCAACTTTCGACCCCCGATCATTAGCCAAACTGTGAGGTCCGGTGCATGACGGAATATGTGGTGATATGCAGAAGCATGTGCACTTTAAAATTGCAATGGCAAAATTGTCCAAAGCGTTAAAGAAATTTGGCCCGTGCAGATGCAAAATACAGTTGCTTTCGAAAATAGTGGTCATTTTCAGGGGCCACAACCAGCCTGCCCTACCCCAACTCTCCAACTTTCGACCCCCGATCATTAGCCAAACTGTGAAGTCCGACGAATGACGGAATATGTGGTGATATGCAGAAGAATGTGCACTTTAAAATTGCAATGGCAAAAGTGTCCAAAGCGTTAAATAAATTTGGCCCGTGCAGATGCAAAATACAGTTGCTTTCGAAAATAGTGGTCATGTTCAGGGGCCACAACCAGCCTGCCCTACCCCAACTCTCCAACTTTCGACCCCCGATCATTAGCCAAACTGTGAGGTCCGGCGCATGACGGAATATGTGGTGATATGCATAAGCATGTACACTTTAAAATTGCAATGGCAAAAGTGTCCAAATCGTTACAGAAATTTGGCCCGTGCAGATGAAAAATACGGTTGCTTTCGAAAATAGTGGTCATTTTCAGGGGCCACAACCAGCCCGACTACCCCAACTCTCCAACTTTCGACCCCCGATCACTAGCCAAACTGTGAGGTCCGGCGCACGATGGAATATGTGGTGATATGCAGAAGCAATTACACTTTAAAATTGCAATGGCAAAAGTGTCCAAAGCGTTAAAGAAATTTGTCCCGTGCAGATGCAAAATACAGTTGCTTTCGAAAATAGTGGTCATTTTCAGAGGGGCACAACCAGACTGCCCTACCCCAACTCTCCAACTTTCGACCCCCGATCATTAGCCAAACTGTGAGGTCCGACGCATGACGGAATATGTGGTGATATGCAGAAGCATGTGCACTTTAAAATTGCAATGGCAAAAGTGTCCAAAGCGTTAAAGAAATTTGGCCCGTGCAGATGCAAAATACAGTTGCTTTCGAAAATAGTGGTCATTTTAAGGGGCCACAACCAGCCTGTCCTACCCCAACTCTCCAACTTTCGACCCCCGATCATTAGCCAAACTGTGAGGTCCGGTGCATGACGGAATATGTGGTGATATGCAGAAGCATGTGCACTTTAAAATTGCAATGGCAAAAGTGTCCAAAGCGTTAAAGAAATTTGGCCCGTGCAGATGCAAAATACAGTTGCTTTCGAAAATAGTGGTCATTTTCAGGGGCCACAACCAGCCTGCCCTACCCCAACTCTCCAACTTTCGACCCCCGATCATTAGCCAAACTGTGAAGTCCGACGAATGACGGAATATGTGGTGATATGCAGAAGAATGTGCACTTTAAAATTGCAATGGCAAAAGTGTCCAAAGCGTTAAATAAATTTGGCCCGTGCAGATGCAAAATACAGTTGCTTTCGAAAATAGTGGTCATGTTCAGGGGCCTCAACCAGACTGCCCTACCCCAACTCTCCAACTTTCGACCCCCGATCATTAGCCAAACTGTGAGGTCCGGCGCATGACGGAATATGTGGTGATATGCAGAAGCATGTGCACTTTAAAATTGCAATGGCAAAAGTGTCCAAAGCGTTAAAGAAATTTGGTCCCTGCAGATGCAAAATACAGTTGCTTTAGAAAATAGTGGTCATTTTCAGGGGCCACAACCAGCCTGCCCTATCCCAACTCTCCAACTTTCGACCCCCGATCATTAGCCAAACTGTGAGGTCCGGCGCATGACGGAATATGTGGTGATATGCAGAAGCATGTGCACTTTAAAATTGCAATGGCAAAAGTGTCCAAAGCGTTAAAGAAATTTGGCCCTTGCAGATGCAAAATACAGTTGCTTTCGAAAATAGTGGTCATATTCAGAGGCCACAACCAGCCTGCCCTACCCCAACTCTCCAACTTTCGACCCCCGATCATTAGCCAAACTGTGAGGTCCGGCGCATGACGGAATATGTGGTGATATGCAGAAGCAATTGCACTTTAAAATTTCAATGGCAAAAGTGTCCAAAGCGTTAAAGAAATTTGGCCCTTGCAGATGAAAAATACAGTTGCTTTCGAAAATAGTGGTCATTTTCAGGGGCCACAAACAGCCTGCCCTACCCCAACTCTCCAACTTTCGACCCCCGATCATTAGCCAAACTGTGAGGTCCGACGCATGACGGAATATGTGGTGATATGCAGAAGCATGTGCACTTTACAATTGCAATGGCAAAACTGTTCAAAGCGTTAAAGAAATTTGACCCGTGCAGATTCAAAATACAGTTGCTTTCGAAAATAGTGGTAATTTTCAGGGGTCACAACCAGCCCGCCATACCCCAACTCACCAACTTTCGACCCCGATCATTAGCCAAACTGTGAGGTCCGGCGCATGAAGGAATATGTGGTGATATGCAGAAGCAATTGCACTTTAAAATTGCAATGGCAAAAGTGTCCAAAGCGTTAAAGAAATTTGGTCAGTACAGATGCAAAATACAGTTGCTTTCGAAAATAGTGGTCATTTTCAGGGGCCACAACCAGCCTGCCCTACCCCAACTCTCCAACTTTCGACCCCCGATCATTAGCCAAACTGTGAGGTCCGGCGCATGACGGAATATGTGGTGATATGCAGAAGCATGCGCACTTTAAAATTGCAATGACAAAAGTGTCCAAAGCGTTTACGAAATTTGGCCCGTGCAGATGCAAAATATAGTTGCTTTCGAAAATAGTGGTCATTTTCAGGGGCCACAACCAGCCTGCCCTACCCCAACTCTCCAACTATCGACCCCCGATCATTAGCCAAACTGTGAGGTCCGGCGCATGACGGAATATGTGGTGATATGCAGAAGCATGTGCACTTTAAAATTGCAATGGCAAAAA
The DNA here is from genome assembly GCA_032622095.1 of Siphonodentalium dalli. NCBI lineage: Eukaryota > Metazoa > Mollusca > Scaphopoda > Gadilida > Siphonodentaliidae > Siphonodentalium > Siphonodentalium dalli. The sequence continues at coordinate 2,111,315 of CP136065.1, forward strand.
TGTCTAAAGCGTTAAAGAAATTTGGTCCGTGCAGATGCAAAATACAGTTGCTTTCGAAAATAGTGTTGATTTTCAGGGGCCACAACCAGCCTGCCCTACCCCAACTCTCCAACTTTCGACCCCCGATCATTAGACAAACTGTGAGGTCCGGCGCTTGACGGAATATGTGGTGATATGCAGAAGCATGCGCACTTTACAATTACAATGGCAAAAGTGTCCAAAGCGTTAAAGAAATTTGGCCCGTGCAGATGCAAAATACAGTTGCTTTCGAAAATAGTGGTCATTTTCAGGGGCCACAACCAGCCTGCCCTACCCCAACTCTCCAACTTTCGACCCCCGATCATTAGCCAAACTGTGAGGTCCGGCGCATGACGGAATATGTGGTGATATGCAGAAGCATGTGCACTTTAAAATTGCAATGGCAAACGTGTCCAAAGCGTTAAAGAAATTTGGTCCGTGCAGATGCAAAATACAGTTGCTTTCGAAAATAGTGGTCATTTTCACGGGCCACAACCAGCCTGCCCTATCCCAACTCTCCAACTTTCGACCCCCGATCATTAGCCAAACTGTGAGGTCCGGCGCATGACGGAATATGTGGTGATATGCAGAAGCATGTGCACTTTAAAATTGCAATGGCAAAAGTGTCCAAAGCGTTAAAGAAATTTGGCCCTTGCAGATGCAAAATACAGTTGCTTTCGAAAATAGTGGTCATATTCAGGGGCCACAACCAGCCTGCCCTACCCCAACTCTCCAACTTTCGACCCCCGATCATTAGCCAAACTGTGAGGTCCGACGCATGACGGAATATGTGGTGATATGCAGAAGCATGTGCACTTTAAAATTGCAATGGCAAAAGTGTCCAAAGCGTTAAAGAAATTTGGCCCTTGCAGATGCAAAATACAGTTGCTTTCGAAAATAGTGGTCATTTTCAGGGGCCACAACCAGCCTGCCCTACCCCAACTCTCCAACTATCGACCCCCGATCATTAGCCAAACTGTGAGGTCCGGCGCATGACGGAATATGTGGTGATATGCAGAAGCATGTGCACTTTAAAATTGCAATGGCAAAAGTGTCCAAAGCGTTAAAGAAATTTGGCCCGTGCAGATGCAAAATACAGTTGCTTTCGAAAATAGTTGTCATTTTCAGGAGCCACAACCAGCCTGCCCTACCCCAACTCTCCAACTTTCGACCCCCGATCATTAGCCAAACTGTGAGGTCCGGCGCATGACGGAATATGTGGTGATATGCAGAAGCATGTGCACTTTAAAATTGCAATGGCAAAAGTGTCCAAAGCGTTAAAGAAATTTGGTCCGTGCAGATGCAAAATACAGTTGCTTTCGAAAATAGTGGTCATTTTCAGGGGCCACAACCAGCCTGCCCTATCCCAACTCTCCAACTTTCGACCCCCGATCATTAGCCAAACTGTGAGGTCCGGCGCATGACGGAATATGTGGTGATATGCAGAAGCATGTGCACTATAAAATTGCAATGGCAAAAGTGTCCAAAGCGTTAAAGAAATTTGGCCCTTGCAGATGCAAAATACAGTTGCTTTCGAAAATAGTGGTCATATTCAGGGGCCACAACCAGCCTGCCCTACCCCAACTCTCCAACTTTCGACCCCCGATCATTAGCCAAACTGTGAGGTCCGGCGCATGACGGGATATGTGGTGATATGCAGAAGCATGTGCACTTTAAAATTGCAATGGCAAAAGTGTCCAAAGCGTTAAAGAAATTTGGCCCTTGCAGATGCAAAATACAGTTGCTTTCGAAAATAGTGGTCATTTTCAGGGGCCACAAACAGCCTGCCCTACCCCAACTCTCCAACTTTCGACCCCCGATCATTAGCCAAACTGTGAGGTCCGGCGCATGACGGAATATGTGGTGATATGCAGAAGCATGTGCACTTTACAATTGCAATGGCAAAACTGTCCAAAGCGTTAAAGAAATTTGGCCCGTGCAGATTCAAAATACAGTTGCTATCGAAAATAGTGGTCATTTTCAGGGGCCACAACCAGCCCGCCCTACCCCAACTCACCAACTTTCGACCCCCGATCATTAGCCAAACTGTGAGGTCCGGCGCATGACGGAATATGTGGTGATATGCAGAAGCAATTGCACTTTAAAATTGCAATGGCAAAAGTGTCCAAAGCGTTAAAGAAATTTGGTCAGTACAGATGCAAAATACAGTTGCTTTCGAAAATAGTGTTGATTTTCAGGGGCCACAACCAGCCTGCACTACCCCAACTCTCCAACTTTCGACCCCCGATCATTAGCCAAACTGTGAGGTCCGGCGCATGACGGAATATGTGGTGATATGCAGAAGGATGCGCACTTTACAATTGCAATGACAAAAGTGTCCAAAGCGTTTAAGAAATTTGGCCCGTGCAGATGCAAAATACAGTTGCTTTCGAAAATAGTGGTCATTTTCAGGGGCCACAACCAGCCTGCCCTACCCCAACTCTCCAACTATCGACCCCCGATCATTAGCCAAACTGTGAGGTCCGGTGCATGACGGAATATGCATGGTGATATGCAGAAGCATGAGCACTTTAAAATTGCAATGGCAAAAATGTCCAAAGCGTTAAAGAAATTTGGTCCGTGCAGATGCAAAATACAGTTGCTTTCGAAAATAGTGGTCATTTTCACGGGCCACAACCAGCCTGCCCTATCCCAACTCTCCAACTTTCGACCCCCGATCATTAGCCAAACTGTGAGGTCCGGCGCATGACGGAATATGTGGTGATATGCAGAAGCATGTGCACTTTAAAATTGCAATGGCAAAAGTGTCCAAAGCGTTAAAGAAATTTGGCCCTTGCAGATGCAAAATACAGTTGCTTTCGAAAATAGTGGTCATATTCAGGGGCCACAACCAGCCTGCCCTACCCCAACTCTCCAACTTTCGACCCCCGATCATTAGCCAAACTGTGAGGTCCGGCGCATGACGGAATATGTGGTGATATGCAGAAGCATGTGCACTTTAAAATTGCAATGGCAAAAGTGTCCAAAGCGTTAAAGAAATTTGGCCCTTGCAGATGCAAAATACAGTTGCTTTCGAAAATAGTGGTCATTTTCAGGGGCCACAACCAGCCTGCCCTACCCCAACTCTCCAACTATCGACCCCCGATCATTAGCCAAACTGTGAGGTCCGGCGCATGACGGAATATGTGGTGATATGCAGAAGCATGTGCACTTTAAAATTGCAATGGCAAAAGTGTCCAAAGCGTTAAAGAAATTTGGCCCGTGCAGATGCAAAATACAGTTGCTTTCGAAAATAGTTGTCATTTTCAGGAGCCACAACCAGCCTGCCCTACCCCAACTCTCCAACTTTCGACCCCCGATCATTAGCCAAACTGTGAGGTCCGGCGCATGACGGAATATGTGGTGATATGCAGAAGCATGTGCACTTTAAAATTGCAATGGCAAAAGTGTCCAAAGCGTTAAAGAAATTTGGTCCGTGCAGATGCAAAATACAGTTGCTTTCGAAAATAGTGGTCATTTTCAGGGGCCACAACCAGCCTGCCCTATCCCAACTCTCCAACTTTCGACACCCGATCATTAGCCAAACTGTGAGGTCCGGCGCATGACGGAATATGTGGTGATATGCAGAAGCATGTGCACTTTAAAATTGCAATGGCAAAAGTGTCCAAAGCGTTAAAGAAATTTGGCCCTTGCAGATGCAAAATACAGTTGCTTTCGAAAATAGTGGTCATATTCAGGGGCCACAACCAGCCTGCCCTACCCCAACTCTCCAACTTTCGACCCCCGATCATTAGCCAAACTGTGAGGTCCGGCGCATGACGGAATATGTGGTGATATGCAGAAGCATGTGCACTTTACAATTGCAATGGCAAAACTGTCCAAAGCGTTAAAGAAATTTGGCCCGTGCAGATTCAAAATACAGTTGCTATCGAAAATAGTGGTCATTTTCAGGGGCCACAACCAGCCCGCCCTACCCCAACTCACCAACTTTCGACCACCGATCATTAGCCAAACTGTGAGGTCCGGCGCATGACGGAATATGTGGTGATATGCAGAAGCAATTGCACTTTAAAATTGCAATGGCAAAAGTGTCCAAAGCGTTAAAGAAATTTGGTCAGTACAGATGCAAAATACAGTTGCTTTCGAAAATAGTGGTCATTTTCAGGGGCCACAACCAGCCTGCACTACCCCAACTCTCCAACTTTCGACCCCCGATCATTAGCCAAACTGTGAGGTCCGGCGCATGACGGAATATGTGGTGATATGCAGAAGCATGCGCACTTTACAATTGCAATGACAAAAGTGTCCAAAGCGTTTAAGAAATTTGGCCCGTGCAGATGCAAAATACAGTTGCTTTCGAAAATAGTGGTCATTTTCAGGGGCCACAACCAGCCTGCCCTACCCCAACTCTCCAACTATCGACCCCCGATCATTAGCCAAACTGTGAGGTCCGGTGCATGACGGAATATGCATGGTGATATGCAGAAGCATGAGCACTTTAAAATTGCAATGGCAAAAATGTCCAAAGCGTTAAAGAAATTTGGTCCGTGCAGATGCAAAATACAGTTGCTTTCGAAAATAGTGTTGATTTTCAGGGGCCACAACCAGCCTGCCCTACCCCAACTCTCCAACTTTCGACCCCCGATCATTAGCCAAACTGTGAGGTCCGGCGCATGACGGAATATGTGGTGATATGCAGAAGCATGTGCACTTTAAAATTGCAATGGCAAAAGTGTCCAAAGCGTTAAAGAAATTTGGCCCTTGCAGATGCAAAATACAGTTGCTTTCGAAAATAGTGGTCATATTCAGGGGCCACAACCAGCCTGCCCTACCCCAACTCTCCAACTTTCGACCCCCGATCATTAGCCAAACTGTGAGGTCCGGCGCATGACGGAATATGTGGTGATATGCAGAAGCATGTGCACTTTAAAATTGCAATGGCAAAAGTGTCCAAAGCGTTAAAGAAATTTGGCCCTTGCAGATGCAAAATACAGTTGCTTTCGAAAATAGTGGTCATTTTCAGGGGCCACAACCAGCCTGCCCTACCCCAACTCTCCAACTTTCGACCCCCGATCATTAGCCAAACTGTGAGGTCAGGCGCATGACGGAATATGTGGTGATATGCAGAAGCATGTGCACTTTACAATTGCAATGGCAAAACTGTCCAAAGCGTTAAAGAAATTTGGCCCGTGCAGATTCAAAATACAGTTGCTATCGAAAATAGTGGTCATTTTCAGGGGCCACAACCAGCCCGCCCTACCCCAACTCACCAACTTTCGACCCCCGATCATTAGCCAAACTGTGAGGTCCGGCGCATGACGGAATATGTGGTGATATGCAGAAGCAATTGCACTTTAAAATTGCAATGGCAAAAGTGTCCAAAGCGTTAAAGAAATTTGGTCAGTACAGATGCAAAATACAGTTGCTTTCGAAAATAGTGGTCATTTTCAGGGGCCACAACCAGCCTGCACTACCCCAACTCTCCAACTTTCGACCCCCGATCATTAGCCAAACTGTGAGGTCCGGCGCATGACGGAATATGTGGTGATATGCAGAAGCATGCGCACTTTACAATTGCAATGACAAAAGTGTCCAAAGCGTTTAAGAAATTTGGCCCGTGCAGATGCAAAATACAGTTGCTTTCGAAAATAGTGGTCATTTTCAGGGGCCACAACCAGCCTGCCCTACCCCAACTCTCCAACTATCGACCCCCGATCATTAGCCAAACTGTGAGGTCCGGTGCATGACGGAATATGCATGGTGATATGCAGAAGCATGAGCACTTTAAAATTGCAATGGCAAAAATGTCCAAAGCGTTAAAGAAATTTGGTCCGTGCAGATGCAAAATACAGTTGCTTTCGAAAATAGTGTTGATTTTCAGGGGCCACAACCAGCCTGCCCTACCCCAACTCTCCAACTTTCGACCCCCGATCATTAGCCAAACTGTGAGGTCCGGCGCATGACGGAATATGTGGTGATATGCAGAAGCATGTGCACTTTAAAATTGCAATGGCAAAAGTGTCCAAAGCGTAAAAGAAATTTGGCCCTTGCAGATGCAAAATACAGTTGCTTTCGAAAATAGTGGTCATATTCAGGGGCCACAACCAGCCTGCCCTACCCCAACTCTCCAACTTTCGACCCCCGATCATTAGCCAAACTGTGAGGTCCGGCGCATGACGGAATATGTGGTGATATGCAGAAGCATGTGCACTTTAAAATTGCAATGGCAAAAGTGTCCAAAGCGTTAAAGAAATTAGGCCCTTGCAGATGCAAAATACAGTTGCTTTCGAAAATAGTGGTCATTTTCAGGGGCCACAACCAGCCTGCCCTACCCCAACTCTCCAACTTTCGACCCCCGATCATTAGCCAAACTGTGAGGTCAGGCGCATGACGGAATATGTGGTGATATGCAGAAGCATGTGCACTTTAAAATTGCAATGGCAAAAGTGTCCAAAGCGTTAAAGAAATTTGGTCCGTGCAGATGCAAAATACAGTTGCTTTCGAAAATAGTGGTCATTTTCAGGGGCCACAACCAGCCTGCCCTATCCCAACTCTCCAACTTTCGACCCCCGATCATTAGCCAAACTGTGAGGTCCGGCGCATGACGGAATATGTGGTGATATGCAGAAGCATGTGCACTTTAAAATTGCAATGGCAAAAGTGTCCAAAGCGTTAAAGAAATTTGGCCCTTGCAGATGCAAAATACAGTTGCTTTCGAAAATAGTGGTCATATTCAGGGGCCACAACCAGCCTGCCCTACCCCAACTCTCCAACTTTCGACCCCCGATCATTAGCCAAACTGTGAGGTCCGGCGCATGACGGGATATGTGGTGATATGCAGAAGCATGTGCACTTTAAAATTGCAATGGCAAAAGTGTCCAAAGCGTTAAAGAAATTTGGCCCTTGCAGATGCAAAATACAGTTGCTTTCGAAAATAGTGGTCATTTTCAGGGGCCACAAACAGCCTGCCCTACCCCAACTCTCCAACTTTCGACCCCCGATCATTAGCCAAACTGTGAGGTCCGGCGCATGACGGAATATGTGGTGATATGCAGAAGCATGTGCACTTTACAATTGCAATGGCAAAACTGTCCAAAGCGTTAAAGAAATTTGGCCCGTGCAGATTCAAAATACAGTTGCTTTCGAAAATAGTGGTCATTTTCAGGGGCCACAACCAGCCCGCCCTACCCCAACTCACCAACTTTCGACCCCCGATCATTAGCCAAACTGTGAGGTCCGGCGCATGACGGAATATGTGGTGATATGCAGAAGCAATTGCACTTTAAAATTGCAATGGCAAAAGTGTCCAAAGCGTTAAAGAAATTTGGTCAGTACAGATGCAAAATACAGTTGCTTTCGAAAATAGTGGTCATTTTCAGGGGCCACAACCAGCCTGCACTACCCCAACTCTCCAACTTTCGACCCCCGATCATTAGCCAAACTGTGAGGTCCGGCGCATGACGGAATATGTGGTGATATGCAGAAGCATGCGCACTTTACAATTGCAATGACAAAAGTGTCCAAAGCGTTTAAGACATTTGGCCCGTGCAGATGCAAAATACAGTTGCTTTCGAAAATAGTGGTCATTTTCAGGGGCCACAACCAGCCTGCCCTACCCCAACTCTCCAACTATCGACCCCCGATCATTAGCCAAACTGTGAGGTCCGGTGCATGACGGAATATGCATGGTGATATGCAGAAGCATGAGCACTTTAAAATTGCAATGGCAAAAATGTCCAAAGCGTTAAAGAAATTTGGTCCGTGCAGATGCAAAATACAGTTGCTTTCGAAAATAGTGTTGATTTTCAGGGGCCACAACCAGCCTGCCCTACCCCAACTCTCCAACTTTCGACCCCCGATCATTATCCAAACTGTGAGGTCCGGCGCATGACGGAATATGTGGTGATATGCAGAAGCATGTGCACTTTAAAACTGCAATGGCAAAAGTGTCCAAAGCGTTAAAGAAATTTGGCCCTTGCAGATGCAAAATACAGTTGCTTTCGAAAATAGTGGTCATATTCAGGGGCCACAACCAGCCTGCCCTACCCCAACTCTCCAACTTTCGACCCCCGATCATTAGCCAAACTGTGAGGTCCGGCGCATGACGGAATATGTGGTGATATGCAGAAGCATGTGCACTTTAAAATTGCAATGGCAAAAGTGTCCAAAGCGTTAAAGAAATTTGGCCCGTGCAGATGCAAAATACAGTTGCTTTCGAAAATAGTTGTCATTTTCAGGGGCCACAACCAGCCTGCCCTATCCCAACTCTCCAACTATCGACCCCCAATCATTAGCCAAACTGTGAGGTCCGGCGCATGACGGAATATGTGGTGATATGCAGAAGCATGTGCACTTTAAAATTGCAATGGCAAAAGTGTCCAAAGCGTTAAAGAAATTTGGCCCGTGCAGATGCAAAATACAGTTGCTTTCGAAAATAGTTGTCATTTTCAGGAGCCACAACCAGCCTGCCCTACCCCAACTATCCAACTTTCGACCCCCGATCATTAGCCAAACTGTGAGGTCAGGCGCATGACGGAATATGTGGTGATATGCAGAAGCATGTGCACTTTAAAATTGCAATGGCAAAAGTGTCCAAAGCGTTAAAGAAATTTGGCCGGTGCAGATGCAAAATACAGTTGCTTTCGAAAATAGTGGTCATTTTCAGGGGCCACAACCAGCCTGCCCTATCCCAACTCTCCAACTTTCGACCCCCGATCATTAGCCAAACTGTGAGGTCCGGCGCATGACGGAATATGTGGTGATATGCAGAAGCATGTGCACTTTAAAATTGCAATGGCAAAAGTGTCCAAAGCGTTAAAGAAATTTGGCCCTTGCAGATGCAAAATACAGTTGCTTTCGAAAATAGTGGTCATATTCAGAGGCCACAACCAGCCTGCCCTACCCCAACTCTCCAACTTTCGACCCCCGATCATTAGCCAAATTGTGAGGTCCGGCGCATGACGGGATATGTGGTGATATGCAGAAGCATGTGCACTTTAAAATTGCAATGGCAAAAGTGTCCAAAGCGTTAAAGAAATTTGGCCCTTGCAGATGCAAAATACAGTTGCTTTCGAAAATAGTGGTCATTTTCAGGGGCCACAAACAGCCTGCCCTACCCCAACTCTCCAACTTTTGACCCCCGATCATTAGCCAAACTGTGAGGTCCGGCGCATGACGGAATATGTGGTGATATGCAGAAGCATGTGCACTTTACAATTGCAATGGCAAAACTGTCCAAAGCGTTAAAGAAATTTGGCCCGTGCAGATTCAAAATACAGTTGCTATCGAAAATAGTGGTCATTTTCAGGGGCCACAACCAGCCCGCCCTACCCCAACTCACCAACTTTCGACCCCCGATCATTAGCCAAACTGTGAGGTCCGGCGCATGACGGAATATGTGGTGATATGCAGAAGCAATTGCACTTTAAAATTGCAATGGCAAAAGTGTCCAAAGCGTTAAAGAAATTTGGTCAGTACAGATGCAAAATACAGTTGCTTTCGAAAATAGTGGTCATTTTCAGGGGCCACAACCAGCCTGCACTACCCCAACTCTCCAACTTTCGACCCCCGATCATTAGCCAAACTGTGAGGTCCGGCGCATGACGGAATATGTGGTGATATGCAGAAACATGTGTACTTTACAATTGCAATGACAAAAGTGTCCAAAGCGTTTAAGAAATTTGGCCCGTGCAGATGCAAAATACAGTTGCTTTCGAAAATAGTGGTCATTTTCAGGGGCCACAACCAGCCTGCCCTACCCCAACTCTCCAACTATCGACCCCCGATCATTAGCCAAACTGTGAGGTCCGGTGCATGACGGAATATGCATGGTGATATGCAGAAGCATGTGCACTTTAAAATTGCAATGGCAAAAATGTCCAAAGCGTTAAAGAAATTTGGCCGGTGCAGATGCAAAATACAGTTGCTTTCGAAAATAGTTGTCATTTTCAGGGGCCACAACCAGCCTGCCCTACACCAACTCTCCAACTTTCGACCCCCGATCATTAGCCAAACTGTGAGGTCCGGCGCATGACGGAATATGTGGTGATATGCAGAAGTAATTGCACTTTAAAATTGCAATGGCAAAAGTGTCCAAAGCGTTAAAGAAATTTGGTCAGTACAGATGCAAAATACAGTTGCTTTCGAAAATAGTGGTCATTTTCAGGGGCCACAACCAGCCTGCACTACTCCAACTCTCCAACTTTCGACCCCCGATCATTAGCCAAACTGTGAGGTCCGGCGCATGACGGAATATGTGGTGATATGCAGAAGCATGCGCACTTTACAATTGCAATGGCAAAAGTGTCCAAAGCGTTAAAGAAATTTGGCCCGTGCAGATGCAAAATACAGTTGCTTTCGAAAATAGTGGTCATTTTCAGGGGCCACAACCAGCCTGCCCTACACCAACTCTCCAACTTTCGACCCCCGATCATTAGCCAAACTGTGAGGTCCGGCGCATGACGGAATATGTGGTGATATGCAGAAGTAATTGCACTTTACAATTGCAATGGCAAAAGTGTCCAAAGCGTTAAAGAAATTTGGTCAGTACAGATGCAAAATACAGTTGCTTTCGAAAATAGTGGTCATTTTCAGGGGCCACAACCAGCCTGCACTACTCCAACTCTCCAACTTTCGACCCCCGATCATTAGCCAAACTGTGAGGTCCGGCGCATGACGGAATATGTGGTGATATGCAGAAGTAATTGCACTTTAAAATTGCAATGGCAAAAGTGTCCAAAGCGTTAAATAAGTTTGGTTAGTACAGATGCAAAATACAGTTGCTTTCGAAAATAGTGGTCATTTTCAGGGGCCACAACCAGCCTGCACTACTCCAACTCTCCAACTTTCGACCCCCGATCATTAGCCAAACTGTGAGGTCCGGCGCATGACGGAATATGTGGTGATATGCAGAAGCATGCGCACTTTAAAATTGCAATGGCAAAAGTGTCCAAAGCGTTAAAGAAATTTGGCCCGTGCAGATGCAAAATACAGTTGCTTTCGAAAATAGTGGTCATTTTCAGGGGCCACAACCAGCCTGCCCTACACCAACTCTCCAACTTTCGACCCCCGATCATTAGCCAAACTGTGAGGTCCGGCGCATGACGGAATATGTGGTGATATGCAGAAGTAATTGCACTTTAAAATTGCAATGGCAAAAGTGTCCAAAGCGTTAAAGAAATTTGGTCAGTACAGATGCAAAATACAGTTGCTTTCGAAAATAGTGGTCATTTTCAGGGGCCACAACCAGCCTGCACTACTCCAACTCTCCAACTTTCGACCCCCGATCATTAGCCAAACTGTGAGGTCCGGCGCATGACGGAATATGTGGTGATATGCAGAAGCATGCGCACTTTACAATTGCAATGGCAAAAGTGTCCAAAGCGTTAAAGAAATTTGGCCCGTGCAGATACAAAATACAGTTGCTTTCGAAAATAGTGGTCATTTTCAGGGGCCACAACCAGCCTGCCCTACCCCAACTCTCCAACTTTCGACCCCCGATCATTAGCCAAACTGTGAGGTCCGGCGCATGACGGAATATGTGGTGATATGCAGAAACATGTGTACTTTACAATTGCAATGGCAAAAGTGTCCAAAGCGTTAAAGAAATTTGGCCCGTGCAGATGCAAAATACAGTTGCTTTCGAAAATAGTGGTCATTTTCAGGGGCCACAAACAGCCTGCCCTACCCCAACTCTCCAACTTTCGACCCCCGATCATTAGCCAAACTATGAGGTCCGGCGCATGACGGAATATGTGGTGATATGCAGAAGCATGTGCACTTTAAAATTGCAATGGCAAAAGTGTCCAAAGCGTTAAAGAAATTTGGCCGGTGCAGATGCAAAATACAGTTGCTTTCGAAAATAGTGGTCATTTTCAGGGGCCACAACCAGCCTGCCCTACACCAACTCTCCAACTTTCGACCCCCGACCATTAGCCAAACTGTGAGGTCCGGCGCATGACGGAATATGTGGTGATATGCAGAAGTAATTGCACTTTAAAATTGCAATGGCAAAAGTGTCCAAAGCGTTAAAGAAATTTGGTCAGTACAGATGCAAAATACAGTTGCTTTCGAAAATAGTGGTCATTTTCAGGGGCCACAACCAGCCTGCACTACTCCAACTCTCCAACTTTCGACCCCCGATCATTAGCCAAACTGTGAGGTCCGGCGCATGACGGAATATGTGGTGATATGCAGAAGCATGCGCACTTTACAATTGCAATGGCAAAAGTGTCCAAAGCGTTAAAGAAATTTGGCCCGTGCAGAGGCAAAATACAGTTGCTTTCGAAAATAGTGGTCATTTTCAGGGGCCACAACCAGCCTGCCCTACACCAACTCTCCAACTTTCGACCCCCGATCATTAGCCAAACTGTGAGGTCCGGCGCATGACGGAATATGTGGTGATATGCAGAAGTAATTGCACTTTACAATTGCAATGGCAAAAGTGTCCAAAGCGTTAAAGAAATTTGGTCAGTACAGATGCAAAATACAGTTGCTTTCGAAAATAGTGGTCATTTTCAGGGGCCACAACCAGCCTGCACTACTCCAACTCTCCAACTTTCGACCCCCGATCATTAGCCAAACTGTGAGGTCCGGCGCATGACGGAATATGTGGTGATATGCAGAAGTAATTGCACTTTAAAATTGCAATGGCAAAAGTGTCCAAAGCGTTAAAGAAATTTGGTCAGTACAGATGCAAAATACTGTTGCTTTCGAAAATAGTGGTCATTTTCAGGGGCCACAACCAGCCTGCACTACTCCAACTCTCCAACTTTCGACCCCCGATCATTAGCCAAACTGTGAGGTCCGGCGCATGACGGAATATGTGGTGATATGCAGAAGCATGCGCACTTTAAAATTGCAATGGCAAAAGTTTCCAAAGCGTTAAAGAAATTTGGCCCGTGCAGATACAAAATACAGTTGCTTTCGAAAATAGTGGTCATTTTCAGGGGCCACAACCAGCCTGCCCTACCCCAACTCTCCAACTTTCGACCCCCGATCATTAGCCAAACTGTGAGGTCCGGCGCATGACGGAATATGTGGTGATATGCAGAAACATGTGTACTTTACAATTGCAATGGCAAAAGTGTCCAAAGCGTTAAAGAAATTTGGCCCGTGCAGATGCAAAATACAGTTGCTTTCGAAAATAGTGGTCATTTTCAGGGGCCACAAACAGCCTGCCCTACCCCAACTCTCCAACTTTCGACCCCCGATCATTAGCCAAACTATGAGGTCCGGCGCATGACGGAATATGTGGTGATATGCAGAAGCATGTGCACTTTAAAATTGCAATGGCAAAAGTGTCCAAAGCGTTAAAGAAATTTGGCCGGTGCAGATGCAAAATACAGTTGCTTTCGAAAATAGTGGTCATTTTCAGGGGCCACAACCAGCCTGCCCTACACCAACTCTCCAACTTTCGACCCCCGACCATTAGCCAAACTGTGAGGTCCGGCGCATGACGGAATATGTGGTGATATGCAGAAGTAATTGCACTTTAAAATTGCAATGGCAAAAGTGTCCAAAGCGTTAAAGAAATTTGGTCAGTACAGATGCAAAATACAGTTGCTTTCGAAAATAGTGGTCATTTTCAGGGGCCACAACCAGCCTGCACTACTCCAACTCTCCAACTTTCGACCCCCGATCATTAGCCAAACTGTGAGGTCCGGCGCATGACGGAATATGTGGTGATATGCAGAAGCATGCGCACTTTACAATTGCAATGGCAAAAGTGTCCAAAGCGTTAAAGAAATTTGGCCCGTGCAGAGGCAAAATACAGTTGCTTTCGAAAATAGTGGTCATTTTCAGGGGCCACAACCAGCCTGCCCTACACCAACTCTCCAACTTTCGACCCCCGATCATTAGCCAAACTGTGAGGTCCGGCGCATGACGGAATATGTGGTGATATGCAGAAGTAATTGCACTTTACAATTGCAATGGCAAAAGTGTCCAAAGCGTTAAAGAAATTTGGTCAGTACAGATGCAAAATACAGTTGCTTTCGAAAATAGTGGTCATTTTCAGGGGCCACAACCAGCCTGCACTACTCCAACTCTCCAACTTTCGACCCCCGATCATTAGCCAAACTGTGAGGTCCGGCGCATGACGGAATATGTGGTGATATGCAGAAGTAATTGCACTTTAAAATTGCAATGGCAAAAGTGTCCAAAGCGTTAAAGAAATTTGGTCAGTACAGATGCAAAATACAGTTGCTTTCGAAAATAGTGGTCATTTTCAGGGGCCACAACCAGCCTGCACTACTCCAACTCTCCAACTTTCGACCCCCGATCATTAGCCAAACTGTGAGGTCCGGCGCATGACGGAATATGTGGTGATATGCAGAAGCATGCGCACTTTAAAATTGCAATGGCAAAAGTGTCCAAAGCGTTAAAGAAATTTGGCCCGTGCAGATGCAAAATACAGTTGCTTTCGAAAATAGTGGTCATTTTCAGGGGCCACAACCAGCCTGCCCTACACCAACTCTCCAACTTTCGACCCCCGATCATTAGCCAAACTGTGAGGTCCGGCGCATGACGGAATATGTGGTGATATGCAGAAGTAATTGCACTTTAAAATTGCAATGGCAAAAGTGTCCAAAGCGTTAAAGAAATTTGGTCAGTACAGATGCAAAATACAGTTGCTTTCGAAAATAGTGGTCATTTTCAGGGGCCACAACCAGCCTGCACTACTCCAACTCTCCAACTTTCGACCCCCGATCATTAGCCAAACTGTGAGGTCCGGCGCATGACGGAATATGTGGTGATATGCAGAAGCATGCGCACTTTACAATTGCAATGGCAAAAGTGTCCAAAGCGTTAAAGAAATTTGGCCCGTGCAGATACAAAATACAGTTGCTTTCGAAAATAGTGGTCATTTTCAGGGGCCACAACCAGCCTGCCCTACCCCAACTCTCCAACTTTCGACCCCCGATCATTAGCCAAACTGTGAGGTCCGGCGCATGACGGAATATGTGGTGATATGCAGAAACATGTGTACTTTACAATTGCAATGGCAAAAGTGTCCAAAGCGTTAAAGAAATTTGGCCCGTGCAGATGCAAAATACAGTTGCTTTCGAAAATAGTGGTCATTTTCAGGGGCCACAAACAGCCTGCCCTACCCCAACTCTCCAACTTTCGACCCCCGATCATTAGCCAAACTATGAGGTCCGGCGCATGACGGAATATGTGGTGATATGCAGAAGCATGTGCACTTTAAAATTGCAATGGCAAAAGTGTCCAAAGCGTTAAAGAAATTTGGCCGGTGCAGATGCAAAATACAGTTGCTTTCGAAAATAGTGGTCATTTTCAGGGGCCACAACCAGCCTGCCCTACACCAACTCTCCAACTTTCGACCCCCGACCATTAGCCAAACTGTGAGGTCCGGCGCATGACGGAATATGTGGTGATATGCAGAAGTAATTGCACTTTAAAATTGCAATGGCAAAAGTGTCCAAAGCGTTAAAGAAATTTGGTCAGTACAGATGCAAAATACAGTTGCTTTCGAAAATAGTGGTCATTTTCAGGGGCCACAACCAGCCTGCACTACTCCAACTCTCCAACTTTCGACCCCCGATCATTAGCC
The DNA here is from genome assembly GCA_032622095.1 of Siphonodentalium dalli. Taxonomy (NCBI): domain Eukaryota; kingdom Metazoa; phylum Mollusca; class Scaphopoda; order Gadilida; family Siphonodentaliidae; genus Siphonodentalium; species Siphonodentalium dalli. Next base: position 2,126,868 of record CP136065.1, read on the forward strand.
AAACTGTGAGGTCCGGCGCATGACGGAATATGTGGTGATATGCAGAAGCATGCGCACTTTACAATTGCAATGGCAAAAGTGTCCAAAGCGTTAAAGAAATTTGGCCCGTGCAGAGGCAAAATACAGTTGCTTTCGAAAATAGTGGTCATTTTCAGGGGCCACAACCAGCCTGCCCTACACCAACTCTCCAACTTTCGACCCCCGATCATTAGCCAAACTGTGAGGTCCGGCGCATGACGGAATATGTGGTGATATGCAGAAGTAATTGCACTTTACAATTGCAATGGCAAAAGTGTCCAAAGCGTTAAAGAAATTTGGTCAGTACAGATGCAAAATACAGTTGCTTTCGAAAATAGTGGTCATTTTCAGGGGCCACAACCAGCCTGCACTACTCCAACTCTCCAACTTTCGACCCCCGATCATTAGCCAAACTGTGAGGTCCGGCGCATGACGGAATATGTGGTGATATGCAGAAGTAATTGCACTTTAAAATTGCAATGGCAAAAGTGTCCAAAGCGTTAAAGAAATTTGGTCAGTACAGATGCAAAATACAGTTGGTTTCGAAAATAGTGGTCATTTTCAGGGGCCACAACCAGCCTGCACTACTCCAACTCTCCAACTTTCGACCCCCGATCATTAGCCAAACTGTGAGGTCCGGCGCATGACGGAATATGTGGTGATATGCAGAAGCATGCGCACTTTAAAATTGCAATGGCAAAAGTGTCCAAAGCGTTAAAGAAATTTGGCCCGTGCAGATGCAAAATACAGTTGCTTTCGAAAATAGTGGTCATTTTCAGGGGCCACAACCAGCCTGCCCTACACCAACTCTCCAACTTTCGACCCCCGATCATTAGCCAAACTGTGAGGTCCGGCGTATGACGGAATATGTGGTGATATGCAGAAGTAATTGCACTTTAAAATTGCAATGGCAAAAGTGTCCAAAGCGTTAAAGAAATTTGGTCGGTGCAGATGCAAAATACAGTTGCTTTCGAAAATAGTGGTCATTTTCAGGGGCCACAACCAGCCTGCCCTACCCCAACTCTCCAACTATCGACCCCCGGTCATTAGCCAAACTCTCAGGTCCGGCGCATGACGGAATATGTGGTGATATGCAGAAGCATGTGCACTTTAAAATTGCAATGGCAAAAGTGTCCAAAGCGTTAAAGAAATTTGGCCCGTGCAGATGCAAAATACAGTTGCTTTCGAAAATAGTGGTCATTTTCAGGGGCCACAACCAGCCTGCACTACCCCAACTCTCCAACTTTCGACCGCCGATCATCAGCCATCCTGTTTGGTCTAGCGCATGACGGAATATGTGGTGATATGCAGATGCATGTGCACTTTAAAATTGCAATGGCAAAAGTGTCCAAAGCGTTAAAGAAATTTGGCCCTTGCAGATGCAAAATACAGTTGCTTTCGAAAATAGTGGTCATTTTCAGGGGCCACAACCAGCCTGCCCTACCCCAACTCTCCAACTATCGACCTCCGGTCATTAGCCAAACTGTGAGGTCCGGCGCATGACGGAATATGTGGTGATATGCAGAAGCATGTGCACTTTAAAATTGCAATGGCAAAAGTGTCTAAAGCGTTAAAGAAATTTGGCCCGTGCAGATGCAAAATACAGTTGCTTTCGAAAATAGTGGTCATTTTCAGGGGCCACAACCAGCCTGCCCTACACCAACTCTCCAACTTTCGACCCCCGATCATTAGCCAAAATGTGAGGTCCGGCGCATGACGGAATATGTGGTGATATGCAGAAGCATGTGCACTTTAAAATTGCAATGGCAAAAGTGTCTAAAGCGTTAAAGAAATTTGGCCCGTGCAGATGCAAAATACAGTTGCTTTCGAAAATAGTGGTCATTTTCAGGGGCCACAACCAGCCTGCCCTACACCAACTCTCCAACTTTCGACCCCCGATCATTAGCCAAACTGTGAGGTCCGGCGCATGACGGAATATGTGGTGATATGCAGAATCATGTGCACTTTAAAATTGCAATGGCAAAAGTGTCCAAAGCGTTAAAGAAATTTGGCCCTTGCAGATGCAAAATACAGTTGCTTTCGAAAATAGTGCTCATTTCCAGAGGGCCACAAACAGCCTGCCCTACCCCAACTCTCCAACTTTCGACCCCCGATCATTAGCCAAACTGTGAGGTCCGGCGCATGACGGAATATGTGGTGATATGCAGAAGCATGTGCACTTTACAATTGCAATGGCAAAAGTGTCCAAAGCGTTAAAGAAATTTGGCCCGTGCAGATTAAAAAAACAGTTGCTTTCGAAAATAGTGGTCATTTTCAGGGGCCACAACCAGCCTGCCCTACCCCAACTCTCCAACTATCGACCCCCGATCATTAGCCAAACTGTGAGGTCCGGCGCATGACGGAATATGTGGTGATATGCAGAAGCATGTGCACTTTAAAATGGCAATGGCAAAAGTGTCCAAAGCGTTAAAGAAATTTGGCCCTTGCAGATGCAAAATACAGTTGCTTTCGAAAATAGTGGTCATTTCCAGAGGGCCACAAACAGCCTGCCCTACCCCAACTCACCAACTTTCGACCCCCGATCATTAGCCAAACTGTGAGGTCCGGCGCATGACGGAATATGTGGTGATATGCAGAAGCATGTGCACTTTACAATTGCAATGGCAAAAGTGTCCAAAGCGTTAAAGAAATTTGGCCCGTGCAGATTCAAAAAACAGTTGCTTTCGAAAATAGTGGTCATTTTCAGGGGCCACAACCAGCCTGCACTACCCCAACTCTCCAACTTTCGACCCCGATCATTAGCCAAACTGTGAGGTCCGGCGCATGACGGAATATGTGGTGATATGCAGAAGCATGTGCACTTTAAAATAACAATGGCAAAAGTGTCCAAAGCGTTAAATAAATTTGGTCCGTGCAGATGCAAAATACAGTTGCTTTCGAAAATAGTGTTGATTTTGAGGGGCCACAACCGGCCTGCCCTACCCCAACTCTCCAACTATCGACCCCCAATCATTAGCCAAACTGTGAGGTCCGGCGTATGACGGAATATGTGGTGATATGCAGAAGCATGTGCACTTTAAAATTGCAATGGCAAAAGTGTCCAAAGCGTTAAAGAAATTTGGCCCGTGCAGATGCAAAATTCAGTTGCTTTCGAAATTAGTGGTCATTTTCAGGAGCCACAACCAGCCTGCCCTACCCCAACTCTCCAACTTTCGACCCCCGATCATTAGCCAAACTGTGAGGTCCTGCGCATGACGGATTATGTGGTGATATGCAGAAGCATGTGCACTTTAAAATTGCAATGGCAAAAGTGTCTAAAGCGTTAAAGAAATTTGGCCCGTGCAGATGCAAAATACAGTTGCTTTCGAAAATAGTGGTCATTTTCAGGGGCCACAACCAGCCTGCCCTACACCAACTCTCCAACTTGCGACCCCCGATCATTAGCCAAACTGTGAGGTCCGGCGCATGACGGAATATGTGGTGATATGCAGAAGCATGTGCACTTTAAAATTGCAATGTCAAAAGTGTCCAAAGCGTTAAAGAAATTTGGCCGGTGCAGATGCAAAATACAGTTGCTTTCGAAAATAGTGGTCATTTTCAGGAGCCACAACCAGCCTGCCCTACCCCAACTCTCCAACTTTCGACCCCCGATCATTAGCCAAACTGTGAGGTCCGGCGCATGACGGAATATGTGGTGATATGCAGAAGCATGTGCAGTTTAAAATTGCAATGGCAAAAGTGTCTAAAGCGTTAAAGAAATTTGGCCCGTGCTGATGCAAAATACAGTTGCTTTCGAAAATAGTGGTCATTTTCAGGGGCCACAACCAGCCTGCCCTACACCAACTCTCCAACTTTCGACCCCCGATCATTAGCCAAAATGTGAGATCCGGCGCATGACAGAATATGTGGTGATATGCAGAAGCATGTGCACTTTAAAATTGCAATGGCAAAAGTGTCCAAAGCGTTAAAGAAATTTGGTCCGTGCAGATGCAAAATACAGTTGCTTTCGAAAATAGTGGTCATTTTCAGGGGCCACAACCAGCCTGCCCTATCCCAACTCTCCAACTTTCGACCCCCGATCATTAGCCAAACTGTGAGGTCAGGCGCATGACGGAATATGTGGTGATATGCAGAAGCATGTGCACTTTATAATTGCAATGGCAAAAGTGTCTAAAGCGTTAAAGAAATTTGGCCCGTGCAGATGCAAAATACAGTTGCTTTCGAAAATAGTGGTCATTTTCAGGGGCCACAACCAGCCTGCCCTACACCAACTCTCCAACTTTCGACCCCCGATCATTAGCCAAACTGTGAGGTCCGGCGCATGACGGAATATGTGGTGATATGCAGAAGCATGTGCACTTTAAAATTGCAATGGCAAAAGTGTCCAAAACGTTAAAGAAATTTGGTCCGTGCAGATGCAAAATACAGTTGCTTTCGAAAATAGTGGTCATTTTCAGGGGCCACAACCAGCCTGCCCTATCCCAACTCTCCAACTTTCGACCCCCGATCATTAGCCAAACTGTGAGGTCCGGCGCATGACGGAATATGTGGTGATATGCAGAATCATGTGCACTTTAAAATTGCAATGGCAAAAGTGTCCAAAGCGTTAAAGAAATTTGGCCCTTGCAGATGCAAAATACAGTTGCTTTCGAAAATAGTGGTCATTTCCAGAGGGCCACAAACAGCCTGCCCTACCCCAACTCTCCAACTTTCGACCCCCGATCATTAGCCAAACTGTGAGGTCCGGCGCATGACGGAATATGTGGTGATATGCAGAAGCATGTGCACTTTACAATTGCAATGGCAAAAGTGTCCAAAGCGTTAAAGAAATTTGGCCCGGGCAGATTCAAAAAACAGTTGCTTTCGAAAATAGTGGTCATTTTCAGGGGCCACAACCAGCCTGCACTACCCCAACTCTCCAACTTTCGACCCCCGATCATTAGCCAAACTGTGAGGTCCGGCGCATGACGGAATATGTGGTGATATGCAGAAGCATGTGCACTTTAAAATAGCAATGGCAAAAGTGTCCAAAGCGTTAAAGAAATTTGGTCCGTGCAGATGCAAAATACAGTTGCTTTCGAAAATAGTGTTGATTTTCAGGGGCCACAACCGGCCTGCCCTACCCCAACTCTCCAACTATCGACCCCCGATCATTAGCCAAACTGTGAAGTCCGGCGCATGACGGAATATGTGGTGATATGCAGAAGCATGTGCACTTTAAAATTGCAATGGCAAAAGTGTCCAAAGCGTTAAAGAAATTTGGCCCGTGCAGATGCAAAATACAGTTGCTTTCGAAATTAGTGGTCATTTTCAGGAGCCACAACCAGCCTGCCCTACCCCAACTCTCCAACTTGCGACCCCCGATCATTAGCCAAACTGTAAGGTCCTGCGCATGACGGATTATGTGGTGATATGCAGAAGCATGTGCACTTTAAAATTGCAATGGCAAAAGTGTCTAAAGCGTTAAAGAAATTTGGCCCGTGCAGATGCAAAATATAGTTGCTTTCGAAAATAGTGGTCATTTTCAGGGGCCACAACCAGCCTGCCCTACACCAACTCTCCAACTTGCGACCCCCGATCATTAGCCAAACTGTGAGTTCCGGCGCATGACGGAATATGTGGTGATATGCAGAAGCATGTGCACTTTATAATTGCAATGGCAAAAGTGTCTAAAGCGTTAAAGAAATTTGGCCCGTGCAGATGCAAAATACAGTTGCTTTCGAAAATAGTGGTCATTTTCAGGGGCCACAACCAGCCTGCCCTACACCAACTCTCCAACTTTCGACCACCGATCATTAGCCAAACTGTGAGGTCCGGCGCATGACGGAATATGTGGTGATATGCAGAAGCATGTGCACTTTAAAATTGCAATGGCAAAAGTGTACAAAACGTTAAAGAAATTTGGTCCGTGCAGATGCAAAATACAGTTGCTTTCGAAAATAGTGGTCATTTTCAGGGGCCACAACCAGCCTGCCCTATCCCAACTCTCCAACTTTCGACCCCCGATCATTAGCCAAACTGTGAGGTCCGGCGCATGACGGAATATGTGGTGATATGCAGAATCATGTGCACTTTAAAATTGCAATGGCAAAAGTGTCCAAAGCGTTAAAGAAATTTGGCCCTTGCAGATGCAAAATACAGTTGCTTTCGAAAATAGTGGTCATTTCCAGAGGGCCACAAACAGCCTGCCCTACCCCAACTCTCCAACTTTCGACCCCCGATCATTAGCCAAACTGTGAGGTCCGGCGCATGACGGAATATGTGGTGATATGCAGAAGCATGTGCACTTTACAATTGCAATGGCAAAAGTGTCCAAAGCGTTAAAGAAATTTGGCCCGTGCAGATTCAAAATACAGTTGCTTTCGAAAATAGTGGTCATTTTCAGGGGCCACAACCAGCCTGCCCTACCCCAACTCTCCAACTTTCGACCCCCGATCATTAGCCAAACTGTGAGGTCCGGCGCATGACGGAATATGTGGTGATATGCAGAAGCATGCACTTTAAAATAGCAATGGCAAAAGTGTCCAAAGCGTTAAAGAAATTTGGTCCGTGCAGATGCAAAATACAGTTGCTTTCGAAAATAGTGTTGATTTTCAGAGGCCACAACCGGCCTGCCCTACCCCAACTCTCCAACTTTCGACCCCCGATCATTAGCCAAACTGTGAGGTCCGGCGCATGACGGAATATGTGGTGATATGCAGAAGCATGCGCTCTTTACAATTGCAATGGCAAAAGTGTCCAAAGCGTTAAAGAAATTTGGCCCTTGCAGATGCAAAATACAGTTGCTTTCGAAAATAGTGGTCATTTTCAGGGGCCACAACCAGCCTGCCCTACCCCAACTCTCCAACTATCGACCCCCGATCATTAGCCAAACTGTGAGGTCCGGCGCATGACGGAATATGTGGTGATATGCAGAAGCATGCGCTCTTTACAATTGCAATGGCAAAAGTGTCCAAAGCGTTAAAGAAATTTGGCCCGTGCAGATGCAAAATACAGTTGCTTTCGAAATTAGTGGTCATTTTCAGGAGCCACAACCAGCCTGCCCTACCCCAACTCTCCAACTTTCGACCCCCGATCATTAGCCAAACTGTGAGGTCCTGCGCATGACGGATTATGTGGTGATATGCAGAAGCATGTGCACTTTAAAATTGCAATGGCAAAAGTGTCCAAAGCGTTAAAGAAATTTGGTCCGTGCAGATGCAAAATACAGTTGCTTTCGAAAATAGTGGTCATTTTCAGGGGCCACAACCAGCCTGCACTACCCCAACTCTCCAACTTTCGACCCCCGATCATTAGCCAAACTGTGAGGTCCGGCGCATGACGGAATATGTGGTGATATGCAGAAGCATGCGCACTTTACAATTGCAATGGCAAAAGTGTCCAAAGCGTTAAAGAAATTTGGCCCTTGCAGATGCAAAATACAGTTGCTTTCGAAAATAGTGGTCATTTTCAGGGGCCACAACCAGCCTGCCCTACCCCAACTCTCCAACTATCGACCCCCGATCATTAGCCAAACTGTGAGGTCCGGCGCATGACGGAATATGTGGTGATATGCAGAAGCATGTGCACTTTAAAATTGCAATGGCAAAAGTGTCCAAAGCGTTAAAGAAATTTGGCCCTTGCAGATGCAAAATACAGTTGCTTTCGAAAATAGTGGTCATTTCCAGAGGGCCACAAACAGCCTGCCCTACCCCAACTCTCCAACTTTCGACCCCCGATCATTAGCCAAACTGTGAGGTCCTGCGCATGACGGATTATGTGGTGATATGCAGAAGCATGTGCACTTTAAAATAGCAATGGCAAAAGTGTCCAAAGCGTTAAAGAAATTTGGTCCGTGCAGATGCAAAATACAGTTGCTTTCGAAAATAGTGTTGATTTTCAGGGGCCACAACCGGCCTGCCCTACCCCAACTCTCCAACTTTCGACCCCCGATCATTAGCCAAACTGTGAGGTCCGGCGCATGACGGAATATGTGGTGATATGCAGAAGCTTGTGCACTTTAAAATTGCAATGGCAAAAGTGTACAAAACGTTAAAGAAATTTGGTCCGTGCAGATGCAAAATACAGTTGCTTTCGAAAATAGTGGTCATTTTCAGGGGCCACAACCAGCCTGCCCTATCCCAACTCTCCAACTTTCGACCCCCGATCATTAGCCAAACTGTGAGGTCCGGCGCATGACGGAATATGTGGTGATATGCAGAATCATGTGCACTTTAAAATTGCAATGGCAAAAGTGTCCAAAGCGTTAAAGAAATTTGGCCCTTGCAGATGCAAAATACAGTTGCTTTCGAAAATAGTGGTCATTTCCAGAGGGCCACAAACAGCCTGCCCTACCCCAACTCTCCATCTTTCGACCCCCGATCATTAGCCAAACTGTGAGGTCCGCGCATGACGGAATATGTGGTGATATGCAGAAGCATGTGCACTTTACAATTGCAATGGCAAAAGTGTCCAAAGCGTTAAAGAAATTTGGCCCGTGCAGATTCAAAATACAGTTGCTTTCGAAAATAGTGGTCATTTTCAGGGGCCACAACCAGCCTGCCCTACCCCAACTCTCCAACTATCGACCCCCGATCATTAGCCAAACTGTGAGGTCCGGCGCATGACGGAATATGTGGTGATATGCAGAAGCATGTGCACTTTAAAATAGCAATGGCAAAAGTGTCCAAAGCGTTAAAGAAATTTGGTCCGTGCAGATGCAAAATACAGTTGCTTTCGAAAATAGTGTTGATTTTCAGAGGCCACAACCGGCCTGCCCTACCCCAACTCTCCAACTTTCGACCCCCGATCATTAGCCAAACTGTGAGGTCCGGCGCATGACGGAATATGTGGTGATATGCAGAAGCATGCGCTCTTTACAATTGCAATGGCAAAAGTGTCCAAAGCGTTAAAGAAATTTGGCCCTTGCAGATGCAAAATACAGTTGCTTTCGAAAATAGTGGTCATTTTCAGGGGCCACAACCAGCCTGCCCTACCCCAACTCTCCAACTATCGACCCCCGATCATTAGCCAAACTGTGAGGTCCGGCGCATGACGGAATATGTGGTGATATGCAGAAGCATGCGCTCTTTACAATTGCAATGGCAAAAGTGTCCAAAGCGTTAAAGAAATTTGGCCCGTGCAGATGCAAAATACAGTTGCTTTCGAAAATAGTGGTCATTTTCAGGGGCCACAACCAGCCTGCACTACCCCAACTCTCCAACTTTCGACCCCCGATCATTAGCCAAACTGTGAGGTCCGGCGCATGACGGAATATGTGGTGATATGCAGAAGCATGTGCACTTTAAAATTGCAATGGCAAAAGTGTCCAAAGCGTTAAAGAAATTTGGCCCTTGCAGATGCAAAATACAGTTGCTTTCGAAAATAGCGGTCATTTTCAGGGGCCACAACCAGCCTGCCCTACCCCAACTCTCCAACTATCGACCCCCGATCATTAGCCAAACTGTGAGGTCCGGCGCATGACGGAATATGTGGTGATATGCAGAAGCATGTGCACTTTAAAATTGCAATGGCAAAAGTGTCCAAAGCGTTAAAGAAATTTGGCCCTTGCAGATGCAAAATACAGTTGCTTTCGAAAATAGTGGTCATTTCCAGAGGGCCACAAACAGCCTGCCCTACCCCAACTCTCCAACTTTCGACCCCCGATCATTAGCCAAACTGTGAGGTCCTGCGCATGACGGATTATGTGGTGATATGCAGAAGCATGTGCACTTTAAAATAGCAATGGCAAAAGTGTCCAAAGCGTTAAAGAAATTTGGTCCGTGCAGATGCAAAATACAGTTGCTTTCGAAAATAGTGTTGATTTTCAGGGGCCACAACCGGCCTGCCCTACCCCAACTCTCCAACTTTCGACCCCCGATCATTAGCCAAACTGTGAGGTCCGGCGCATGACGGAATATGTGGTGATATGCAGAAGCATGCGCACTTTACAATTGCAATGGCAAAAGTGTCCAAAGCGTTAAAGAAATTTGGCCCTTGCAGATGCAAAATACAGTTGCTTTCGAAAATAGTGGTCATTTTCAGGGGCCACAACCAGCCTGCCCTACCCCAACTCTCCAACTATCGACCCCCGATCATTAGCCAAACTGTGAGGTCCGGCGCATGACGGAATATGTGGTGATATGCAGAAGCATGTGCACTTTAAAATTGCAATGGCAAAAGTGTCCAAAGCGTTAAAGAAATTTGGCCCGTGCAGATGCAAAATACAGTTGCTTTCGAAATTAGTGGTCATTTTCAGGAGCCACAACCAGCCTGCCCTACCCCAACTCTCCAACTTTCGACCCCCGATCATTAGCCAAACTGTGAGGTCCTGCGCATGACGGATTATGTGGTGATATGCAGAAGCATGTGCACTTTAAAATTGCAATGGCAAAAGTGTCTAAAGCGTTAAAGAAATTTGGCCCGTGCAGATGCAAAATACAGTTGCTTTCGAAAATAGTGGTCATTTTCAGGGGCGACAACCGGCCTGCCCTACCCCAACTCTCCAACTATCGATCCCCGATCATTAGCCAAACTGTGAGGTCCGGCGCATGACGGAATATGTGGTGATATGCAGAAGCATGTGCACTTTAAAATTGCAATGGCAAAAGTTTCCAAAGCGTTAAAGAAATTTGGCCCGTGCAGATGCAAAATACAGTTGCTTTCGAAATTAGTGGTCATTTTCAGGAGCCACAACCAGCCTGCCCTACCCCAACTCTCCAACTTTCGACCCCCGATCATTAGCCAAACTGTAAGGTCCTGCGCATGACGGATTATGTGGTGATATGCAGAAGCATGTGCACTTTAAAATTGCAATGGCAAAAGTGTCTAAAGCGTTAAAGAAATTTGACCCGTGCATATGCAAAATACAGTTGCTTTCGAAAATAGTGGTCATTTTCAGGGGCCACAACCAGCCTGCCCTACACCAACTCTCCAACATGCGACCCCCGATCATTAACCAAACTGTGAGGTCCGGCGCATGACGGAATATGTGGTGATATGCAGAAGCATGTGCACTTTAAAATTGCAATGGCAAAAGTGTCCAAAGCGTTAAAGAAATTTGGTCCGTGCAGATGCAAAATACAGTTGCTTTCGAAAATAGTGGTCATTTTCAGGGGCCACAACCAGCCTGCCCTATCCCAACTCTCCAACTTTCGACCCCCGATCATTAGCCAAACTGTGAGGTCCGGCGCATGACGGAATATGTGGTGATATGCAGAAGCATGTGCACTTTATAATTGCAATGGCAAAAGTGTCCAAAGCGTTAAAGAAATTTGGCCCGTGCAGATGCAAAATACAGTTGCTTTCGAAAATAGTGGTCATTTTCAGGGGCCACAACCAGCCTGCCCTACACCAACTCTCCAACTTTCGACCCCCGATAATTAGCCAAACTGTGAGGACCGGCGCATGACGGAATATGTGGTGATATGCAGAAGCATGTGCACTTTAAAATTGCAATGGCAAAAGTGTCCAAAGCGTTAAAGAAATTTGGCCCGTGCAGATGCAAAATACAGTTGCTTTCGAAATTAGTGGTCATTTTCAGGAGCCACAACCAGCCTGCCCTACCCCAACTCTCCAACTTTCGACCCCCGATCATTAGCCAAACTGTGAGGTCCTGCGCATGACGGATTATGTGGTGATATGCAGAAGCATGTGCACTTTAAAATTGCAATGGCAAAAGTGTCTAAAGCGTTAAAGAAATTTGGCCCGTGCATATGCAAAATACAGTTGCTTTCGAAAATAGTGGTCATTTTCAGGGGCGACAACCGGCCTGCCCTACCCCAACTCTCCAACTATCGATCCCCGATCATTAGCCAAACTGTGAGGTCCGGCGCATGACGGAATATGTGGTGATATGCAGAAGCATGTGCACTTTAAAATTGCAATGGCAAAAGTGTCCAAAGCGTTAAAGAAATTTGGCCCGTGCAGATGCAAAATACAGTTGCTTTCGAAATTAGTGGTCATTTTCAGGAGCCACAACCAGCCTGCCCTACCCCAACTCTCCAACTTTCGACCCCCGATCATTAGCCAAACTGTAAGGTCCTGCGCATGACGGATTATGTGGTGATATGCAGAAGCATGTGCACTTTAAAATTGCAATGGCAAAAGTGTCTAAAGCGTTAAAGAAATTTGGCCCGTGCATATGCAAAATACAGTTGCTTTCGAAAATAGTGGTCATTTTCAGGGGCCACAACCAGCCTGCCCTACACCAACTCTCCAACATACGACCCCCGATCATTAGCCAAACTGTGAGGTCCGGCGCATGACGGAATATGTGGTGATATGCAGAAGCATGTGCACTTTAAAATTGCAATGGCAAAAGTGTCCAAAGCGTTAAAGAAATTTGGTCCGTGCAGATGCAAAATACAGTTGCTTTCGAAAATAGTGGTCATTTCCAGAGGGCCACAAACAGCCTGCCCTACCCCAACTCTCCAACTTTCGACCCCCGATCATTAGCCAAACTGTGAGGTCCGGCGCATGACGGAATATGTGGTGATATGCAGAAGCATGTGCACTTTACAATTGCAATGGCAAAAGTGTCCAAAGCGTTAAAGAAATTTGGCCCGTGCAGATTCAAAATACAGTTGCTTTCGAAAATAGTGGTCATTTTCAGGGGCCACAACCAGCCTGCCCTACACCAACTCTCCAACTTGCGACCCCCGATCATTAGCCAAACTGTGAGGTCCGGCGCATGACGGAATATGTGGTGATATGCAGAAGCATGTGCACTTTAAAATTGCAATGGCAAAAGTGTCCAAAGCGTTAAAGAAATTTGGTCCGTGCAGATGCAAAATAGAGTTGCTTTCGAAAATAGTGGTCATTTTCAGGGGCCACAACCAGCCTGCCCTATCCCAACTCTCCAACTTTCGACCCCCGATCATTAGCCAAACTGTGAGGTCCGGCGCATGACGGAATATGTGGTGATATGCAGAAGCATGTGCACTTTATAATTGCAATGGCAAAAGTGTCTAAAGCGTTAAAGAAATTTGGCCCGTGCAGATTCAAAATACAGTTGCTTTCGAAAATAGTGGTCATTTTCAGGGGCCACAACCAGCCTGCACTACCCCAACTCTCCAACTTTCGACCCCCGATCATTAAGCAAACTGTAAGGTCCTGCGCATGACGGATTATGTGGTGATATGCAGAAGCATGTGCACTTTAAAATTGCAATGGCAAAAGTGTCTAAAGCGTTAAAGAAATTTGGCCCGTGCATATGCAAAATACAGTTGCTTTCGAAAATAGTGGTCATTTTCAGGGGCCACAACCAGCCTGCCCTACACCAACTCTCCAACATACGACCCCCGATCAATAGCCAAACTGTGAGGTCCGGCGCATGACGGAATATGTGGTGATATGCGTCCGGACATGACCCGCTGGTTATATCCAGACTTCTCCATATGAATGGTATATTATCTACATGTATATCACGTGATGATCTCGGTGGGGTAGCTTCAGTCTTGAATGTTAAAGGGACACTAGGCTCTCACTGGGGATGATTATTAAAGTAACACTCACTATGGATGAATGTTAAAGTAACACATGGCGCACACTGTGGGATAATGTTAAAGTGACACTCGCATTGAAAACTTCAAAAAATTCCAAAAAAAAATCAAAAAATTCAAAAACTTCAAAAATTTCAAAAATTTCAAAAACTTCAAAAATCTCAAAAAATTTCAAAAAGTTTAAAAACTTCAAAATACTCAAAAATTTCAAAAAACTTAAAAAACTTTTCAAAAGAAACAAAAATGAAAAACTAAACAAAATTCATAAATTAAAAAAATATGAAAAAAATCCCTACTTCTGGCGCAATGCCTGAGTCATTCGAATCTGGCGCAATCCCTACTTCCGGCGCAACGCCTGAGTCATTCGAATCTGACGCAATCCCTCGTGAAACCTACCGGCTGACTCCACACCCATCGGCTAAGCGTTGTATCACATGCTTATTATTTGATCATATCGTGGAAATTCAATGTTTTGTCATCACTCATGAGATATAACCCATATCCACTGAAAAAGGGTGGATATCCTCTATTTATCCATAATTTTTCTTTGTTATCTTTTTTTTATCCCTCTTTTTTATCTACCACTTCCTGTTTTTATTCGCTCTTCTTTTTCTTACAACTTCTAATCCCTTATAATCTTCGAATATCCACTTTCATCTCCAAGTTTTTGAAAAAATTCCTTGTTTAGTAGCACCTCCAGATGGGCTCTATATAATTTGAACGAGGCATCCATCTTGGATATTACTCTTTCTATGACTAAATCCGTTAGCACGCTCTACAGATGTCATATAGGTAGCACGCTCTACATATGTCATATAGGCCTCTTCACATCTTGTTTTCCATAATTTATTCATTCCTAATCGCTCCATTGACTGTAACAAATTAAATTACCCCCTCCCCCTGTATTGAGAATACATCCTTGATTATTAATATTTCCTCCTTTCATGGTGTGCATGTTCCTTGGGACATCTTTGCTAATGTGAAGCCACACCTATTATATATATATATATATATATACAACTTTAAAAGCCCGCGAAAATATTATTCATATTATAGACTTCCCCTTGAAGACCTTTGTATGTGACAATGATCCGTAATATTGTTTCTAAGTGACACTGGCCAGTGAAACATCGTAACAATAATAAAAGGGACACTTCATCTATATCAGTCTCAAAACGTGTTGGTACACATCTGTGTGGAAACTAAAACCAATCACTCTTCGTCCGTCATCCGTACATAATTGTAATATAATTTTCTCAGAAACCACGGGATCCCTTTGGCTGAAATTTGGTCTCAACATGGGATCAGAAATTATCCATGGAAGACAACAGTGTCCGTGTGGGGAGAAGCTTCGTAGTGTTTCGCTGTCGCCATGGTGTTTGTTTGGGTATAGGCATGGGTGGTGAGTGTGGTTTTCATATGGTCTGAACTAGCCTTTACAGACTGAGGTCATTTAGTGCACATGTCATCACTTCACTGATAACCATTATATGGTAAAATCCCTACACTATCAAACGCAATGTTTCAATAATGGGTTTTCTTAAAATTTTGACTAAATATTGGTTATATTATACGCATCAGCGATCCTTCTTAATAACGCTCTGTATATTTTCAAACGCATTGCACTAAATGGGTTTGGAATAGCCATACAGGAAAGGAGAAGCTGAGGTCCTGGGTAGGTCGACTGCATATAGCAGTATATATGGGGTACAGACATGGACAGCAACGGGTTCCTCGTGGCTTCTGGCCTACACATGACATATTAAAGTTAACCACACCCATCGGCGCGCCTTTAATGGGCTATGAAGCGCCATACAGGCTCGAATCATGGCCTTCGCCATGTGTTTCTATTTGAACCCACATTAGTAACTAAATAAAATCTTTCTCTCCAGGTTGTTTCACGCAATAACCTTGATTTGGAAAGCTTGAAGGGCTAATTAAGCTTCAATTTAAATCCCAACATTTTCTTATTTGAAGAACGTATCTGGTTAAACATGTCCAACATAGTAAGCTCATTTAATTCAAAGAGCTTTACACATAGTCCCACTAGTAATGATGTGTCGTTATTTACTGCATAAATGGTCATATAGAATACAATACAACACATTTTGGTCACATACCTTAAAGGTGCACGTCACTTTCGCAAGATATCGAACTGACCATGTATAGAGTGGAATGACATGTCGGGTATCAAATGTATAATCAGTTCCAGTATTTCGTCCATAAGGCAGTTTTGGTTGTAACATCATTGTGTATGACGGTTCATTCATATGATACCTTAGCGGTTGCACACGATACTGTCTGTTGTATTTTATGTCTTATATCATGTATATTAATTGCTCCATGGATGGTAGGAGTATGGCATTGGTGTCTGGTTCTTCGATGTATTCTAGTCATAGTTCATGCATATTATTACTCTAAAATCTCCATTAAATGGAGAAACTAAAGAGCCCATATTATGTAGACTAGTGTATAAATACTTACTTCATCCATTATTTTCATCAATTATATGTATTATAACTCCCATCAGGATAGGCTGTTATACAGAGGAAACAAAGCATGTACCAAGTGACAGTCTGTACCATGTGACAGTCGCATGTCACGAAAGGCCTACTATGTGGACACATTTTCTTATCAAAACGCTCTATTATGTAGGGGGTTATCAACCATTGGTCTGGAAAAGGCATACGAGCGGAACGCGTGTATACACATTTATTCGATGTACTCTTTAATCGTCGATTTCTCTTTATTGTCGTTAATTTATAGCATTATTAGTAGGAATCTAAACTCGCCGTTATATTGAGAAAATAATGCGTCAATACCAGTCAATACTGCTTTATTGGCGGTAAATGAAATTATTGAATCATGTTTTCGCAGCTAAACAAGCGAGACAACTGATCACAACACAAAAATTAGTAATATTTCTGAAGCCTTGAGTGGTTTGTAATACACAGTGTAAATTTTCATTATTGCTACTATTTAAGGAAACATGCCCCCGATAGGGCTACTATGCGAACACATGTCTATATTAATTTCACATATTCCTTACCGTTCATTCATATATACTCCAAGCTCTCTGTTAATACAGAGGCATCAAAACATTGGTCTGGAAAAGACCTACTATGTGGATGCGTGTATACATATTTACTTGATGTATTCTTTAATCGTTCATTTCTCTTTATTATCGTTCATTTATAGCATTATTCGAAGAAATTTAGTCAAAAATCTTCATTACATGGAGACAATAAAGAGCCCATATGGTGTAGACTAATGCATAAATACTTCATGTATTCTTTTCATCAATTATATGTATTGTTCATCCTATACATTTAGTCTGTTATACAGAGGAAACAAAGCATGTACTACGTGGCAGTTTCATATGACGATAAGACCTACTATGTGAACACATGTGCATATTAATTTCACATATTCTTCTCAAAACGCTCTATTTTATACGGGGGTATCAAACATTGGTCTGGAAAAGGCCTGCTATGTGGACGCGTGTATACATATTGACTTCATATATGCATTCATAGTTCATTTCTCTTAATTGTCGTTTATTTAATAGCATTATTAGTAGAAATATAGTCTAAAACCGTCGGTATATGGAGAATATATAGCGTCAATACTGTTTTATTGTTGGTAACTCAAATTATTGCATCATGTATCGCAACTAAACAAGCGAGACAACTCATAAATTCTTAATAGTTCTGATGTCTATGGCAGTTCACAGAGTGTATATTTTCATTGTTGTTACCATTTTAGTGCATACATTACTGATTTCTGTGTAAGAACGCTGGTCTCCATTGTTGTTATGATTGTGCCTATAACTGTCCATATTCTTAAAGCAAGTACGGTACCTCTATGTGATATGATGTATAAAAATTTCCATTTTCACAGGTAAATCACGTATAAACGCTCTTTAATGTATAGTTAAACTGAGTTTTCACATGCAGGGCTATGTCTTTGTGGACTATATACGTGGTATACTTCAGTATATACACGAAGTGAATGTGTTCTAAGTATGCGTATCTGATTTATGTATACGTCCGTGATTCTTAAAGCAACTCCAATACATATTAGTGCGTTATATTATGATGTACATTAAGTGCCCTTTTCACTGTTAAATCAAGTAAAAAAGCCCTCTACTATAGTTAACTATTCAGTTCCACATACGCTATAAGCTCTATGGTGGTCCGGTGTGTCTTATCAATATGCCATTATATGCACGAATGTAATGTGTTCAAATATGTGGGTTATGATGTATACTTTAATGTTAAAGTATATAAGCACTCTTTAAGATATGCATATGCAGAATGTTGCCTCTTTACACTGACATAAAAAAAAGGAATATATAATTTTGAGTACTACTCTTCATAAAACGTTAGAAAACCATAATCTAACAACGAATATCGAAGAACAATGTAATTACTTGATAAGCATTGTAAATATTTCGTCTGTTTTAAATAAAATGGAAATATTTCGTCTATTTGAAATACAGTTGGAAGCAACAATCAAGTATTTAAATGAAATTTGGACCAAAATCTTATAATTTGAGAAAACGTATATAATTTCTATCGAAGTCTTATAATAAAGGAAGGCTTTGTGCGAATCCATTCGGTATAATGTGTGAATGTGTTCATCATCGCAAATATAATGATGCAGAAATGAATATTTCCTAGAAAAATGATAACATAGCTTGTATTTAACCGAAATAATATAGCATTTGATTTAAAATGTTTCATATTAGGACCATAACGAACCAATGCATAAAAATACAATATTTTGTTTTTCATTCTCGATCAAAATAATGCAGGGTTGTCAATTATCAACAAAAAACAAATACTTTGAAACAAAAACGATGACATAAGAACGAATATCCAAGAGCTAGTGTGAACATAACCCTCACATTTATAAAAAAAAAACAATAAAAAATTCAGTTTTCGAGTAAGTCCTTCAAAATTATTGAATGTTTTCGTCTATGTTGGATCAAATTTGACACAAAAATCAATTAGCTCACTAGCAGTTCGCGCAATATCTCATATTTTGAGAAAACTTTTGCAATTTTAGACAACAATATTGCTAGTGAAGGTGAATATTTCATCCTGGAACTCATGAAATATGATAAAAATAGATGTAAAGACACTTCACGAGCCCTCATATCTTTGAGTTATGAACATAAAGTCATCTCATAGTGCCATTGTACCCCATAATTTGGTCAGGAGAAATATGTATTTCATATTTGACCCTTCATCTATGGTAAAAAATGAATTAAGGGACATGGGAGTGGTGTCCTAGACAGTAACCTAGAGCATAAATTGACTCAATTTTGCAATTTTAGGCAACATTCTTGCCAGGGAAAGTGTATATTTCATGTTGGAACTCATCAAATGTGATAAACATGCATCAAAAGACACTTACTGAGCTCTGATGACTTTGAGTTATGACAACAACGGCATCTCATACTAGATTGTAAGCCATAATTTGGTCAGGAAAAGTGTAAATTTCATATTTTATCCTACATGTGTGTTAACAATCAATGTAATTACACCCCATCGGTCGCCTAGACACAGCGTAAATGTTCTCAAGTTTTCAACTGTAGGCCACAATGTCGGCAGTGAAGGTAAACATTTCATGTTGGAACCCATGAAATGTGATAAAATGGATAAAAAAGACACTTCATGAGTACTTATGACTGAGTTATGAACATAAAGGGACCTCATAGTGTATTGTAGGTCATAATTTGGTCAGGAAAATTGTAAATTTCATGTCTTAAGCTCCATGTGTTTTAAAAATATATTTAATTACAGCCATTGGGTCCCTAGAGATCAATCCACAGTCCATATGTAGTCCATATGCAATTTTAGGGAACAGTATTGCTAGTGAAGGTGAACATTCCATGCTGGAACTCATGAAATATGATAAAAATAGATGAAAAGACACTTTCTGAGGCCTTGGTCAGGAGAAATGTGTATTGTATTTTGACCCTTGATGCGTGGTAGCAATCAATGAAATTACACCCCATGGTATCCTCAGATATGAAGCAACATCATAAATGCACTCAGTTTTGGCAATTTAGAAAACATTGTTGATAGGGAAGTTGTACATGTCATGTTGGAACTGGTGAAATGTGATAATAATTGATCAAAAGACACTCGATGAGCCCTGATGGGTTTCAATTATGGGCATAAAGGCATCTGATAGTGTCATTATACAACGGGGAAATTTGTGAAGCGCTAACAAAGCGTATCTACACGGTGTTATACGATCCAAAATGATCCTGATATAAGATATGCAATCTAGATCATACTCAGTATCTTCGTATCGACTGAATATATCGTTATTCGATGGTGTTCCCGACATACCTCCGTCTTTACTTTTCTTATGCCTTTGTAGATTGTAGTTCGTCGATAATATATTTCTGCACAAATGGCACCCGTGTATTGTCTCGAATCATGGGAAGAACTATCGTCCTTATACCAGCGAAAAGATGAGCGAATATGGTGTGGTATTATAAACTCGCCGCGCTCGTACCTCTATTTATCGTTTAGAGTTATTGTTCTTAGATAAAAAATAGGCCCGGCGGCAGTGGGGATGAGGGGGCCGCACGCGCGCCAATTTGTTATCTAAGAACAATAACTCTAAACGATAAATAGAGGTACGAGCGCGGCGAGTTTATAATACCACACCATATTCGCTCATCTTTTCGCTGGTATAAGGACGATAGTTCTTCCCATTGGTAGAACGCTTGTGTGATCATCCGGTGATCACTTGGCATGACCGATAAATTCGAACGGGCACGATTACATGTACAACTCTCGGTGCGATCATCTGTGATCATTTGGGACGATCAAATGCCTTAGAACGGGCACGACCAGATGTACAACGCTGGGTGCGATCATATGGTGATCTTTTTGCACGACCAAATATATTAGAATGGGTACGATCAGATGTACACCGCTGGGTGAGATCATGTGGAGGTAATTTGGCACGATAAAATACATTAGAACCGGCACGATCAGATGTACAACGCTGTGCACGATCATATGGTGATCATTTGGCGCGATCAAATTCCTTAGAAAGGTGAACATCAGATGTACAACGTTGGGTGCGATCATATGATGATCATTTGGCACGATCAAATACGTTAGAATCGGCACAATAAGATGTGCAACGCTGGGTGCGAACCTATGGTGATCATGTGGCACGATCAAATACTTTAAAACGGACCCGATCAAATGTACAACACTGGATGCGATCATGTGATGAGCATATGGCTCAATCAAATAAATTAGAAACGGCACGATAATATGTACAACGTTGGGTAAGTTCATGGGGTAAGTCTTTGGAAAAATCCAATTCATTATTTTGGAAACGATCATATGGTCATTATTAGGCACCGTCGAATACATTATAACGGACAAGATGAGATGTACAACGTCGGTACAAAGCTGGGTGCGATCATCCGGTGATCATTTGGCACGACCAAATACATTAGAACGGGTAAGATCATATGAACAACTCTGGGTACGATCATTTGGTGATAACTTGGCACGACTAAATACATTAGAACGGATACAATCACATGTACAACTCTGGGTGCGATCATCTGTGTTCATTTGGAACGATCAAATTCATTAGAACGGGCACGACCAGATGTACAACTCTGGGTGCGGTCATATGGTAATCTTTGGCCCGAACAAACACATTAGGACGGGAACGATTAGATGAACAACTCTGAGTGCGATCATTTGTGATCATATGCCACGATCAAATTCATTAGAACGGGTACGATCATATGTACAACTCTGGGTGCGATCATATGGTGATCATATGGCTCGATCAAATACATAAGAACGGGCACGGTCAGATATACAACGCTGGGTGCGATCATATGGTGATCATTTGGCACGATCAAATATATGAGAACGGGCGCTATCACATCAACAACGGTGGATGCGATCATGTGGTGATCACTTGGCACGATCAAGTACATTATAACGGGTAACATGAGATGTACAACGTCAGGAGCGATCATATGTAAATCATTTTGGAAACGATCATATGGTCGTCATTAGGCTCGGTAGAATACATTATAACGGACAAGATGACATGTACAACGTCGGTACAAAGCTGGGTGCTATCATCCGGAGATCAATTGGCACGACCAAATACATTAGAACGGGTACGATCACATGAACAACTAAGGATACGATCATGTGGTGATAACTTGGAACAACCAAATACATTAGAACGGACACGATCACATGTACAACTCTGGGTGCGATCATCTGTGATCATTAGGCACGATCAAATTCCTTAGAACGGGCTCGATCAGATGTACTACTCTGGTTGCGATCATATGGTATTATTTGGCTCGAACAAACACATCAGGACTGGAATGATCAGATGAACAGCTCCGGCTGCGATCATCTGTGATCGTTTGGCTCGATCAAACACATTAGAACGGGCACGATCAGATGTACGACGCTGGGTGCGATCATAGGGTGATAAGTTGGCACGATCAAGTACATGAGAACGGGCGCGATCAGATCAACAACGGTGAATGCGATCACATGGCGATCATTTGGCACGATCAAGTACATAAGAACGGGCGCCATCAGATCAACAACTGTGAATGCGATCATATGGTGATCATTTGGCACGATCAAGAACATTAGAACGGGCAACATGAGATGTACAATGTCAGGTGCGATCATACGTAAATCATCTGGCACGATCAGAGAGACCTGATCGGGCACGATCAGATGTACAACGCTGGGTGCGATCATATGGTGATCAATTGGCACGACCAAATACAATAGAACCAACAGGATCAGATGTCAAACGCTGGTGCGATTATCTGGTGATCATTTGGCACGATCAAATACATTAGAACGGGCAACAATATATGTACAACGTTGGTACAGCGCTGGTGTGATCATCTGGTGATCACTTGGCATGACCAGATAAATTCGAACGGGCACGATTACATGTACAACTCTTGGTGCGATCATCTGTGATCATTTGGGACGATCAAATGCCTTAGAACGCGCACGACCAGATGTACAACGCTGGGTGCGATCATATGGTGATCTTTTTGCACGATCAAATATATTAGAATGGGTACGATCAGATGTACACCGCTGTGTGCGATCATGTGGTGGTAATTTGGCACGATCAAATATATTAGAACCGGCATGATCAGATATATAACGCTGTGTACGATCACATGGTGATCATTTGGCGCGATCAAATTCCTTAGAAAGGGCAATATCAGATATACAACGTTGGGTGCGATCATATGATTATCATTTGGCACGATCAAATACATTAGAACGGGTACGATCACATGAACAACTATGGATACGATCATGTGGTGATAACTTGGAACAACCAAATACATTAGAACAGACACGATCACATGTACAACTCTGTGTGCGATCATCTGTGATCATTTGGCACGATCAAATTCCTTAGAACGGGCTCGATCAGATGTACTACTATGGGTGCGATCATATGGTAATCTTTGGCCCGAACAAACACATCAGGACGGGAACGATCAGATGAACAACTCCGGGTGCGATCATCTGTGATCGTTTGGCTCGATCAAACGCATTAGAACGGGCACGATCAGATGTACGACGCTGGGTGCGATCATATGGTGATCAGTTGGCACGATCAAGTACATGAGAACGGGCGCGATCAGATCAACAACGGTGAATGCGATCATATGGTGATCATTTGGCACGATCAAGTACATAAGAACGGGCGCGATCAGATCAACAACGGTGAATGCGATCATATGGTGATCATTTGGCACGATCAAGTACATTAGAACGGGCAACATGAGATGTACAACGTCAGGTGCGATCAAATGTAAATCATCTGGCACGATCAGAGAGACCTGATCGGGCACGATCAGATGTACAACGCTGGGTGCGGTCATATGGTGATCACTTGGCACGACCAAATACATTAGAACCGACATGATCAGATGTCAAACGCTGGTGCGTTTATCTGGTGATCATTTTGGCACGATCAAATACATTAGAACGGGCACCATTATATGTACAACGTTGGTACAACGCATGTGTGATCATCTGGTGATCACTTGGCATGACCAGATAAATTCGAACGGGCACGATTACATGTACAACTCTGGGTGCGAACATCTGTGATCATTTGGGACGATAAAATGCCTTAGAACGGACACGACCAGATGTACAACACTGGGTGCGATCATATGGTGATCTTTTTGCACGATCAAATATACTAGAGTGGGTACGATCAGATGTACACCGCTGGGTGCGATCATGTGGTGGTAATGTGGCACGATCAAATACATTATAACCGGCACGATCAGATGTAGAAAGCTGTGTAGGATCATAGGGTGATCATTTGGCGCGATCAAATTCCTTAGAAAGGGCAATATCAGATATACAACGTTGGGTGCGATCATATGATTATCATTTGGCACGATCAAATACATTAGAACGGGTACGATCACATGAACAACTATGGATACGATCATGTGGTGATAACTTGGAACAACCAAATACATTAGAACAGACACGATCACATGTACAACTCTGTGTGCGATCATCTGTGATCATTTGGCACGATCAAATTCCTTAAAACGGGCTCGATAAGATGTACTACTCTGGGTGCGATAATATGGTAATCTTTGGCCCGAACAAACACATTAGGACGGGAACGATCAGATGAACAACCCCGGGTGCGATCATCTGTGATCGTTTGGCACGATCAAACACATTAGAACGGGCACGATCAGATGTACGACGCTGGGTGCGATCATATGGTGATCAGTTGGCACGATCAAGTACATGAGAACGGGCGCGATCAGATCAACAACGGTGAATGCGATCATATGGTGATCATTTGGCACGATCTAGAACATTAGAACGGGCAACGTGAGATGTACAACGTCAGGTGCGATCATATGTAAATCATCTGGCACCATCAGAGAGACCTGATCGGGCACGATCAGATGTACAACGCTGGGTGCGATCATATGGTGATCACTTGGCTCGACCAAATACATTAGAACCGACAGGATTGGATGTAAAACGCTGGTGCGATTATCTGGTGATCATTTGGCATGATCAAATACATTAGAACGGGCACCATTATATGTAAAACGTTGGTACAACGCTTGTGTGATCATCTGGTGATCACTTGGCATGACCAGATAAATTCGAACGGGCAGGATTACATGTACAACTCTGGGTGCGATCATCTGTGATCATTTGGGACGATCAAATACATTAGAACAGGCACGATCAGATGTACAACGATGTGTACGATGATATGGTGATCATTTGGCGCGATCAAATTTCTTAGAAAGGGCAATATCAGATGTACAACGCTGGGTGCGATCATATGATGATCATTTGGCGCCATCAAATACGTTAGAATCGGCACGATAAGATGTGCAACGCTGCGTTCGAACCTATGGTGATCATGTGGCACGATCAAATGCTTTAAAACGGACCCGATCAAATGTACAACACTGGGTGCGATCATGTGATGAGCATATGGCTCAATCAAATACATTGGAAACGGCACGATAATATGTACAACGTTGGGTAAGTTCATGGGGTAAGTCTTTGGAAAAATCCAATTCATTATTTTGGAAACGATCATATGGTCATTATTAGGCACGGTCGAATACATTATAACGGACAAGATGAGATGTACAACGTCGGTACAAAGCTGGGTGCGATCATCCGGTGATCATTTGGCACGACCAAATACATTAGAACGGGTAAGATCAGATGAACAACTCTGGGTGCGATCATTTGGTGATAACTTGGCACGACCAAATACATTAGAACGGACACGATCACATGTACAACTCTGGGTGCGATCAGCTGTGATCATTAGGCACGATCAAATTCTTTAGAACGGGCACGATCAGATGTACAACTCTGGGTGCGATAATACAGACCTTTCGCATCCTCACGTTTACGATTACGAATACGGATAGCTATTCGTAGTCGTAAGTCTATCCGTATGGCCAAAAAGTCCTTTCGCAAAACGATTACGCGTAAAAGTTTTGACGAACACGTACGATCATTATTTCGTAACACTTTTACATCTCAAAGCGTGTGTTTGGTATACAGTCCCTTAATACTTCACTTATCGTCTCATTTGCAACAATGCGATAATCATGACCTGCTAATATTGTCAATAATTCGACCAGTCACAACGTACGACCCGGGATTCTCGTGATATATTGTGGCAATACAGGTATAAATGCCACGTCATACATGTGGTGGAAATTCAGTTCGTTGTTAGCATGGATGACCGGATAGACGTTATGCTGATGGGGAAGATGGGTTCCTGAATTTGGACCTCACACCAACCACGACGCCATCGTTCAAGCCACTTCAAGTCCGCGAGTTGAATTCAATGCGATTTCGGCTTCACCTCTTTGGGTTTAGGAAATCCGACATAAGGTTGGTGAGCTCGCTGATGTGCATCACTTCTGATTTGTTAATACCAAATTGAAACAAATTCGAAACGGTATAAGCGATGTGCATCAAGTTGCTTTTTTGTCAGATATTTGACAAACCGGCAAAATTTCGTTGAACAAAATATTGATAAATAACAGGTTTTGGGCAATTTTATAATATAGTTGACTGTGGTTAGCATTAATTTTGAGCAATTACTCGATTCTGATAACAGAAGCGGCATTTCAAAAAAGATTGTTGTTGGAATCTGATGATATGGCGACATCTAATCGGATTGAGTACCTTTAAATGCCACATTTGTGCGTGTTCTTTAAATTAAAAAAAAATGCAAAGATCAAACCTGACAGAGACTGCTGAGCTCTGGTGATGTCGGTGGGTGTGCCAAATATTCTTTTAGTTACGGTTCAGGAGCAGAAATCACTACTTACAAGTTGAATCGGGATCCAGGGTAGGTTCAGATTACTCAGACAGAGTACTTTATGTAACTTAGAACTCGGTTATGAATTCCATGTACTTTTAATATCGGTTATGAATTCCATGTAATTTTAAAATGCCCTGCATTACAGACTCTACGAGAGAGATATATAAAACCCAACTTCTACCGAAAACCGAATATTATTAAATTGAATGAACTATTCAATTCGGGAAAGGGGAAGAGAACACAAAATCTTTCACTATTCGTTAATAGGGTTATGCCATTCTTTAGGCTCTCCTGAGGCATTCTATAACTGCATACGATAGGACACCACCATGGGTTGTTGAATTAAATAATTGTTGAATGTCACTATATATTGTGTACTATCTTCCACATAATAATCACTCAAAATTCCTCATGCATCGCACACTATATACTGTATTTTTGGCGACTGGTTTCATAGTGCACTCCTCTTACTGTAAAGTTTTCTGTCGCAGCCAGCGATGGCTATCCGTTGCGAATAGCGATCTTATTTCGCGGGAAGCTCGTGATTCACGACGACGAGTACAGTGATTGCCAATCTAAACAGCATATCGAGGTCGTAGCTCAATACAACTGGATGGTTTACATGATATACATATACAGTCTCGAACGGAGTAAAGTGATATATTGCAGAAAATATATCAGAGTGGGTACGATCAGATGTACACCTCTGGGTGCGATCATGTGGTGGTAATTTGGCACGATCAAATACATTAGAACCGGCACGATCAGATGTACAACGCTGTGTACGATCATATGGTGATCATTTGGCGCGATCAAATTCCTTAGAAATGGCAATATCAGATGTACAACGCTGGGTGCGATCATATGATGATCATTTGGCACGGTCAAATACGTTTGAATCGGCACGATAAGATGTGCAACGCTGGGTGCGAACCTATGGTGATCATGTGGCACGATCAAATACTTTAAAACGGGCCCGATCAAATGTACAACACTGGGTGCGATCATGTGATGAGCATATGGCTCAATCAAATACATTAGAAACGGCACGATAATATGTACAACGTTGGGTAAGTTCATGTTGTAAGTCTTTGGAAAAATCCAATTCATTATTTTGAAAACGATCATATGGTCATTATTAGGCACGGTCGAATACATTATAACGAACCAAAGCCGGACTTTGGGTCGTATATAGGCTATATCTGATTTTGTGACGTCACCAATTTTTAAGTAATACGACCCTTGAATTTTGAATTTTGGGGAGCACGAATGTCGCACATAGGATCGGTGGGCCTAAATCTTTATTGTCGTAAAATGCTGTCACTATGCCAACGCAAATCAGTCGATCTGCAACATTCTCCTACATGTATTTCTATAAACGTCATACAATCATTGATGTACTTTGTTATTTACAAGGGCAAGGAGCCAGTTTATAATGTATTTCTAACAGGTCTATTCACTCTATTTGATTATAATTGGAAACAAATCAAACTAAAGCGCAAGAGTTAAAACAAAGCGTGAATTAAATTGAATGAAAATCAGTTTTGTTTACAAATTAAAAAAAAATATTAAAAATATTTGCCCAGAAAATGAATTCCAGCCGCATGAATGCACCTGTAGAGACTATTTTCAATTTTCTATCGGTAGTTTCGCCTGAAAGATCGATGCACTATTCACAAAGTTCAAACCGAAATTATAAGATTCGATTGAATGGTTCAACCAGATTTTTATCGATACCAGTAATAGTACAATCTAAAAATCGATATCAATTATCATAGTAAATCATAAAATTGGAAGATATCAAGATATAGTTCCAAACGTATTAACCATTTAAACCCATACTATTCTGTGATTGTATGAAACAAACTATTTATGTAGTTATAAGTATTGAAAATATTATGTATTTCTGCCAACAACGGCTGAACGAGCGAAGAGATATGAGTTTGTGCTATAAATTAGTACGCAATCACAAAAAGAAAAAAGTCCTGCCACAATTTCGCGAACACGGTCAGTGCTGGTGATTGTCGTGAACACAACAACTGAGATAAACTGAGCAGGTAATCTATATGTGCATATTTGTGAACTCAATTCTTCTAAGCATCTGTAGGCCTACATGTAGATACTTTTAGCGTGATGACAGGCAAAACTTTGAAAATGAAAACACAAAAATTGCATTCCGAAAATTCGATGCACCATGTGGTAATGTCAATGTCATTCTGACTCTGGGCACAGCATCAAATTTCTACATGGTGATTTCACTTTGCTGATATTCATTCAACAACCATTGATTGGTGTCAACATATGGACCTGCGAATATTCAAGATTCAATTCGATGTCAATATCGGGGACCTGTTTCGACGTCGACAGACGACATCTAATATTTTCAAATCGGTGTTACTTTGGTGTAACCTTGTTTTTTTGCGTTAGATAACATATGGCAAATGACCTAAGATCACACAAATTGAAACACAAGGTTGCCAAGTTAGCAAACGTAGGTCATTTTGAATGTATGCCGTTCAAAATAGACATGCATTATGCAAAGTAGGCACTTCGATCGCAACCTGTGGCGGTAATTAATCGCCGCATATATTTCTAATCTGTATCGACACTGTATAAATTGTCTACACAGTGCGTGATCGCTAGATGCAGAAGGCAATTGATTACCTTATGTTTAGATCATGTCGTGAATAAATGCTATCGACCATATTCCACCAGTACAAAACCCGGGAACTTTTTGTAAGTTTTGACAGGGAACCTTATAAAGTAAAAAAAATAACGCGGGAATGTACTTCTTTGTTCATACCTGTTGCTTAATGATTTATTCATCGGTACGTGAAGTTCCCAGCTCGAGATTAGGCCTGTAACGATACGCTTGATCGCGATACGTATCGCGATACGGGGCAAACAATACGATACTGTCACGATACGCAAAATTTGATCCCACGAGTAAATAGCTATTCAACACTCTAAATTTGCACAACTCTCAGATTGAGTTTTAATGATAGTTTTTCTAATATTACTGTGGAGTTTCATAATTGTTTAGTTCTACCGGTATGTGAATGAAGTATGCTCGTACAATACCAGTAAAAATGACATATTGATACTGAAGTCGGTAAAAGAGTTGAAAAGTTTCTCACTCATCTGTTTATATATCACATAATCACAACAGCTGGCTGAGAATGATGTCGTTTCAAATGGTGCGACATGTTGGTCGTAACACCAGTCTTGTAAGAGGTTGCCGTCGAACATAATTTGCAGATCGTTTTAGTTCTGTCTGTCTTAATGCATGGCGTTCCATCCTCTTCAACTGTGTACCGGTACGTCCCAAAATCGTAATACTGCCAGATTTTCGACCCGTAGGCCGCTGTCGGATTGACAAGTTTTAAGCTTTCTTGAGCAGACATCTTTCCACGGCCCACGTGTTGTTGTTTTGCGCAGACGATATATCCAATATACTAGTATTTGATTGGTTCATCAAATTAAACCAATAGGAGCATGGTTTACAGTCTGAGGCTAGGTTACGGAGGTCAGTCATTTCACTTCCGCCAACGTTTGTGTCAAAGGTCAAAGTGCGGGCTCACGGAAACAAACAAAATTTACAGATTTCCTTCCGATAACACGTAGTAAGCATTCACAGCTTACGGAAACGAACGAGGGGACCCGATTGACTTCGTATGGTAACTGCATAATATGGAAGCGGAACTGTATCATAGTGTATCGAAATTACAAATGAATCACATATAGAATCGTGAATGACGAATCGCGATGAATCGAAATCGCGATAAATCGTTACAGGCCTACTCGAGATTACATTATTTACGTGACTTTTGGGACCCGATTCCATGATAAATATTTATTTTATTCCCTGTCAACAAATTCAGGAGGTAAGCGACCGCACACGGAAGCAGTTCTGATTGGTCGACTTCATGACCGAAAGTATAACTGAACTAAATACAACAGGTGATTTTTTGGGCTGACTTAGGGAAAGTTGGTAGCCGAGAGGTACCGGTAGCTAGAGATGGGCGGTTTTGAAATTTTAAGCTCGGTATCGGTACGGTAATCAGAATTGCTATTAAATCACAAAACCAGAGCAGAAATTCCCGGTAAATTGAAGTTTTTAACTGAACAATAAACATGAAAATATGCCCACGGATATACTACATTCGCGACAATAGCTAAGTGAGGCAACACAATGACCCAAACAATTATTCAACTAAGTGATATTCACACATCTCTTTGATCATTTATACGCAGGTCGTCGCACCGCTTTTGAAAAGAATAAGAGATTGCATGGCTACGATATCGTCAATTTCGTCACATTTTCGCGAGTGAATAGAATTCACAAATCGTAATCAATAGATGGATCTGTACTATTTTTTAGAAATTGAAAGTAGATTCTGATTCACTGTATATTAAAATGAAATGATCAAATCGGACCTTATTTCTGTTTATGCCGCTTGCATTTTCTAACAACTGCATTGATTGTTAGGCCCGTAACTAGGTCAGCCATATGTGAGTTTTTATTCCTTTTGCTCGCCGCAAGGCCTGTCAAACTGACAAAAGGTCACGGTCTTTGTGATGGTTTGCTGGATGTGTATAGTACTAAAATTAATTTTAATTAAAGTACCGAATCAAAACTGTTTACTGAGAAACTTTAATCAATACGAAGACACACAAGTTGGCAACACATGAATAATTTCAGTACCAATAATTCGGTATTTTTAGTTCTGATTCGGTACGGTAAATCGGTATTACGCCGATACCGATACCGCACGGTAAATACCGAGTACCGCCCATCTCTACCGGTAGCATACTGGTCTTTCATGCCAGCGGACCTGGGATCACAACCTGGTCAGAGTATTCTGATAAAAAATCAGAAATCGGCCAGGTACCAAGTTCGGTATAGATCTGCAAATTACAGACTTCCCCCATTACAACATTTGTCCTGGTATATTGTCATGGGTGCATCTGTCCACAGATACACATGGACTTTTTTTACAGTGACACTTTTGTGGAGTTTGTGTCTTTGTGGTGTAACTCTTTAAACATGGTCGTTATTTCGTTAAAGTGATATTTAACAAAATGACAGGCATCTTAGAATAATCTCTCATTTTCAAAACATACCGGTAAGCATTGGGCACTGTCGTGTTGAATTCCATACTATGCCAACTACCTCGGACAAAATAAGTGTCCATTGGCACTGCAGTGTATTTGCCATTCGGCTGAAGTGTCAGAGTTTGTAACTGCATTTGAACACTGCTGCCGAACGGCAGGTACACCACGGCCAAACGACAACTAGACCCCGACTGAGCGGCATGTACACTGTGGTCAGATTTCTGGTTTGTATTTTTTTTTTTTTCAGTTTAATGAACGAAACCGCAGCAACTACACCATGGCCGAACAGCAAGTACAGGTACACCGTGGCCCAACTGTAGTTAGCCGGTGCAGCCTCGGTGTACTAGTAGTTGCATTTTGGCTGCGGTGGCAATGCTAACTGCACCACGGTTACTACTAGTAGTAAGTGGACACTTGTTTTGTTCAGCAGGGTAGGTGACATAGTAATATTATTAATAACAAAATTATCTAGAATCTACCGTAGATGAACAAATAGCATTGCGAATCTAAAAGCTCTAAATACGTTAATAGAAGCTACATGTCATGTACTGTGTGTGTTGAAAATTAAGATTCCTAACTTCGCCAAGTCGTGCACACATCTAGAACAGGCTACATAACTCATTTTGTTTATAGTTTGATGATAGCGCGATTGAGCTTAATTTTTAGCTCAACTTTACTATGTAAAGTTTGAGCTATTGCCATGGCTTTGTCGTCCGTCATCCATGTGTGCGTGTGTACGTGTGCATGATTTGTCAACAATACAGGCTACAGGTCGTAAATTTAGTCGGATCATTATGAAATTTGTCATAGCTGTTGACATCAACATTTAGACCGGAACGATTCATTTTGGGCTCATTCGGAAGAAAAAAACATGGCCTCCAGCTGTCATCTTCGATTTCAAAATTCAATCCATTAGCACGGGCTACAGGTCGTACTGTTCGTCTGATCATCATGAAATTTGTTGTGGATATTAATATTGACATGTACATGTAGATGGGAACGAGTAATGTTGGGATCATTCTGCCAAAAAAACATGGCCGCTGGCAGCCGTCTTAGATTTTACTCTTTGCATGACTAAATCCTTTAGCACGGGCTACAGGTCGTACATTTGGTCAGATCATCATGT
Source organism: Siphonodentalium dalli (assembly GCA_032622095.1). NCBI lineage: Eukaryota > Metazoa > Mollusca > Scaphopoda > Gadilida > Siphonodentaliidae > Siphonodentalium > Siphonodentalium dalli. The sequence continues at coordinate 2,159,487 of CP136065.1, forward strand.
AATTTGTCATGGATGTTAACAATGACATGTAGATGGGAATGAGTCATTTTGGGGCCATTCGGCCAAAAATCATGGCTGCCAGCAGCCATCTTGGATTTTACTCTTTGTATGACTAAATCCTTTAGCAAGGGCTACAGTTCGTACCTTTTGTCTGATCAACATAAAAATTTTCATGGCTGTTGAAATTGGAATGCAGATGGGAACAAGTAGTTTTGGGGTCATCCGGACAAAAACATGGCCGCCAGTGGCCATTTTGTATTTCAAAATTCAATCCATTAGCACGGGCTACATGTCGTTTTGTACATCTGATCATCATGAAATTTGTCGTGGGTGTTAATATTGACTTGTAGATGGGAACGAGTAATTTTGGGGTCATTCGGCCATTAAATATGGCCGCCAGCAGCCATCTTGGATTTTACTCTTTGTATGGCTAAATCATTTAGCACGGGCTACAGGTCGTACCTTTAGTCTGATCAACATTAAATTTGTCACGGATGTTGAAATTGGAATGTAGATGGGAACGAGTCATTTTGGGGTCATTCGGACAAAAAACATGGCCACCAGCGGCCATCTTGGATTTCAAAATTCAATCCATTAGCACGGGCTACAGGTCGTACCTTTGGATTTTTCTCTTTGTACATGTATGACTAAATATTTTTTCAAAATCCATGCTAAGGGTTATAGACCGATCTGTTTGTTTGATCTTCATGAAATTTGTCATGAATGTTGACATTGACATGTACCGGTAGATGGGAACGAGTCATTTCGGGGTCATTCGGCAAAAAAATGCCCGCCGGTGGCCATTTTATGATTTACTCTAAAGTTGCGTCACTAAATCCTTCGGGACAGCCTACAGACCACATCCCTCCATTTACTGTCAAGCATTAAATTGTTCCCCTACCTAAGTTGAGCGACAGTGTCATTGACACTTTCATTTTTCTATTTTAACATGTCTGTATTAATTTTGGGCATACCACGGAAAAGCACAAATAGAACTGATGTTTATTAGTTTTGTGCCAGTATACTGTCTAGGGGTGCCATGATTAATCGTGTAATCAATGAACTGTTGATAAAACAGATAATCGATTACCATTTCCGTTTTCGATTAATCTGCGTTATTTATTTCGGACGTTGGAAAATACCAGTTATTGTTGAATACTCTGATTGTACACTTTTAAAGTTTAATCTACAACCGATGGGGTTAACAACCTTTGATAATGTATCAGATATTTCGACAACATGAATACTAATATGACCATACAGCTAGCATTATTAACGAACCACAGCTAATCCACTGGCATAAGCTATGATATACTAGTACATGTATCTGTCTGTTTTTATCTTATAAAACAATAACTTCAAAGATGTGTATTCCCATCAAATAGGATTCACTTAGGCCTTATGTCGTGGTATGATTATGATTCATTTCAATCCAGACATGCACAAGGGTTCATCGAAAGAGTGGGTCTTATAGCTAGCAACTCCGAGTATAAATTAGGTCAATCATACATCAGGGCATGTGAGAAATCAGAGTCTAAATGCAAACAGACTATGAGCTCATCACCTTCGACTTAAAACTTCAAACCAAAATTTTTTTTTTAAATGCCGTTCCTTTTGTACAAACTATTATACAATATAACTTCCCCACATCAAACTGAAACTAATCAAAAGTCATGACTGTTGGTTCTTGTCCTGAGGGGAGTATTTTACTGAAATGCACATATTGTCAATCCAATTAAGATGTGTACTATACAAAGAAGCTTGTTGAAGAACCAACGCGTTCGATTTCCCGGGAAACAAACTGAAAGTGGGAAATTTATAGTAATTCTACCGGCGGTGTCTAGGGCCCTGCGAATCGGGTGTTTTCATTTTGATTCGAATCGAGCGAATCGAATCTCGATTCGAATCAGGCAAACGATTCGAAATCGAATCTCGAATCGAATCATTGTTACCGAACCAATAGAGTTCGATCACACCGCTTTTGAGAATGTCCGAGCACTCTTTCGCCCTGCCACTGTCGTTGGAATTGATGGGTTAATGATTAAGGATTGTCCGCACATGTGGTGTTGTTTTTAAAGAGCGTTTATATACACAAGTATAAATACGGCTCAATCGGTGCGCTCACTCAGTTGTATTTCTGCGCACTCCGTATTCAGTTGTCAGCGGTGACATCGACGTAAAATGTATGTTATGTATGGTCACAGAGGCGGAATGGGCCAAATAACCGGCCCGGGGAATTAATATAATACCGGCCCATCTGTTCGGGGGGTGTCCACAGTCCACCTTGGGAACTTCCAACTGCACCCCCGTTGAATCAGATGCAGACAAAATACATGTTTTTACATAATTCCATTTGCACCTCTGGCCTAATATCCTATATATTCATAAACCATGGTTCTATATATTCCCGTTATGAGACCATTCAGATATTTTTACCTGAAAAAATTGCATAAATTCTAACATCTAGCAGTCTAACTCCAGACAAATGCACAATGGCTACGAACAAGAGACCAGGACACACCGGTCTGTTCATGGTTGTTCGGCCCTGGGTGAGAAAATTTTGAAAATTATACGAGAAAATCGCGAATAGCATCTAGACTGGCATCAACTGAAGCGTTCCTATTTTGTTGTAAATTTCAATTTGGGGAGGGGTGTGTGAGAATTTTTTTTGGATTTACAGCTGGGAGTTACCGTTAAAATCTCGAGATTAACGGGGTCTTTACGTGGTGTTATATGATGCTGACAAGTTCATTTAATGACAAAATTACGATTAGCTATTTGATTCGGCTGGTTAAACAACACATGTGGCGGCCCACGTCTGGAATTTTCCCGGTCTCCTGATCGGCCAGTCCGCCTCTGCCCCACCCCCGAACGTCACATTATACTCACACAGGGAACCTGCAAACTTCACAATTTAGGTAACTTCTGTCTTTCCTCGCTGGTTTTCCGCTTCTCGGGTGATATATATTTATATATATATATATATATATATATTGGCAGTGCACATTATCCGAAGTAAAACATTTTACATGTGGAATAATTTCCGAATCAATATATTCTTGTTTAGTGACGGTTCCAAATATGGTTACAATCTCAGACGCCGTCGTAAAATGGAATTCACTTCATGAATTTATGTGAGAAGAGTGCCATCTTATTGGATACACGGCTGGTTAAACAACACATGTGGCGGCCCACGTCAGTTTCATTTGCGGCCCAAGTTGTGGTTGGTCAGCCCAACCACATATACTAGTACCCCCCCCCCAAACCGTAAAAAAACATCGGATTCTCGCTTGATAGAAAATCACGTGGAATTAGAATTTTTCCGGTCCCCCGATCAGCCAATCCGCATCTGTATGGTCAACTCAGGACGGGGAATATTTTTGTCAGGTTATTTTGTCCACCCAACATGTCCTTGAAACGGGTACCCGCAAATGACCTTGGGCGATATTGCGGCATAAACGTGAAATTTGTTATGTTTGGTCAACTCGGGACGTGGAATATTTTTGTCCGGTCAGATTGTCCACCCGACGTGACCTTGACCTTGAAACGGGTACCCGCAAATGATATTTCGGGCATCAGTATGCTGTCGGCGTGCATTTACGGGGTTACCTTGAAAAACTAAAATTAATCAATCAACCAAAGCCATAGGACCAGTGGCGGGCTAATATGCTAGTATTCATATAAACTGAATTGGATATATGAAGTTCTAAACATAAGGTAATCAATTGAGTTCCGCATCTAGCGATCACGAACCATGTAAAGAATTTGCATAGTGTCGAATCTGTCGATACAGATTACAGATACCCCGCTTGACAAAACAAGTGTCCATTGGCACCGTTGTGTATTTGCCGTTCGGCCGCCATTCAAAGTTTCAAAGAACTAGCTCAGACTGTGTAAAGTTAATAGTAAAGATACTACTGTACTGCCCTGCATGTAAGTAATCAACCAAGTACATGCAACTGGGAATATTTAATATGCGTTTATGACTGCAGTCAAACCATAACTCCAAAATAATTATATGCAGTTTAAAAAGAACCCTGGTTATATTCATTGAGAAATGTCATGTCAATTTAAACGAAACTCGATGAACAGCGTCATCATGTAGCTTTCACTCACCCAAACAAGTACATATTGGTAATATGTCTTAAGCATGAAGTATTACCTGTATATAACAGAACTGTATTATACAAAGCACAAAAGAATGTATGGAATATTCACTATATTGATGTACATACAGCTATTCAAACAACCAGCTCAGACTATGTAAAGTTAATAGTAAACATACTACTAGTACTGCACTGCCCTACCGGTAAGTAATTGACCAAGTAACTGGGGTTATTTAATGTGAATTTATGACTGCAGTCAAACCATAACTCCATGATAATTAACAGTTCTGTGACTGCATTATATGCAGTATTAAAATAAACCGTGGTTATATTCATTGACTGCTGCTGATACAGTTACATACATGTTCATGTACAGCTTGTCGCCCTTGTACTGGAAGTTACTGTTTCATACCAGTTTATGTTTACATGCGTTTTAACCATGCACTCCTCTCAGTGGTTGTCTTGCATTTGAAAGCCACATTTAAAGTCCTTACCGAAAGTCTACCTGGCCAGTGGGGTGCCAATCCGGTTCAGTGAGTCATGTACTCTGACAGGGCAGTACATTGGGGCTTTTTTAACAATACACGGTTTGGACACGGTAAGATATGAGATGCGATACATGATCAGCGATACAATATGAATTTGCGAAACATGATCAACAATACGATACATGTCACTGTACACTAAATATCAGAACCAACATGTACTGGAGATGGAGATGGAGTTCATGTTAAACTAAAATGCAGTTGCATACATGTACATGTAGTTATCTACATGTACATGTTAGATGAGTCAAATACACATACATGTACATGTAAATAAGGATGTGACCTATCCATGAATTTTCAAACAATCTCAATTTCTAAAAGTTAAACAAAATTGTCATGTACCATACCAGTACATGTACATTGTAGGTCACTATATAGTTTGAAGGGAGGTATTTGCAAAAGAACATTGCATTATCCATCATTATCTACATGTACATGTAGCGTATTCAGAGGCAGACTGGGCCAAAAACCCGGCCCGGGAAATGAATATAAAACCGGCCCATCTGAACCGGCCCCCCCCTGGAATCAGAATTAGGGGTGCCACGATTAATCGTATAATCGATGAATCGTTGATAAAGCCGATAATCAATTACCATTTCCATAGTCGATTAATCTCTGTTATTTATTTCTGACGACGTGCTGGGTATTATTGAATACCGTGTTTGTTTTTCAGTTTAACAACCTTTGATCATGCATCAGAAAGAGTCTGACAACCTGAGCATTCTAGTACTTAGATATTACTAGTCGTGTGGTGACTGCTAAATGAAACTCACTATTACTATCAGAATTACTTAACTTGTTCTGAGTTCTGAAATTTCTGGGTGGGGGGGGGGGCACCTTTGTGATTGTTATCCACTCTGGAAGTTTGCTGAAACTTACATGGTTTCTGTGACATTAGATTCCTTTTTTAGGAACCGCCGCAGTCCGTCATGCATTCCTATTCTTATATTGTTTGTATGTTTGGCTATTCATAACACTGAAATTAATGGTTATGTTCGTTCTAATGAACTCACAATTATTATAACCTTGACAATTTGACATCGCCGAGATATGTGGTGGTATTGAATACATGTACATGTACATTGTGCTCATTAGTCATCACCGGTGGTTTATGGTGGACATTATTAGCATAAAAATTGCATCAGCCAATGGCTACGAACAAGAGACCAGGACACACCGGTCTGTTCATGGTTGTTCGGCCCTGGGTGAGAAAATTTTGAAAATTATACGAGAAAATCGCGAATAGCATCTAGACTGGCATCAACTGAAGCGTTCCTATTTTGTTGTAAATTTCGATTTGGGGAGGGGTGTGTGAGAATTTTTTTGGGATTTACAGCTGGGAGTTACCGTTAAAATCTCGAGATTAACGGGGTCTTTACGTGGTGTTATATGATGCTGACAAGTTCATTTAATGACAAAATTACGATTAGCTATTTGATTCGGCTGGTTAAACAACACATGTGGCGGCCCACGTCTGGAATTTTCCCGGTCTCCTGATCGGCCAGTCCGCCTCTGCCCCACCCCCCGAACGTCACATTATACTCACACAGGGAACCTGCAAACTTCACAATTTAGGTAACTTCTGTCTTTCCTCGCTGGTTTTCCGCTTCTCGGGTGATATATATTTATATATATATATATATATATATATATATATATTGGCAGTGCACATTATCCGAAGTAAAACATTTTACATGTGGAATAATTTCCGAATCAATATATTCTTGTTTAGTGACGGTTCCAAATATGGTTACAATCTCAGACGCCGTCGTAAAATGGAATTCACTTCATGAATTTATGTGAGAAGAGTGCCATCTTATTGGATACACGGCTGGTTAAACAACACATGTGGCGGCCCACGTCAGTTTCATTTGCGGCCCAAGTTGTGGTTGGTCAGCCCAACCACATATACTAGTACCCCCCCCCCCAAACCGTAAACAAAACATCGGATTCTCGCTTGATAGAAAATCACGTGGAATTAGAATTTTTCCGGTCCCCCGATCAGCCAATCCGCATCTGTATGGTCAACTCAGGACGGGGAATATTTTTGTCAGGTTATTTTGTCCACCCAACATGTCCTTGAAACGGGTACCCGCAAATGACCTTGGGCGATATTGCGGCATCAACGTGAAATTTGTTATGTTTGGTCAACTCGGGACGTGGAATATTTTTGTCCGGTCAGATTGTCCACCTGACGTGACCTTGACCTTGAAACGGGTACCCGCAAATGATATTTCGGGCATCAGTATGCTGTCGGCGTGCATTTACGGGGTTACCTTGAAAAACTAAAATTAATCAATCAACCAAAGCCATAGGACCAGTGGCGGGCTAATATGCTAGTATTCATATAAACTGAATTGGATATATGAAGTTCTAAACATAAGGTAATCAATTGAGTTCCGCATCTAGCGATCACGAACCATGTAAAGAATTTGCATAATGTCGAATCTGTCGATACAGATTACAGATACCCCGCTTGACAAAACAAGTGTCCATTGGCACCGTTGTGTATTTGCCGTTCGGCCGCCATTCAAAGTTTCAAAGAACTAGCTCAGACTGTGTAAAGTTAATAGTAAAGATACTACTGTACTGCCCTGCATGTAAGTAATCAACCAAGTACATGTAACTGGGATTATTTAATATGCGTTTATGACTGCAGTCAAACCATAACTCCAAAATAATTATATGCAGTTTAAAAAGAACCCTGGTTATATTCATTGAGAAATGTCATGTCAATTTAAACGAAACTCGATGAACAGCGTCATCATGTAGCTTTCACTCACCCAAACAAGTACATATTGGTAATATGTCTTAAGCATGAAGTATTACCTGTATATAACAGAACTGTATTATACAAAGCACAAAAGAATGTATGGAATATTCACTATATTGATGTACATACAGCTATTCAAACAACCAGCTCAGACTATGTAAAGTTAATAGTAAGCATACTACTAGTACTGCACTGCCCTACCGGTAAGTAATTGACCAAGTAACTGGGGTTATTTAATGTGAATTTATGACTGCAGTCAAACCATAACTCCATGATAATTAACAGTTCTGTGACTGCATTATATGCAGTATTAAAAGAAACCGTGGTTATATTCATTGACTGCTGCTGATACAGTTACATACATGTTCATGTACAGCTTGTCGCACTTGTACTGGAATTTACTGTTTCATACCAGTTTATGTTTACATGCGTTTTAACCATGCACTCCTCTCAGTGGTTGTCTTGCATTTGAAAGCCACATTTAAAGTCCTTACCGAAAGTCTACCTGGCCAGTGGGGTGCCAATCCGGTTCAGTGAGTCATGTACTCTGACAGGGTAGTACATTGGGGCTTTTTTAACAATACACGGTTTGGACACGGTAAGATATGAGATGCGATACATGATCAGCGATACAATATGAATTTGCGAAACATGATCAACAATACGATACATGTCACTGTACACTAAATATCAGAACCAACATGTACTGGAGATTGAGATGGAGTTCATGTTAAACTAAAATGCAGTTGCATACATGTACATGTAGTTATCTACATGTACATGTTAGATGAGTCAAATACACATATATGTACATGTAAATAAGGATGTGACCTATCCATGAATTTTCAAACAATCTCAATTTCTAAAAGTTAAACAAAATTGTCATGTACCATACCAGTACATGTACATTGTAGGTCACTATATAGTTTGAAGGGAGGTATTTGCAAAAGAACATTGCATTATCCATCATTATCTACATGTACATGTAGCGTATTCAGAGGCAGACTGGGCCAAAAACCCGGCCCGGGAAATGAATATAATACCGGCCCATCTGAACCGGCCCCCCCCCTGGAATCAGAATTAGAGGTGCCACGATTAATCGTATAATCGATGAATCGTTGATAAAGCCGATAATCAATTACCATTTCCATAGTCGATTAATCTCTGTTATTTATTTCTGACGACGTGCTGGGTATTATTGAATACCGTGTTTGTTTTTCAGTTTAACAACCTTTGATCATGCATCAGAAAGAGTCTGACAACCTGAGCATTCTAGTACTTAGATATTACTAGTCGTGTGGTGACTGCTAAATGAAACTCACTATTACTATCAGAATTACTTAACTTGTTCTGAGTTCTGAAATTTCTGGGTGGGGGGGTGGGGCACCTTTGTGATTGTTATCCACTCTGGAAGTTTGCTGAAACTTACATGGTTTCTGTGACATTAGATTCCTTTTTTAGGAACCGCCGCAGTCCGTCATGCATTCCTATTCTTATATTGTTTGTATGTTTGGCTATTCATAACACTGAATTTAATGGTTATGTTCGTTCTAATGAACTCACAATTATTATAACCTTGACAATTTGACATCGCCGAGATATGTGGTGGTATTGAATACATGTACATGTACATTGTGCTCATTAGTCATTACCGGTGGTTTATGGTGGACATTATTAGCATAAAAATTGCATCAGCCAAGTATTTTAATCAACAGATTCAACACCCACCCAATAGGCCATATTTCAGAATACGGTACATCCACTGTTGATATTGGGTACGATTATCGATTATCAAAATAAATAATCGTGGCACCTCTAATCAGAATCTGTTCAGGGGATGTCCACCTTGGGGAAACTCCAACTGCACCCCCTTGAATCAGAATCTGTTCAGGGGGTGTCCACCTTGGGAAATTCCAACTGCACCACCCCCCCCCCCCCTTGAATCAGAATCAGACCAAATACATGTTTTTGCATAATTCCATTTGGAGCCCTTTGCACCCTCAGTGCTCTGGCCTAATTTCATATATATATTCATAAACCATGGTTCTATATATTGCCTGTATGAGACCATTCAGTTATTTTTACCTGAAAAATTGCATAAATTATAACATCTAGCGGTCTCACTCCAGACAAATGCACACGGCTACAGACAAGAGACCAGGACACATCGGGCTGTCCATGGTTTTTCGACCCGGGATCGGGGTGAGAAAATTTTGAAAACTGTAGAGGAAACTCGGGAAAAGCGGATTGCCGGGGCAAAGCCGATCACCTTTATTATATCCCCTTTTAAGAAAAGAGGGGGGTATACTGTTTTGCACCTGTCCGTCCGTCTGTGTGTACCGTACATACGTCCGTCCTATGTCTGTTCATGTCATAACTTGAACAGAAGTGCTCGGATCTCAATGAAATTAGGTTGGATGTTTACTACTATGAGCACATTAAATGGAGGGTTCCATCGTTTTGTTCGGATTTTCCATTCTAGAGTTATTCATCTTTGTTTATCTGGAATAGTGGCTTTTTGGTCCGGCTGGTGTCTGTTCATATCGTAACTTCAACAGTTGTGGTGGGATCTCAACCAAATTTGGTGTGGAAGTTCACAACTACCCTGTATGAGAACATTAAATAGAGGGTTCCATTGTTTTGTTCGGATTTTTCCATTCTAGAGTTATTCATCTTTGTTTACTAGTATCTTGAAATGTTGGAGTTTTGGTCCATCTGGTGTCTCTTCATATCATAACTTGAATGAACAGTAGTGCTCGGATCTCACTGAAATTTTGTATGGATGTTCACTACTATCAGGGCATTCAATAGAGTGTTCCATCGTTTCGTTCTGATTTTCCATTCTAGAGTTATTCATCTTTGTTTATCTTGAAATGTTGGATTTTTTTGTCCGCCTGGTGACTGTTCATGTCATAACTTGAACAGTAGTGCTCGGATCTCTATGAAATTGTGTATGGATGTTCACTACTATCAGGGCAATCAATAGAGTGTTCCATCGTTTTGTTCGGATTTTCCATTCTAGAGTTATTCATCTTTGTTTATCTGGAAATGTTGGCTTTTTGGTCTGTCTGGTGTCTACATGTATTCATGTCGTAATTTCAATAGTTGTGCTGGGATCTCAATGAAATTGTGTATGGATGTTTACAACTATGAGGACATTAAAATGAGGGTTCCATCGTTTTGTTCGGATTTTCCATTCTAGAGTTATACATCTTTGTTCATCTGGAAATAATGGCTTATTGGTCCGTCTGGTGTCTGTTCTGTCATAACTTCAACAGTTGTGCTGGGATCTCAATGGAATTTGGTATGGATGTTCACTGATATGAGTACATTCAACAGGGGGTTCCATTGTTCTGTTCCGCTTTTCCATTATAGAGTTATTCATCTTTGTTTATCTGGAAATGTTGGCTGTTTGGTCCATCCGATGTCTGTTCAGCTCATAACTTGAACAGTAATGTTCGGATCTCAATGAAATTTTGTATGGATGTTCACCAATATGAGGACATATACATGTAGTGGCACATTCAAATGTTTGTTTCGGTTTTTTGTTCCATAGTTATTCATCTTTGTTTATATGAAAATGCTGATTTCTGGGTCCATATGTCTGAGTATAGCCATGATAAGTTATAGATGTGCCCACACTAGGCGGTATGCCACGAGGGGGTATGCACCGGACGACAGTCCATCTCTTGTTATTTCAATACTATCAAATTATTCCTTATCTATCGGTATTTTAGAATAAGGTCGTTTCGTGTTGGGTTAGTTTTCATTTGCGGCCCAACCACATATACCACACGGCCTCGGGCCCATCAGGAATTGTTCTGGTCTCCCGATCGGCCAGTCCGCCTCTGAGCTTATTATCCCAACTACCCGGTAGGGTCAGTACTCGGTCTACTAAATGAGATTTTTTTTAAATTAACTTGTAGGTTGCATTCTTAACATGTATACAGTACTTGAGAAGTTGAGAGACCATTGCTGCATTTGCAGGTATTGCTCTTATGCACATGCCCATCTTCAGAACTTCTATTATTTCCCATATTGCGATAAATATGATGCAATACGATACATGTATTATTTGAAATGTACATGTATAGCGGTACACTGGATTCACGATGAATCTTTACTGGCCGACAGTTTAGTAATGTACCGGCAGTACAGTAGATCTGTTATTGATCAATCTGATGAATATCCTAATATGTAATTAGCCTCTTGGCACATTAATTATTTTTATAAACCCTTACTGCTACATGTACATGTGTATGTGTGCAAATATTGTATTGTTCCGAATTTAGTCAAGCGATCAGATGGCATCGTTCAAATAGTTCAGTGTTTGAGTGACTGACATTACTTGAAAATATAAAGGCAAAATGCATTTAATATATTTTATTCCAATATGAATACGGCACATTAACATGACGACTTATGTTATTGTGACTGACAATACACAAACCTTTCGAAGATACATGGTAACTGGATTTCAAATTTAATTTATAGAAGTTAATATATATATGCATCGCTGATTTGTCTTACATACATGTACATGTTACACTGACTTATTAACTCTCTTGATAAAATTACTATTTCTGCACAAACATAACAAAATATTTGGTGTCACGCTTGTACTGTAACAGTCTGCTGATCTCAGTGATCTGTTTTCAAACAAAGACAATTTTTTTTCAATTTTATCCAATGAACCTTATTTGTTCAAGTTATCAAGGGAGGATCTTGCGCTTAATATTGCTAACATACAACATGTACATGCATATATATACATAGCGGTTTACTTAATCTGACTCAAGTACAGTTATTTCAACTGGATGAATGCATATCCATGCAAGGGCGAAAACAACATCCTGCGATGTGTGCGCGCCCCACGTGGACTCTTTTCGCCATGCAGAGCACAATAATTCTGTTGACATTTTGTTTCTGGGCGTCAAGGTTTAGGCACCCAAAGTTTTTCTATTAACATAGATATAGCAATTCTAACTGTGGTGTCAAATTTGTCAGCACAAATGCATGTTTTGAAGCCATGATTGAATTGAAATATGTATCCAATGCATATGGTCCACCCGGTGGCCCCGGGCCCATTTATTGCACAAATTGAACTAGCTGTAAGCATGTACATGTAGCTGCATAATTATATTAGCTGACCAATTACATGTAGTAGTATTTTGAACATGTACATGTACATTTGTACCGGTAATCCGCAGTGTTGACACTGCCATATATTTTGAGGACATACTAGTATCACTGGTGTGAAGCCACAGGACATTTAAACTGCATGCACGACTCTCCATATAGCATACCGTATGGCCATGTTTATAGAGTACACTTGTGGGATGTACCCAGTCCTGGTGCAGCATTGTGTAGATTTTTTATCGCATTCCCTACCAATTACATGTATTTTCATTGTAAATTGGAAATTGCATTGGAAATTGATATGCGAATACATTTAAAATCTAGTCTTGATTGACAGCTCTCTTGTTTCAATAGACGTCTGATAACAGCTGCGGCCATCTTGATATAAGATTAAGCTGAATAAGCTCCACCCTCGACCCGCGGTTTGTTAGGATGACATTAACTAACACGAACACTGACATGCGTGTTGATAGCAAGTTTTTCGTAAACAATGGAACTAAATTGAAAATCAAGATTAACTCTACTTGAAAACGAAATGATTCAAAGCTAAATCATAAAATTTAACCTCATTGAGTAAAAGCACAAGAAGAGAGAGTCTGCGCGCTCCGTATATCAAGATAAATCGACCGAATTGATAGATGCACGATATTGAGCAATAAACTGATTGATCACATAATCTACATACATGTATACATGTACATGTAATGATAGGCCTATATACATGTATATATATATCTGTTGATTCGGTACGGTATTTAAGTCATATTTATAGCTCTGTTAGTTGGGTTGTATGTGCACCATTGGAAGGTATTTAATATCCTAAATATGTTAATGTTCTTGGGGTTGATGTTATTTCAGTGTCTGTATCGTCCAGATGATCCATTCGATTATTGTCGTCACAGTCTTGAAAAAAATGCATATTTCTATTGAGACGTATTTGCTCTAATTGCATAAATTATCAAATAAAAACAAATATACATTGGGTCATAAAATTAATTATGAGCATTGAGCAGAGCCTGGTTGAAATGCTACGGTGTGGCGATTCATAATCGTCTGCGAGCTACTGTCAGTACTGATGCCATATATGCATGGTTCTATTAATGGTTTGTATTTTGATGAGGTAAACTGCTCGTAACCTCCATTGTAGACAATTTCACACCAGGTTCTATTCATAAACAAATTAAAATTTTTGCATAAAGAACTGTATTAAACAAATGTCAGCGCGAATGACTGGATCATTGACGACTCGGGCAGACATATACTGGGTAATCCTTTTGACAGCGTGTTCTGGGCCACAAACAATAGATATAACAAAACTTCAAAAAATGATATCTGGTCACACTGAGCGTTGATGGGTAGGTTCCTCGACTCTAATAAATTATTTGTTAAACCCGAAGCCAAAGAAATAGTAATTTATGACGGTCTGATCAGATTGAGTACCTACCTTTAATGTTACACATATCTGCTGCACATATAACCACAAATAGCAGCATTGGGTGCGTTTTCAACGCTGAGATAACAGCTTTAAACGCCAATAACCTTACATGTATTTTTAGCACCCACTGGTGAGTGTTATTGACAATATATTGTGCATCTTAAAGGCATACATGTAATCTGGTTTTATTGTTTAATAGCATTACTATTGGCAGTTAATAATGTGATTGTGTTTAGTAGATTTTTTGGAATTTTGTTGGTTGCATGGGAAGACAACTTTGGTTTTAAAAATTTTAAAAACTTGAAAGCTCTATCAGTCTATGAGAACAAAATAATTGTTCATAACACTTTTAGAACTGTAGGTCTAGTTTGTTTTATTTATATATTAATGGAAAACTTTTTCGACATTGATTTCAATTGATTACAAATGTAAATAGAAATATTAAAGGGGCACACCAGGTTTGATATATTTTTCTTGTACTCTACATGAGATAAAAAGTTTATGTGTACCGGTACCTACATGTATACCATAGTATGGTACACTTAGTGTCAATGTTTGGCCACTCGTCGTTCGTCCTTCCATCTGTACCGGGTACGTCTGTCTGTCCCTCCGTAGACACTTTAGGCATAATGCGATAACTCTAACATTTTCTATTTGATCGAAACCAAATTTTGTACAGTATATATATAGGTTTCACATCCCAAAATACAGTTCGAGTTCGAATATGGGTTTGATCCAAGATTTTTTTTACAGAGTTATGGCCAGTTTTAGCTCAACTTTACTTTGTAAAGTTTGAGCTATTGCCATGGCTTGGTATCCGTCGTGCGTGTGTATGCGTGATTCGTCAACAATTTCCTTTAGCACGGGCTACAGTTCGTACCTTTGGTCCGATTATTATGAAATTTGTCATGGATGTTGACATTAACATGTAGATGGGAACGAGTCATTTTGGGGTCATTCGGAAAAAAAACATGGCCGCCAGCGGCCATCTTGGATTTAAAAATTCAATCCATTAGCACGGGCTACAGGTCCAAATTTTAATTTAAAAAAAAATGTTTATGTTGAATTTCCTCGCTCAATTTAACAAGCAAAAAATATTAAAAAACTTTTATAATAATAACAAAATTATTTAATTTAAAAAAAAATTGTCATTGACACTAATTTGTTTAATTGTATATCATTAATTAGGTACATGTATGATGTCCTGTTTTGAAAATAGGCAGATTTTATTGCCATAGTTGCATGTAATATGATATCAATATCCAATATCCAGACTATATGAGTGTACCTTTAATAGATGTCATTCCAAGCGAAATCTGTTATTAATTGAGTGATGACATATGTTACAAAGCTCTAGGGGGTGGTTGTATGAAGGTAAAGATACACAACCTGCTGGCTGGATAATTATTTATCCTATCTGTCAAATTGATTAATGGCTAAACCATTGGATCTCACAGTGAGAGGTCCTTGTGTGAATAGGGACAGAGTTATGAGACTTAAAACGACTCACCCCACCCCAAATAGTTTAACCCCTTATTAAGACAAATTATATAATATGAGCTTTTGATTTTATGTTTAAGTACTGATATATGTATTACTGTGATCATATCTTTGACCAATTATCAGTTATAGCTAATCGCTATCGCCAAGGTATGGGTTAAACTTCTGCCGATCGTGATCGGCCTCTCGTTTTATATTTGATTCAAATAGGGGCAGAAATATGAGATTTACCCATATGTACCGTATATATGAGAACTGTTAACCTTGTGGGTTGATTTATGAGCTGGGTTTAGAACCACATAATTGGTGGGAGGGTTTCTGGGATTGACCCCCCTAACTTTGGTATTCAGTGGAAAATATGTTGTAACTAGACCAACAAATGGCCACATTTAGAATATTTCTAACTTTATGAACTTGAAGTACCAGTGGTAAAATTATTCAATCATGTGAGATTGAAGCCACATGGACATCCATGTTGGTCGGTTGATAGAGGTTTATCGTCGTTTCAGCTGCTATTCCATATCACAACATCAGTTTTACTGGTTGAATGACCACACTAAAAGTTAATTGCCCCACCCCACCAAACGGGCACCCATGTTAGTCAGCTTTGGTTCGTTAATTAAGCTAGCTTATGTTCATATTAACGGACAAGATGATATGTACAACGTCGGTACAAAGCTGGGTGCGATCCTCCGGTGATCATTTGGCACGACCACATACATTAGAACGGATACGATCACATGAACAACTATGGATACGATCATGTGGTGATAACTTGGAACAACCAAATACATTAGAACGGACACGATCACATGTACAACTCTGGGTGCGATCATCTGTGATCATTAGGCACGATCAAATTCCTTAGAACGGGCTCGACCAGATGTACTACTCTGGGTGCGATCATATGGTAATCTTTGGCCCGAACAAACACATTAGGACGGGAACGATCAGATGAACAACTCCGAGTAATCACCATATGATCGCACCCAGCGTTGTACATCTGATCGTGCCCGTTCTAATGTATTTGATCTAGCCAAATGATCACAGATCAGATGTTCAACTCTGGGTGCGGTCATATGGTGATCTTTGGCACGATCAAATACAATAGAACGGGAACGATTAGATGAACAACTCTGGGTGCGATCATTTGTGATCATATGGCACGATGAAATTCATCAGAACGGGTACGATCATATGTACAACGCTGAGTGCGATCATATGGTGATCATATGGCTCGATCAAATACATAAGAACGGGCACGGTCAGATATACAACGCTGGGTGCGATCATATGGTGATCATTTGGTACGACCAAATACATGAGAACGGGCGCTATCAGATCAACAACGGTGGATGCGATCATTTGGTGATCACTTGGCACGATCAAGTACATTATAACGGGTAACATGAGATATACAACGTCAGGAGCGATCATATGTAAATCATTTTGGAAACGATCATATGGTCATTATTATGCTCGGTCGAATACATTATAACGGACAAGATTAGATGTACAACGTCGGTACAAAGCTGGGTGCGATCATCCGACCAAATACATTAGAACGTGTACGATCACATGAACAACTCTGGGTACGATCATGTGGTGATAACTTGGCACAACCAAATACATTAGAACGGATAAGATCACATGAACAACTCTGGGTAATATCATGTGGTGATAACTTGGCACGATCAAATTCCTTAGAACGGGCTCGATCAGATGTACAACTCTGGGTGCGATCATATGTGATCATTAGGCACGATCAAATTCCTTAGACCGGGCTCGATCAGATGTACTACTCTGGGTGCGATCATATGGTAATCTTTGGCCCGAACAAACACATTAGGACGGGAACGATCAGATGAACAGCTCCGGGTGCGATCATCTGTGATCGTTTGGCTCGATCAAACACATTAGATCGGGCACGATCAGATGTACGACGCTGGGGGCGATCATATGGTGATCAGTTGGCACGATCAAGTACATGAGAACGGGCGCGATCAGATCAACAACGGTGAATGCGATCATATGGTGATCATTTGGCACGATCAAGTACATAAGAACGGGCGCGATCAGATCAACAACGGTGAATGCGATCATATGGTGATCATTTGGCACGACCAATTACATTAGAACGGGCAACATGAGATGTACAACTTCAGATGCGATCATATGTAAATCATCTGGCACGATCAGAGAGACCTGATCGTGCACGATCAGATGTACAACGCTGGGTGCGATCATATGGTGATCACTGGGCACCACCAAATACATTAGAACCGACAGGGTCCGATGTAAAACGCTGGTGCGATTATCTGGTGATCATTTGGCACGATCAAATACATTAGAACGGGCACCATTATATGTACAACGTTGGTACAACGCTTGTGTGATCATCTGGTGATCACTTGGCATGACCAGATAATTTCGAACGGGCACGATTACATGTACAACTCTGGGTGCGATCATCTGTGATCATTTGGGACGATCAAATGTCTTAGAACGGGCACGACCAGATGTACAACGCTGGGTGCGATCATAAGGTGATCTTTTTGGACATTCAAATATATTAGAGTGGGTACGATCAGATGTACATCGCTGGGTGCGATCATGTGGTAGTAATTTGGCACGATCAAATACATTAGAACCGACACGATCAGATGTACAACGCTTTGTACGATCATATGGTGATCATTTGGCGCGATCAAATTCCATAGAAAGGGCAATATCAGATGTACAACGCTGGGTGCGATCATATGATGATCATTTGGCACGATCAAATACGTTAGAATCGGCACGATAAAATGTACAACGCTGGGTGCGAACCTATGGTGATCATGTGGCACGATCAAATAATTTAAAACGGACCCGATCAAATGTACAACACTGGGTGCGATCATGTGATGAGCATATGGCTCTATCAAATACTTTAGAAACGTCACGATAATATGTACGTTGGGTAAGTTCATGTGGTAAGTCTTTGGAAAAATCCAATTCATTATTTTGGAAACGATCATATGGTCATTATTAGGCACGGTCGAATACATTATAACGGACAAGATGAGATGTACAACGTCGGTACAAAGCTGGGTGCGATCATCCGGTGATCATTTGGCACGACCAAATACATTAGAACTGGTAAGATCAGATGAACAACTCTGGGTACGATCATTTGGTGATAACTTGGCACGACCAAATACATTAGAACGGACACGATCACATGTACAACTCAGGGTGCGATCATCTGTGATCATTTGGCACGATCAAATTCTTTAGAACGGGCACGATCAGATGTACAACTCTGGTGCGATCATATGGTAATCTTTGGCCCCAACAAACACATCAGGACGGGAACGATCAGATGAACAACTCCGAGTAATCACCATGTGATCGCACACAGCGTTGTACATCTGATCGTGCCCGTTCTAATGTATTTGATCTAGCCAAATGAGCACAGATCAGATGTTCAACTCTGGGTGCGTCATATGGTGATCTTTGGCACTATAAAATACAATAGAACGGGGACGATTAGATGAACAACTCTGGGTGCGATCATTTGTGATCATATGGCACGATCAAATTCATTAGTACGGGTACGATCATATTTACAACGCTGGGTGCGATCATATGGTGATCATATGGCTCGATCAAATACATAAGAACGGGCACGGTCAGATATACAACGCTGGGTGCGATCATATGGTGATCATTTGGCACGACCAAATACACGAGAACGGGCGCTATCAGATCAACAACGGTGGATCCGATCATTTGGTGATCACTTGGCACGATCAAGTACATTATAACGGGTAACATGAGATGTACAACGTCAGGAGCGATCATATGTAAATCATTTTGGAAACGATCATATGGTCATTATTATGCTCGGTCAAATACATTATAACGGACAAGATGAGATGTACAACGTCGGTACAAAGCTGGGTGCGATCATCCGGTGATCATTTGGCACGACCAAATACATTAGAACGTGTACGATCACATGAACAATTCGGGGTAATATCATGTGGTGATAACTTGGCACAACCAAATACATTAGAACGGACACGATCACATGTACAACTCTGGGTGCGATCATCTGTGATCATTAGGCACGATCAAATTCCTTAGAACGGGCTCGATCAGATGTAAAATTCTGGGTGCGATCATATGGTAATATTTTGCCCGAACAAACACATTAGGACGGGAACGATCAGATGAACAACTCCGGTGCGATCATCTATGGTGATCGTTTGGCTCGATCAAACATATTAGAACGGGCACGATCAGATGTACGACGCTGGGTGCGATCATATGGTGATCAGTTGGCACGATCAAGTGCATGAGAACGGGTACGATCAGACCAACAACGGTGAATGCGATCAAATGGTTATCATTTGGCACGACCAAGTACATAAGAACGGGCGCGATCAGATCAACAACGGTGAATGCGATCAAATGGTGATCATTTGGCACGATCAAGTACATTAGAACGGGTACGATCAGATCAACAACGGTGAATGCGATCATATGGTGATCAGTTGGCACGATCAAGTGCATGAGAACGGGCGCGATCAGATCAACAACGGTGAATGCGATCAAATGGTGATCATTTGGCACGATCAAGTACATTAGAACGGGCAACATGAGATTTACAACGTCAGGTGCGATCATATGTAAATCATCTGGCACGATCAGAGAGACCTGATCGGGCACGGTCAGATGTACAACGCTGGGTGCGATCATATGGTGATCACTTGGCACGACCAAATACATTAGAACCGACAGGATCAGATGTAAAACGCTGGTGCGATTATCTGGTGATCATTTGGCACGATCAAATACATTAGAACGGGCACCATTATATGTACAACGTTGGTACAACGCATGTGTGATCATCTGGTGATCACTTGGCATGACCCGATAAATTCGAATGGGCAAGATTACATGTACAACTCTGGGTGCGATCATCTGTGATCATTTGGGACGATCAAATGCCTTAGAAAGGACACGACCAGATGTAGAACGCTGGGTGCGATCATATGGTGATCTTTTTGCACGATAAAATATATTAGAGTGGGTACGATCAGATGTACACCGCTGGGTGCGATCATGTGGTGGTAATTTGGCACGATCAAATACATTAGAACCGGCACGATCAGATGTACAACGCTGTGTACGATCATGTGGTGATCATTTGGCGCGATCCAATTCCTTAGAAAGGGCAATATCAGATGTACAACGCTGGGTGCGATCATATGATGATCATTTAGCATGATCAAATACGTTAGAATAGGCACGATAAGATGTGCAACGCTGGGTGCGAACCTATGGTGATCATGTGGCACGATCAAATACTTTAAAACGGACCAGATCAAATGTACAACACTGGGTGCGATCATGTGATGAGCATATGGCTCTATCAAATACTTTAGAAACGTCACGATAATATGTACGTTGGGTAAGTTCATGGGGTAAGTCTTTGGAAAAATCCAATTCATTATTTTGGAAACGATCATATGGTCATTATTAGGCACGGTCGAATACATTTTAACGGACAAGATGAGATGTACAACGTCGGTACAAAGCTGGATGCGTGTATTAGGTAGCAATTCACATCACTATCGAACCATTTACCCCGTGTATTATGCAACAATTCACATCACTATCGAACCATTTACCCCGTGTATTAGGGAGAAATTCACATCACTATCGAACCATTTACCCCGTGTATTAGGCAGCAATTCACATCATTATCGAACCATTTACATCGTGTAGTAGGCAGCAATTAACATCATTATCGAACCATTTACCTCGTATATTAGGCAGCAATTCAAATCGCTAACGAACCATTTTCCTCGTGTATTAGGCAGCAAATCACATTACTGTCGAACAATTTACCTCGTGTATTAGGTAGCAATTCACATCACTATCAAACCATTTACTTTGTGTATTAGGCAGCTATTCACATCAATGTCGAACCATTTACCTCATGTATTATGCAGCTATTCACATCAATGTCGAACCATTTACTCCGTGTATCAGGCAGCAATACACATCACTATCGAACCATTAACCTCGTGTATTTGGCAGCTATTCACATCACTATAAAACCGTTTACCACGAGTATTAGGCAGCAATTCACATCATTATAGAACCATTTACCTCGTGTATTAGGCAGCAATTCACATCACTATCGAACCATTTACCTCGTATTTTAGGCAGCAGGTCACATCACTATCGAACCAATTACCCCGTGTATTATACAGCAGGTCACATCACTATCGAACCATTTACCCCGTGTATTATACAACAATTCACATCACTATCGAACCATTTACGCCGTGTATTATGCAGCAATTCACATCACAATTGAACCATTTACCTCGTGTATTAGGCAGCAATTCACATCACAACTGAGCCATTTACCTGGTGTATTATGCAACAATTCACATCACTACCGAACTATTTACCCCGTGTATTATGCAACAATTCACATCACTATCGAACCGTTTACCCCGTGTATTATGCAACAATTCACATCACTATCGAACCATTTACCTCGTGTATTATGCAACAATTCTCATCACTATCGAACCATTTACCCCGTGTATTGCTGCCTAATACACGAGATAAATGGTGCTATAGTGATGTGATTTGCTGCCTAATATACGAGGTAAATGGTGCTATAGTGATGTGAATTGTTGCCTAATACACGAGGTTAATGGTTCTATAGTGATGTGAATTGCTGCATAATACACGAGGTAAATGGTTCGATGTGATGTGAGCTGCTGCCTAATACACGATGTAAATGGTTCTATAATGATGTGTATTGCTGCCTAATACACTGAGTAAATGGTTCGATAGTGATGTGAATTGCTGCATAATACACGGGGTAAACGGTTCGATAGTGATGTGAATTGTTGCATAATACACGGAGTAAATGGTTCGATAGTGATGTGAGCTGTTGTTTAATACACGGGGTAAATGGTTCGATTGTGATGTGATTTGCTGCCTAAAACCGAGTAAATGGTTCGATAGTGATGTGAGCTGCTGTTTAATACACGGGGTTAATGGTTCGATAGTGATGTGAATTGCTGTCTAATACACGGGGTAAATGGTTCGATAGTGATGTTATTTGCGGTCTATGACACGGTGCAAATCGTTCGATAGTGATATGAATTTCTGCCTGTAACACTGTGTGAATGGTTCGATTTTGATGTGAGTTGCTGCCTAATATACGGGGTAAATTAGTTAAACACTTTTAGCTTAAATTTACAACTGGTTTTGACCCAAGTTATAAGTTTCACAAACCCCCATTCCACTCAGTCTGTCACCACATGAAATCCCTGAAAATAACCGACATCATCATTCCGAAAAGAAATTAATCGGAAAACCGGTCCGAAATTAGGTTCAAACTTCACCTGTTTTTGCGTGAAAGCAATCAATTTATACATTTAAGAAATAAATACACGGTGTAGAGGTGTGTATGGTCAAGTTGTACCACAAAAAACTGATTGTAGGACGACGCGTAGCGGAGTCCTACAATCAGTTTTTTGTGGTACAACTTGACCATACACACCGATACACCGTGTATTTATTTCTTTTGTAATACGACTGAAAGTTTATGGTCACAATTCGACGAATAGTCAACGAAATACTGCGCTTTTTCGGTCTCAGGTGAGAAAACATTTCGTGGTGTAATTCGTATTGGGCGTACTCGATTTATTTGCATGGAATACTCCGGTAATCTTGTCTTGTTATGAAATTCCCCCATTGACTTTTCGAGGCACCTCTTCTAGAAAATAATCGTTGTGATTGGCTAAAAAACGATGTGTTTTCAGCGGCGCCCGTGCCTTTCATTTAAATTGTACAGGAAATACGAATTGCGGTCATTTCTGTGTTGAACGTTGTTGGGACAACATGAATATGATCATCGACTATGGACCATTTTCCTTACACAAAGCGATCTAAATGATCTTACCCCCCTTCTGTACTGGTGAACAAACGCTTTCATTTTCAACTTGATTCCGAAATATCGAATCGACGAATATGATCGAGATTCGAATCGACGAATGCACAGCCCGGCCCCATGGATTTATTTTGTCATTTAATATACTTATTAAGTAACTTTCTTTGGTCGTAACATATATCAATATACCATAACATC
This sequence comes from Siphonodentalium dalli, assembly GCA_032622095.1. NCBI lineage: Eukaryota > Metazoa > Mollusca > Scaphopoda > Gadilida > Siphonodentaliidae > Siphonodentalium > Siphonodentalium dalli. The sequence continues at coordinate 2,183,158 of CP136065.1, forward strand.
ATTTGGACCATATTCATTGGCAACCAAACTGGTTTCAAGCGACAAATCGCTAGAAAATTCGCAAGATTGTCAAGATGTAGCAAAATTCAAAGGGTTACGGGTGCGGGTGTACTCCGTTGATGCCCCGTTTGCGCGGAGTTAGAAAAGACGGGAAAAGTCGCGTGCGTCGATCTGAATAAACCGATTTTTTTCGTGGTACAATTGGAAAAAGTAGAATTGTACCACAAAACTGGAACGAGATAGCCATGGTAACTCGGGCCACTGGCCAATCAGGACATGGCTTTTAAGCATAGTTAGGCAGGGTCGTATTACAATTTGTAATCGACCGGACAGCCGTCAATAAGAACCAAAATAATCAGCCGATTCTAATTTTTCAACAGGAAGACTGGATGAAAACTGCTTAATGGTGATTTATTTAATTGATGGATTAATATATTACCTGATATTGTCACGTCCGATTCGTATAGCTGCATGTTGAAATAGCAACACCGAGCTCCGGGAGCAGCTCTCATGATTCGGGAAGCGTGGTGGGCAATGGTAATCCCTTCTTCGGCATATTATCGCATTGACATTCACAACATAACTGGGGTCAGATAAATAATCAATCAAGATTACTGTCGGCTTGGCTGAGATATTGGTCAATGTAAACCGTGTGCGTGGATGTCGTGCTGTCTATTGTTCGCGAATATGTGCACCATGAGGGAAAACTGATGGGGGAGTTTATTATCGCCGCGGTTGAAAATTGTTAATCAGTTGGGGGAGTTCATTATCGCCGCGGTTGAAAATTGGTCATAAGTTTGGGAGTTCATTATCGCCGCGGTAGGAAATTGTTCATCAATTTACTTTAAGGTCGTTGATATCGGGTCACATGGCAATCGTTTATATATATACCAGCAGGGTCACCCGGCGTTGCCCAGGTTAAAGTGACATAAAACCCTTTCAATTTTTTAATTTGATTATTTCCTAATTGTGCATTTTATAATACATGTATCGAGAAATAGATGTTCAGTTTAACCCTTCAATGACTACATCTTCCTGCAATTTTGCGAAAACCGTGTGCCTAGTTATTTTCTCATATATACGCGAGTCTACCACAGGGAGCTTTGCATATATGAGTACACATTGTTCTAACAATATTTAACCTTTTAAGGTAGTGCACTCCTACATAATTGACGCTCCCTATTGGGAGAGTGTGTACCGACACATGACATTTGAAGCTGCACCAGCGCTGCTCGCGTCATGAACGGGCTAAACAGGTCAACATATATTCACATATGGGGTCGGGAGAGGATTGGAAAGGTCTTTGATGTTTCCAAATTTGCATTTACCTGATTATGACATATACCTGAGCGAGGATAAATTTGACTGTTAAAGTGCTTTGGAAAGGTTGTTGATGTTTCCAAATTTGGCATTTACCTGATTATGCTTTATTTATGTGTGTATCTGGAAATTGCGATAAATATAATATATTGTGCACAGATTGTTTACACACTTTGTATTCAAAATTGACATATAGACCTGTCAGAACGTGGATAAATTTTACTGTTAAGTGTGTGTTTTATGAGGAGCACATACTTTTGTAAACAGGTCATTTCAAAATACTTTTTCGCCCTTTTATATGTGGTGCGTCGTCGGCGCTTTCACATTTGTTCCCGCCATAATGGATTTGATTCTGCTGAATGATCACCAACTGGTCATGTCCGACATAATGAATTTGATCGTGTTCAATTATTAGCAGATGATATTATTCGCCATAATGATGACATATGGTCGTGCCGGACATCTCTAATTTGATCGTGCTCAATTATTACCAGATGATCATATTCGTCATAATGATGACCACATGGTCGTGCCCGACATCTTTAATTTGATCGTGAACAACTTTGAGCATAATGTTGGCATAAAGAAGTTGATGTTACCCAATTATGACTATATGTTCGTGCCGGGCATAATAAATGTTATGGTGCTCAAAGATCACTATGTGATCTGTCCCGCCATAATGAATGACCACATGGTCGTGCCCGACATCTTTAATTTGATCGTGTCCAACTTAGCTAAGCGTCCCCGAATGGACGTAATATGATCGTACGTGACACGTAATGGAGCAACCACCAAGTTGATCATTAAGTTCAATATTACAATAATTATAGGATGTTACGTACATGGTACTACATGTGCTAGACCACTCGGAGAAATGTCTGTGTCATCAAACTAAAATACCATGTTACAACTTGGATTGATATATTCGTAATCATATATATAGTCACGGAATATCAATTTATCCCAGCACTTTCAACGCCTGATTCAAATCTGAGCTGCCAATGCTTCTGTGCATAAATTGGAGGTACCCTCACGGGGTCTAAATAAGCATACGTGCGGAATAAGAGTACAGGGTGGATAATTCTGCCAATGTTGATACGAGTATACGGGGCGACGCGGTAGCAATTCCCAACATAGCATAAAGTCAGCCTGGAAAGCTCCATTATGTCAATCATATAAATGTCCCAAATTCAGAAATGTTTTGTCGAAAATAGGTTTTACCAAACAGCAACATCATTTCTTGATCTGAGTAAATAATCCATTCTGATTGGCCTTTAGTATATATAGTCTGCCTGACAATCCCACAGTTTAAATAAACATACGGACACAAATACACACTATATAGGGTAGCAAATTAAAAACATAATTAAGCATACAAGTATAAGAGTACAGGGTGGACATAGAAGCATACATGCTTATTTAGACCCCCAAGGGTAGTTGGGTGAGCGTACTTAGCAGAACGGCGCGTACCCCTGTTACGTGTATTTGGTGGAACACTCTGTTACATGTAGCAAGCAAGCATACGGACAAACTTCCGGGAATATCAACAACTCTGAAACGCACTTTGCAATTAAGAAATAGCCATGAATTAATAGGAGCAATTAACAGATTTGTGGACTGTTATCACATTGCATGTCGCAAGCATACGGACGCATCTGCCACTATATCAATACCCCACGCTTGGTACGAAAGATAACTATACACAAAATCGCATGCATGTCTTATACGGTACTGTCGTCAGTTTATCGGACAAGTGTAATGTCACAAGGATGGCACGATCAGTCAAATTCCCTTCCTTAGTGTTATACTTCTCTGATCGCAGAAGTCTCATAACCTATTGACAGGTAACTTTGTTTGATTGAGGGTTTAACGTCGTTTCAGCCGCTAGGCCATATCACGACTATGTCATTTCCCACTTGACAGGTAGCACACATATGCGGTTCTATGTTTATCTCACACTGAACTGATATAATTATGCTAAATGATTCCCTCTACATCCCTGACAGAAAGGTGAGTGATTCAATGGAAGCGGGAAATTTCAAGTTGGAAACTCATAGATTTAACCACACAAATGGAAAATTTAAAGGTACTCAATCCGATAAAACTCATCTCAATTACTATTTCAATGGCTTCGGGGGTCAAAAATATTTGATTCGAGTCGAGGAAGTCACCCATCAAAGCTCAGATTTGTTAGATATCGATTTTAGAAATCTATTATTTTTCATTATCGGGTATTCTTTCTGGCCCAGTACGTACTCAAAATTGCGTGATTATTACCACTTGATTTTAGAGTTATCCATCCTTGTCTGTTTGAATAGAGTTTTGGTGTAATCATCTCGAGCAGGTTTCAAAATTGACGGCAATTATTAGTACTCATCTCGAGAAATTAACAAATTTCAAAAATCAATATCTAATAACTCTGAGCTTTGTTTGATGGGTTCCTCGACTCGAATCAAATATGTTTTACCCCCAAAGCCAAAGAAATAGTAATATAGGACCGTCTGATCGGATTGTTGTTGTTGGAATCTGTTGAGATGGGGACCCTCTTTACGGATTGAGTACCTTTAAGCATTTTATAGTGACAATATTTCTTGGGATAATTGTCATATCTCACAAAATTTAATCGACACCAAATACTCGGGCATGTCAGGTAGCGTCGAGAATACTGTAACGGTACCCATTTACTGGCTTTGCCACCACCGTAAGGCTGTATATTTTAAAACTTTTATTACAATTCGTTTCGGCACTTATAATTTTACACTGCGCTACTGCCTCAATAAAGGACTGTCAGATCTATATGCAATATACGTTCATTGCGTTGATCAAGGTCGTTGATCAATATCGCATGCTTTCAAATTGCTGTGCATAACATATAACATCTACCTGGAAGGGAGATTGACTGGAATCATTCAGTGGCGTATGTTTTTTCTTTGATAATCTAATTGAACCTATTAATAATTGCTTTTTGTTGTCATGGTTCAGGAATTTTAGATAGTGGTACGTGTAGGTCAGAAATACTCAACTTTGATGTCCAGTAAATAGTTTATTTGGAAATTTTATTTCGCTCGATCACACGCATGTGATATTGCTAATCAGGTTTTTAAATGGCAACTGATATTCGGACACCTCTGTGTATGCCTTCCCATTTCTATATCCTCTAGATTATCACCGACGTCACTGACACTTAAAATGCCAGAACCTGGCCGCATGCGTGTGACATGACATAAACACTGCATGATTAATAGTGTGATTAGTAACATTTGCATACATATGTATATAACATGTATATATTTGTCATCTGTATATATGCTCTCCTAAATTGAGGTTAACAATAAACTTATTGTGAAATTAAGAACTTGCCACGATTGAACTAAGTGCCAGTAACAAATTAAGACTATTATCGTTGTGTATGTCACAAGCATATGGGCGCACGCTTGGTACGAGATAATATACATAACAATAATAATGCATGTTTGTATTCCTGTTGTCAGTTTTATCGCACGATTGTAATGGCGTGATTGAAAGATTTTTGATCGGGGTCTCGGTCATACCAGATAGCGTCGAGAATACTGTAACGGTACCCAATTACTGGCTATGTCACAACCGTAGGGCTGTCTTTTTTAAAACTGTTTTTACAATTCGTTCCGGCACTTATCATTTTCCACTGCGCTACTGTATCAATAAAGGACTGTCCGATCAATATGCAAGATGCGTTGATCAAGGTCGTTAAACTATATGGACGAATCTTCCGGAATATCGATATATTCGAACCATGATACATAGATTTAACAACACAAAATGGAAAATTTAAGCATTTTACTAACAATATTTGTATGTCAAAACCGTAAGGCTGTATTACAAAACTTGTCTCCTTTAAAATATCGCATGCTTTCAAATTGATGTGCATAACATATAACATCTACCTGCAAGGGGGATTGACTGGAATCCTTCAGTGGCGTATATTCTTTCTTTGATAATCTATTTGAACCTATTTATAATTGCTTTTTGTTGTCATGGTTGTTACGCCAGCTTTTGAAGTAACTGACCACTTTTGAAAGTAGGTCTCCACTTTTGAAGTAAATAAAAGGCCGCTCGGCCACAGTGTCCCCCGAACCGGTGGCTTCATTTGGAGCGTTGTTTGCGCATAAAAATTGGCATGGCGGAACACGAAATCGAATTTGATCTGTCTTTTGTGCTAGTAAACCAAATTTAATTTCATTCAGTACACATTTACTAAAGTTATCATCCGAAAACCTCAAATTGGCAAAAATTCTAAGTCAAAAAGGGACATAACTCTGGTGAAAATTGGCGGGCGGAACCCGAATTCGAACTTGACTTGTCTTTTGCTGGGAGAAAGACACATACCAAATCTGATTAACTCTACTAAAGTTATCATCCGAACACCAACTTTCGGGGTTTTATATGTCGGGTCGGCGGACAAAAAAGGGCCATAACTCTCGCAAAAATTATCGGATTAAACCGAAATTCGAACTTGAGCTGTATTCTGATATAAGTAATTCACAAAAAAACGTGTTTTGTATATAAACAATCCAAAATCAAGTTATCATCCGGAAACCAAAAAACAGAAGAAAAAGTTAATTTTCTATGTCGAAAAAGGGGCATAACTCTGCCAAAAATGGTCGGGCAGAACCCAAGTTTGAACTTGACCTGTGTATTGCTGGGAGAAAGTAATATACCAAATTTGGTTTGAATTCGATTAACTCTACTAAAGTTATCATCCGGAAACCAACTTTCAGGGGTTTTCTAATTCAAAAAAGGGCCATAACTCTCGCAAAAATGGGCGGAGCAAACCCATATTCGAACTTGACCTTTATTTTGGTCTGATAAACTCACCTATGAAATTTACTTTTGATCTAATAACCGAAACTAAAGTTATCATCCGGAAACCATTTCCGGACACACGGACACACGGCTCGACGCACGGACGGACACCGGCTATTTTAATAGTCCCCCGAATTTTTTTTTTCGGGGGACAAAAACGCCAGCTTTTGAAGTACCTCACCACTTTTGTAATAAAATCGCCAGCTTTTGTAGTAAAGTGAGGTCTCCGCTTTTGAAGTAAAACACGCCAACTTTTGTAGGTCTCCACTTTTGTAATAACAAAATTACAGCTTTTGAAGTAAACTGACTCAATATATTTTGACGGGCGCTGAACGATTTTCATGACAAAGTCAACCCGATAATCCATTGTGGCTATCGCCCATACGAGTGTGATGTGGTTTGAATAGCTTTCAGTCAAACCAACACAAGATAAATCACACAGTCAATCGCCCATACACGTGTGACGTGTACCAAAAGGCACTTAGTGAGTCCGGTTGCGTGACAAAAGAATACACACCGGTAATCGACCATACGAGTGTGACGTGGTTTGAATAGCTTTCAGTTAAACTATCACAAGACAAATCACACAGTCAATCGTCCATACACGTGTGACGTGTACCAAAAGTCTTGAGGAACGTTTCTGGGTGAACTGTGAACTTGATTTATTATATTTTGGCTTCAGTAAACGTGAATCAGTTGACGAATTTGCATGGCTGGAAGATTTAGAGATCTGGTATATTACTAAAATTATAAGACTTTCTTTATAAACTACACACTTCAAGATTAAAACTAATTGCTGAAATATAAGTGCATGCAATATTTCGGATCAGTGACCATTAACAATATAGACTACCAACTGGAATATGTACCTATATATATTGTGTTTTGATATGTGTGTTTTGTTGTGTTCTGAGATATCTCAAAATAATTCATCATTGATTTTATGTTAAGTTATCAGTCCACGAGACACCTCAACCTTCCCTGTATATAGTACACCACTTAGTCTGACCCCAATTGATAGGTGCAACATAGCAATAGTAAATATGTATACCATCATATATTGTCTTCATGATAGAATATTGATTTAATTTATTGACCATAATAAACAAACAAGATTTAGATAGCAGAATTGTTGATGTGGATGAGAGGCGATAAGTGATCAAGCTATACAATATTATACATAACTATTCAAGAAATATAGCGTCTAAGGGGAGGTTAAGGATAAAGTTGACTAATTATTATTTAACTACATCAACAACATCGTTCCATTCATTCTTAATTGCGTTATGCGTTTCATTATGTATTGCTGTGACTGAAAATTGACAATACAATTATTTGTATTCGTATATTGTGTTGAATAAATTTTGAAAGGAGACTGAACCTTTGGCATCAAGAACATTGAGATTTGAAAGTTTAACTTTCCCTGTATAGCGACATAATGCCATCGACTCCGTTATTTTATATACTCAATCATCAGAGGATATGTGAACCCAACGGTTTCCACACAACACATTACTGGGTCCCGTGTTTTATAGCTGGCCAAGTTTGACGCAGTTCTAATACTTTGGTTATGCGACATAATTTCAATGATCGAAATTTGTTGTTAATGTCGCCTTCCAGATACGAAGCTAATAAACCAAACATTTTCTGCTGTCCCTAAAGCGTCGGCGGATCACCTAATTTCGAGGGTATGAATATGCAATTAAAAGTGAGGCCAAATATACCAACTATGTTCCGTTGGAACTACTACATCACCTAATGTCGATGAACTATATATGTTGTCATGTTACTGGACTGACAAAACGTCTTGTCTCACTCAATGTCACATCAAACTTCTTCTGACAAAGGTCGCACTTGTAAGGGCATTCAATGATGTGGTTGTCAGGCTGACTGGGAACAATCTTATATACTCGTATGATTGGTCACCTATGTGTGTTAATAAGCTTAGGCAGGGAAACGGACCCACTAATGCCTTTTGGAACACGTCACAGTTGTATGGGCGATGACGCTGTAAATGATCTTGTGTTGGTATGACTGAAGGCTATTCGAACCACATCACATGCATATGGTCGATTACCGGTGTGGATTGTTTCGTCACGGAACCGGACTCACTAAGTGCCTTTTGGTACACGTCATACGTGTATAGGCGATTGAGTCGATTGACTGATTTATCTTGCGTTGGTATGACTGGAGGCTATTCAAACCACGTCACACTCGTATGGTCGATTACCGGTGTGTATTCTTTTGTCACGCAACCGGACTCACTAAGTGCCTTTTGGTACACGTCACACGTGTATGGGCGATTGACTGATTTCTCGTGTTGTTATGACTGAAAGCTATTCAAACCACGTCACACTCGTATGGTCGATTACAGGTGTGGAGACCTAGTTTTGTTTACTACAAAAGCTGGCGTTTTTTACTTCGAAAGCGGAGACCTCACTTTACTACAAAAGCTGGCGATTTTATTACAAAAGTGGTGAGGTACTTCAAAAGCTGGCGTATTTTACTTCAAAAGTGGAGAACTACTTCAAAAGTGGTCATTACTTCAAACGCTGGCGTAACACATGGTTCAGGAATTTAGTTAGTGGTACATGTAGGTCAGAAACATTTATAGTAAACATTTATATAACGTTATCCACTCTGAAGCGGCTCAAAATGGATACATGTATATACATGTACAAGAAATAAATATTAATTTAATTTACTTGCTCATTTCAATTAACTTTCCACATCAAAATGAGAATCACTCACTTTTGATACATATTATATTGGTGAATTCGATGTCTGAAACCTTTGTCTAAATTCACTCGAGAATGTAATATATTATACTCTACTTTGATGTCCAGTAAAGTTTATTTGAAAATTATATTTCGCTCGATCACACGCATGTGATCTTGCTAATCAGGTTTTAAAAGGGCAACTGATATCCGGGCACCTCTGTGTATGCCTTCCCATTTCTAAATCCTCTAGATTATCACCGACCTCACTAACACTTAAAACTTGAAAATGTCAGAACCTGGCCACATGCGTGTGAGATAGCATAAACACTGTATGATTAATATTGTGATTAGTATAACATTTGCATGCATATTTATATAACATGTATATATATTTCATTTGTATATATACTCTCCTAAATTGAGGTTAACAATAAACTTATTGTGAAATTAAGAACTTGCCATGATTGAACTAAGTACCAGTAACAAATTAAGACTATTGTCGTTGTGTATGTCAGAAGCATATGGGCGCATGCTTGGTATGAGATAATATACATAACAATAATAATGCATGTTTGCATTGCGGTTATCAGTTTATCGCACGATTGTAATGGCGTGATTGAAAGATTTTGGATCGGGGACGTGGCTAGAATATCTATCATTTAGACTGGCCTCAATCTTTGCAAGAGAAATTTCCAACTGACACCCCCGACGGTTGGAAAATGTCCAACTGATGTCTAAAGTCGGAAAATATTATTTTCTTAAATTAATAAGCAGTTTTTGACTGGCCACAGAGGAGGGACCTACATGTAGATCATGTCACGAATCTCTACTCTGTTCTACACACACGGCACGTAGCCAAAGTAGAGATTCATGACAATAAATTTCCAACTGATAGCAATTTCATTAAAACAAATTGATCAAAAGTAGGAAATATACAAATGTTGTTCTAAAAAAAAATTCCCATTAATAAATTGTTGGAAAATACAAGACAGTCAATGACTGTGGGGTCGCTCACCAGATGCAAAGACTGATAAGACTGGGACTCTGGAGACCACAACAGTCAGAACTTTTCATAATCACTTTAAAAGAAGTAGATATCTAAAGAGTTAAATCTAAACAAAAAATTTGGAGTTATGTCCCTGGCCCCGCCCACATTTGACCCAGTGACCTGATTTGAACAAATCTGAACCCCAGTCACCCAACACCAAGGATCCTTCATACCAAATATGAACCCATATAGCCTGATGGTATTTGAGAAGAAGTCACTTTAAGAATACTATGGAGGGAAAGAGTTATGGCCCTGGCTTCGCAACTATTTCAAGTGAACTCATTTGAACAAATCTGAATGTGAGCCACCTAGGGAACATCCACACCAAATATGAAACCATTCGGTCTTATTGTTCTGAAGATGTTTAAAAGAATTACTTATGGTGGGAAAGAGTTATGGCCCTGGCTTCGCAACTATTTGACCCAGTGACCGCATTTGAACAAATCTGAATGAGAATCACCTAGGGAACATCCACACCAAATATGAACCCATTTCGTCTTATGGTTCCAGAGGAGAAGATGTTCAAATAATTGTTGTCGGACGGATGGACGGACGACGATGGATGGACGAGGAGTGATGACTATAGCTCCACCGGAGCACGGGTAGGGTGGCTGGTTGGTAATTAAATCTCTTATCTCCGCCCCTATTTGAACAAACGTGAATTCCCATCTATGAGATCCATTCATTTGGTAATTTCAGACATTAGATTTTAAGAGTTGAACTGAACTGATTTTCCTAAAATGACCCCAAATCTGAAAAAATCTAAACCCCAGTCACCGAAGGACCATCCATACCAAACATAATCAAAATAGTCCAGATGGTTCTTGAGAAGAAATTGTTTTAAGAATTACTATGGAAGGACAGAGTTATGGCCCTGACTTCTCACCTATTTGACCAGGATGAACTCATTTGAACAAATCTGAATGTGAGTCACCTGGGGGACATCCACACCTAAATATATAAACCCATTTGGTCTTTAATATGTATCTGGAGAAGAAAACAATTGATGGACGGATAGAGACATAATGACAGATGGATGGATGGGAGAACAGTCTGACATAGAGACTGACAAATTCAATCCAATATACCCCCCCCCCCAAGTTTTCTTTGCAAAATCAGGGTATAATGAGTTCAACTGGATACTGGTGGTTAAGAACATAATATTCGAACAGACAAGCATGAACAAATTGTCTGACATTTGCAGAATGAGGTCCCCAAAGGGTGAATTTAATGACACAATCCTGCTATGCGGGCTAGCATCACCAAATTCACCCTCTGGGGACCTCATTCTGTGTAGGCCTCAACTGCTATGGGAGACATAGCATTATATTGAAGTTCTCCAGTTAAGTTGGTGATGTGCACCCATTGGGCACCTCAATTATGCATTTTATATTCACAAATTAGGGGATATAGAAACTAAACAGAAGGGCTAAAGTAAGTAAAAATGTCAATTTAAGTGCCTATATACTTCCCAGAAGATGAGGCCTAAGCAGAATGAGGACCCTGGCTAGTGTATTTGGTGATGCTAGACTGCTGTGCAGGGTAGTATAACTAAATTCACCCTCTGGGGACCTCATTCTGCAAATGCCAGATAGAAGACAAATTTAATCCAATTTGTAATACGACCATGCCTAACTATGCTTAAAAGCCATGTCCTGATTGGCCAGTGGCCCGAGTTACCATGGCTATCTCGTTCCAGTTTTGTGGTACAATTCTACTTTTTCCAATTGTACCACGAAAAAAATCAAAAAAATCGGTTTATTCAGATCGCCCCACGCGACTTTTCCCGTCTTTTCTAACTCCGCGCAAACGGGGCATCAACGGAGTACACCCGCACCCGTAACCCTTTGATTGAATTTTGCTACATCTTGACAATCTTGCGAATTTTCTAGCGATTTGTCGCTTGAAACCAGTTTGGTTGCCAATGAATATGGTCCAAATGATGTTATGGTATATTGATATATGTTACGACCAAAGAAAGTTACTTAATAAGTATATTAAATGACAAAATAAATCCATTCCATGGGGCCGGGCTGTGCATTCGTCGATTCGAATCTCGATCATATTCGATATTTCGGAATCAAGTTGAAAATGAAAGCGTTTGTTCACCAGTACAGAAGGGGAATAAGATTAGTTTAGTAAACTAGATCATTTAGTCTGATTTAGATCGCTTTGTGTAAGGAAAATGGTCGATGATCATATTCATGTTGTCGGAGTTGTCCCAACAACGTTCAAAACAGAAATGACCGCATCGTATTTCCTGTACAATTTAAATGAAACGCACGGGCGCCGCTGAAAACACATCGTTTTTTAGCCAATCACAACGATTATTTTTAGAAGAGGTGCCTCGAAAAGTCAACGGGGGAATTTCTTAACAAGACAAAACATTACCAGAGTACTCCGTGCAAGAAATCGAGTACGCCCAATACGAATTACACCACGAAATGTTTTCTCACCTGAGACCGAAAAAGCGCAGTATTTCGTTGACTATTCAGTCGAATTGTGACCATAAACTTTCAGTCGTATTACAAAAGAAATAAATACACGGTGTATCGGTGTGTATGGTCAAGTTGTACCACAAAAAACTGATTGTAGGACTCCGCTACGCGTTGTCCTACAATCAGTTTTTTGTGGTACAACTTGACCATACACACCTCTACACCGTGTATTTATTTCTTAAATATACCCCACCCCCCCATTTTTCTTTGAATATTAGTCGTATGATTTCATCTGGATAAGTGGTGATTAAAACAATAATATGAAATGGCCGAACCTGAATTTAGTATGTCTGACATTTGCAGAATTAGGTCCCAAAAATGTGGATTTAATGACAATATTCTGTAAGGCAGGCTAGCATCACCAAATTCATCCTCAATCTGATTAGGCCTCAATGGCCAATAAAACCAAGGAACAGATTGAAGTCCTACAGTTGAAGTTGGTGATACACACCCATTGAGCACCTCAATTATGCATTTTATCTTCTGCAAATTAGGGGGACATTGAAACTAAACAGGTGGAAAAAAGTGACTAAATCAAACTGTCAATTTGATACTTAGGATACTTCCCAGAAGATGAGGACTAAGCAGAATTAGGTCCCTGGCGGGTGTATTTGGTGATGCTAGCATGCTGTATGGGGTAGCAACACTAAATTCACCATATGGGTCCTCACTATGTAAATGTCAGACACACTATTTCCAGACTTGAAGAAATCAAAGCCATTCACAGTATCATTGAATGTCAGTCATCACCTAACATTGAATGGAAGCACCAGTTTGTTGTTAAATTGCTACATATATGTTTAGATTAGAATAATACATGTCATCTGGCCAGTTTATATAATTAATGACCTGTACCTTTACAGATATATATGCCTCTGTGGTGAGAAGAGGTATTAAATTGAGAGGTGATATGGCTTGGAAGGGATGTTGGTTGATGGCAGGGTTGGGCCTGGGCCATGTGGGAGGGGGTGGGTGGGGGAGGGTGGAATGTTTCCATAATTTCATAAAAGAGTAAAGTTTCATAACTCTGCAGATGTTATATATAATGGTGTCACTTTTTTTCAAATTTAAAAACATGTTTAAAAAAAATTGTCACAGAAGATGAGGCCTAAGCAGAATACGGTCTTTGAGGGTGTATTTGGTTATGCTAGCCTGCTGTATTGGGTAGCAACACTAAATTCACCATCTGGGGACTTCATTCTGCAAATGTCAGACACACTATGTCCAGGCTTGGAGAAATGAACAATGGACTATTCATTGTAAACTCTGGTAGAATAGTTGTTTAGCTAATGTCATGTCGTGTAATGACAGATGTAAACTGGTCTGAAGCAAGCAGTCTGAAGCACGAGTATTGGGTGACCACACTATGATAAATTGGCTTTTTCAATAATACAGGCTTCAGTGTTCTCTTAAAAATTAATAGTGCATAGCAAAGAGGTCTGAATTATAAAGGGCCATAACTCTGTTAAAATATATCGGATCAAACCCATATTTTAACTTGATCTGTATATAAGTGTCAAAAATTCATATACCAAATTTGGTGTTGATCAGATGAAAAATGTTTGAGTAATCCTGTCTTGGATGAATTCTATATCAAAACAAGAGTGGAAGGGGTTAAATAAACAATACCAAAATCCATACAGATGAAGAACATGCTAAGAAAAATCTAGGTAAGAAATATGAGGCTGTGGTGTGTCCTAAACAAAAATTAAAGGTCAAAATGCAAAAATTAAATTTTTTGTTTTTAAAGTTATGTCCCAGGCTCTGCCCCTATTTGACCCAGTGACCCCATTTCTCAACTAATTGACCGGGTGACCTCATTTGAACAAATCTGAACACCAGTGACCCAAGAACCCTCCATACCAAATATTAGCTAAATCGGCCCAATGGTTCTGAACAAGAAGTCGTTGTAAGAATTACTATGGAGGAATAGAGTTATGGCCCTGGCTTAGCAACTATTTGACCCAGTGACCTCATTTGAACAAATCTGAATGAGAGTCACCTAGGGAACATCCACACCAAATATGAACCAATACGGTATGATGGTTTCAGAGGAGAAGATGTTTTTTAAAAAGTTTGACGGACGGACAGACAGACGGACAGACGGACGGACGAGGAGTGATGACTATAGCTCCACCGGTGACTTTGTCTCAGGTGAGCTAAAAACTACAAGAACAATTGCAACCTACTGTTCCGTCAGACATGCAATTTCCAACTATTGAAAAATTTGACCTGAGTTGGGGATATCCCCCCCCCCCATCGCCATGTCCCTGCTTGGCCTATCAAATGTCCTTCCGTTATTACAGGAGTGTCAACTTTTCCACCAGTAACATACATGAGCAGTTGTATTTGTGATATGATAGAACACCATCTCCCAAGCCCCCCCCAATCATGTCGACATTTGTATAAGATGTGTGTTGCATAACACTGTGCCTTAAAAATCAATGAAATCGCAAAATTTGTATTTAAAAACACATATACTTAACCACAAAACTGAAATTTTAATAATTTTTGTGAAATTATTTGTCTTGGGATAAGTTCCATATATGCTTAAACTTAACAGACACCATACACCACCAGTAGTTTTACAGGACAAAACAATGTTATACAAATGTATATAGCGAGGATATGGACAAACATCTCAACACACTCTGTATCCTGGAACATGAAAAACATAGCAAAAAATTACCAGGTACACTTTCTTTTAAAAATGACACCACCGGGCATGTCATTCTAATAATAAAATAACCCACTGTGATATTATGGTTGTTGGTGAATTTGGATTTAGTTAAAAATATTATGTTCACATAGTTGGCACCAATATTTTATTAATCAGAAGGCAATTACATCATGGTGGAGTCTTCGGGTCTTCTTTGGTTACCAGTACACTTTCTGTTAGACATACACCTTCATGTGCAACGTATGGCGCTTTCCAAACATACATGTATATGATATTGTTCTATGCCATGATAAGATTTGTTGCACAGGAGAAAGAAATCTGCATCAGCTTCATGGAGTGAATTCCTTAGTGACTACAGATTCAAGAATCACTATACAGTGTACAAATGGGTTCTCCCCCAAAGACATCCATTGCACTCTTGAAAAACTCAAATAGTTTGGAAAGAATCTTGAGTTTCCCAAAACTTCATTCTAGTATTATAAGATGCAACTTCTTGAAAATCGTTGGTCCTTGTTGTAGATATTGTCTTTCCATCATGCGAGCTCGCATGGTCACACAAAACATATTGGCTTTCCAGTTCCATTTAATCACTGCTTGTGAATGTGAATTTTACACCTCTTCAAGGAAGTTGTCTGACAACATTTGCTAATTTATTCAGAAACCAGTACATGTGAGATCTCAGATCACAGAATTGAACTTCTGATAGATAGTGCATGTGATGAACAGGATGTACCGGTAGATCTGAAGCATCTGTGAAAAATCTGGAAAAATAGGAAAAAAAACACTGTAATAAGTATACATGTACATGTACAGTAATGCCCTAATTAATCGACTCGACGAGAGCTTTCCGACTAAATCCTGAAAATTTACCCATAATTATGCTGTGGTTATGGAGTAAATTAATTATGGCATTACTGTAGATGTAACATACAGTAAAGACCTGATAAATGAAATCACCTACAACTTTCGTAAGTTTGAACAGTAATTTTCTCTGTACATGAACATGAAATGACAGTACATGTGATGATGTCGCTGATTTAAGAAACACTGAGAACGATTAGTGAGACTAATGAACAAAATATAATTCCTGATACCGGTATATATTCATCCATTTTTCAGAAATCTATAATTCTTTCAATCAAATGGCAATATTCTCAAACAAAAAGCAATGTTTTATTTCACTTTGTATACATTCATTTATTTATTCATTCCCTCATTTCAGCTCTAATGCGATTATCCTATTTAAAGATGCATAATCCGAATTAACGCTCGCAAATACTATTTCTTTGGCTTTGGGGAAACAAATATTTGATTTGAGTCGAGGAACCCACCCAACAAAGCTCAGAGTGATCAGATATAAATTTTTGCAATCCATTATTTTTCACCACCGGTACTTTTTAGTGGCCTGGCAAAAAGTAAACGAGAAGAAGTTCTCGGATCAAATTGCGTATGAAGATGGATAACTCTAAAGTCAAGTGGCTTTTGTGTGTCTGATATTTGACAATCCGTTGTTTTAATTACCACACCAAATCACTCAGAATTATTCATGTATGCAACTACGTAACTTCTGTTAAAGAGATTTGCATGGAAATCCCCTTTCAAAATTGTTCACTTGACCTTCCCCTTAAAGTCCAGCTGAACTGTAACCTAATTTGAGTATTGATATATCATCCCGTGTGTATCTAAGTCCCCTTAACACAAATCCGCAAAAAATCCCGTCAAAATATCCTGCAATTATTTTTTATATCTTGGGAACGAAACAGTCGCCGAAGATTTGTTTTCATTTTGCACTGCGCCCACATGGCTACTGGAGGAGCACGTGACATGACGTCACGGAGGGAACACAAATGCACAGTTCTGCTTTGCGTCATTGGCAACGTGCGGCTATAATGGCGATGGCAGGTCGGCGCTAACGTTGTAAAGATGATTTTGATCTTGCTGCATTCGAGCCTGATGACAATGATCCTCCACATATCGCATCCATGGACCATGCATTTGCACCGGTTCCCCCTCTTTCGGACCAAAAGTAGAAAGATAGGTAGGTCAACATGACCGCTTTCGCAGATTGCTGCTTTCAGAAGGATACGCACTACGTTCATGACTGAACTAAAAGATAGGCTGCTGTACGTTGGTCTAAACGTCAACACATTTCCCAATCCTCAACAATAACTGAATTGAAATTCAAACAGTTAGACAGTTCAGCCTGTATGTGGTGTATAATTTTCAACTTATGTTGTGTCAAGCAGTTAATTGCGGGGGGGACACATCCTTTCACCATTTAGAAACTGCATATCACAAGTAGATCGCTCCATGATTAAATAAACAATTATGTTTTAACTTGATATTCACGATACTGGGTATTAGATTTGTTGGTATGTAATTATTTCATCTAGTCAGTTATGAACACAGTGAGCAGAAATCCGCAAAAGCTTGACCTAAATATTCCATTACTAGTAGGCCCTATAATCCTCCAATTAAATGCTCTTTATGTTTAAATTTTTCAACTGGCTTTATAAAGACACCCAAGTTCTCACTCAGAATGTCTGGTCACTAATGGTAGGTATAGGTGTGAAACATCAAACATTTTATACTATCAAGAATTTCCAAACTGCTGTCTACGTACCGATACTGACCTGAACTTAGTCTAAATGCAGTATCATGCATGGCCTTTAGATTATCATATAAAACACATTTTTTGACAATCTGTCAACAAAACAAAACCCGCAAAAGGCGTACGTATATATATTATTTTCAGTATGTATTATGTTTATTCAATTTATTGTTTCAAATGAATCAAGACCAGTAACGCACAATCTCGACACGGACCAACTATCTAGGGCCTATATAGGCCTATATCTACCACACTCGGTGGAAATGTGGGCGTTCCTGTGCATATGACGAACGTAGTACTTACTAGGCCTACGGTAGGCTACTGCGCTTTGATCACAAATCGAACGATATTTTACGCAAGCTACGTTCGCAATAACAAAATAGTCCCTCGCGATTGCTGTTCTTATTTTAAAAATAATACCCATACAGTGGACTGAAGGCATGTTAAAAGGTAACATAATTCCATAATTGATCTATCTTTTACGATAGTAGGTGTTTCATAGTCAACTTTAGACACATTATTGTCGAGTATGGATATGCACACGCACGTGTATGACGTTGAGGTTAGGTCAGATGTATAGGTCACATCACCTGCATAATATTTGTTTGTGTTTATAGTTCAAATACCAGTTTGTTAATGCTCGGTTACTGCTTAATGACTGATGTAGTCATATAAATTCGTAGCCATGTATATAATTCGAAGTACCATCAAGAATTTCTCTGAACAATTCGATTGGAATACAAGGAATTTATGTTTTGTTGGTGGAAATATTGGCGAAAAATCGTGACAAACTGACATGATCGACACAGCTCGTAACACGTGCATGGGTGCAGTGCGGTACTTTTTCGTCTGATTTCATTTATATGCTTTCACAAATGGATTAATACATTAGTGATTCGTATTGGATTTTAATTATTCGAAACATTCAATCTGGTGAGTAGACTTACTAATGATTTTCATTGAATCATTACATTTCAAGTTCAGGTTCTAATCGATGTTTACGTCATGTTAGACTAGAATTAACGTAGAACTGTCACTTATAGTACACAGATTGTTGATTGGTAGCCTTGTAAATCATGCTTAATTTTGCATATTGTCATGCATAGATGACATTTTGTATTGTCAAGGTGCCGATTTATGTATTCACGCTTGAGTAGAACAAGTCACGATTCACACATCGCCGAAAGTAAATCCTCATGTATGATCCGTGTACTACGACGTAGCCGTAGGTCTACAAGACTACTGATACCCCCCCACAAGGACCGTGAGTGCATGGGTGTTTATTGGTACCGGTATTCACGTAGATAACATTTTGTTTGACAATGTGAATCACACTTTTGTATGTCATAGCTTGCATTTCACAATATTTGTGAAAGATCCTTCTTCAAAGTGCTTGGAACACAAGCAGCTGTATTGTGACAGCCCATTCCAAACTCTAGTTGTGGACAATTAAACGCCGTCCACTGTTGTTGAATGGCTGCATTAATTATTGTGCCACTTGAACATTTATGGCTACAGTTTGCAGCCATGCAGCGACGAATACGTTTTATTCTTCAAAAAAAATAAACAACAATAAAAAAAGACGATTTCAAAATACGTGATTTTAAAAACGGCGCATGAAATTGCTTCCGTCTTTGTACCCTCGGTGACGTCATTTCCGAGTCGCGACGGAAACACCCGATTCAAAAATGACTATTGTAAACAAAGAAGCCGTTTTATTCAAATGTCTGGAAATAGTACTTTTTTGTAAAAATGTGAACAAAATGGAAAGGATACATGTTATAAACCTTATTTAGCATGAGTTAAGACATATTTAGATATGTTTGGAGCTAAATTAATTGTATTATTCAGCTGGTCTTTAATAGATTCTGACTGAAGCATATTTAAAAAAAATGTTGTTCGAATCTAATGATATGGGGACTATCGAATCAGATTGAGTACCTTTAAATACAATTGAAACTTACTTGTCGTCGCACACTATTTTGAGTTTTTTTAATAAACCTGGCAAGGTTGGTACATAGATGTACCCTGCTAGGCAAAACAAGTGTCCACTTAACCACATTGCGGTTAGCATTGCCACCACAGCCGAAATGCAACTACATGTACATGTACACCGCGGCTCCAACGGCTAACTACAGTTGGGCCGCTGTGTATTTGCCATTCGGCCATGCTGTAAATGTAGTTGCCGCGGTGTACATGTACATTCATTAAACTGAAAAAAGACAATACAAACCAGAAATCTAACCATGGTGTACATGCCATCCGGCCCTGTTGTACATGTAGTTGCTTTTCGGCCACGGTGTACATGTGTACTTGTCGTTCGGCCGCGGTGTACTTGCCGCTCGGCCGCGGTACTCAACTGCAGAATTTACAAACTCTGACACCGCAGCCAAATGGCAAATACACTGCGGTGCCAATGAACACTTGTTTTGTCCAGCAGGGTAGATAAGACGGCGGATTGTCGGTACATTCTAACAAATTTTAGCCAAAGATTTACTGATGGGGAAGTCGTGTGAGATTGACAAATCTGTTTTACCGGTACAAAGAGAAACTAGGCATCAGGAGCTGAATGTGTTCCGAAGTCGGGGAGCGAGTACACCGGGAATGATAAAGGTGAAGATAACTGAAGAATGACCTTCACCTAATACATTTGAAACGTTAGGCCAAAACAAAATGAATGTGTGTTTCCCGTAACATGCCCCAAAAATAGGGGCGGGCGGTAGGCTTTTCATATTATTTTTTTTTTTATGGTCTCGTGTGGGCCACACCTAACCACAATCAAACACCATACAATGACCCGATCAACCAACAAATTGGTGATAAAACCGATATATGCAAACAAGATATAATTATATATATTTTTACGATAATAGGTTTAATTATCCACCAAACAGGAAATATATCATAGATATAAAATATCTAGTTTGATGCCAACAAAATGGGAATGACAATTACAATGTATGTGTCCCCAGGGAGCAGTTTCTTTTAAAAATATCTCCACGATAAGAAATTCTCCTATCAGAGTCGGGGTACAATGTTTACTTTAGTGATAGTCGCTATTCATTTCCCTGGCCACTGTAGCTTCCTACTGCGCATGTCTTATAAGTCACAGCCGGCTACAGCTTTTTTGCTCAAATACTCTCAACAATACTGGTACTCCATATCAACACAAACACGTGCTTCCGGTCAGCGAATAGGAACGATAACCTGTACTCTTCTGGCATTGAGTCCGGTCGTAATTTCACTAGAACTGTTTGAAGAGTGACGATGTGGCTTTGCGAAAAATATATAAATATATCAAAGTTATCATTTATCTCGCGAGGTGAATCAGATAAAATGGAACCACGCGTAAATAGTTTGGTTTGGTTAATATCAGTGTGGTCGGTCGGTTTATAGATTTTTTTTTTTATTTAAAACAAATAAAATGAACTTGGGTCGGGTTAACTTACGGGAAACACACATTCATTTTGTTTTGGCCTTATTATTAAAGGTGGACTATATTAAAGGATGACATCGTGTTTATTTGATTTGTACATGATATCTGAATAATTTAAATTGGTGAATTAATGGGGAATGGATTTTTTTGTGAGTGAGAAATTGATTTATCTAGCTGCTGTAGTTCTTGTTTTTTTCCAGTAAAAATTTAGCTGTGGGATAGCCCTGTTGTACGGTACAATTTCAACACAATTCAGTGTGGATTTATTAAAAAAAGTAAACACATGACCTTTGATTTTTCTTGCACTTTTGTGATCAACTGGTGTCAATCTTACTGGGTAAACATCAATGGAATAGCCTGTAGGCTTAAATTCAGAGATTTCGGTCGAAACGTTAACACTGTCGCTATGGGAAACCATTTAGATAAGTGATTCCTCTAAACTGAACACAACAAAATAACTGGTTCTCAGAATTAGATAACACATATGAGCGTTTGGATGAAACAGCGTCTGGTCGATACTTTCTGTTCTCTGAGTGTTCTACTCAAGGCTTGTGAGATGGAACAGGTAGAATTATATCTTTATACTTGTCACGCATATCCAGGACATATTTAATGTACCTGAAATATGCCAAAATTTTGCACGTCCAAATTAACTCTATAACAAATGTCCAAGTCCAAATTAACTCTTTATAACAAAATAATAAATTGAAATTTCATTATTTATACCGGTTGTTGATCAATATCTATGGGAATTTATACATTTAGGCTTAGTGTATGTATAGATTCCCATGGATCAACAACTGGTATAATTATGAAATTTCATTTGTTTCATTTTTTATCCACGACTTGTAGGGTTCAATTTGTAACAAGTAGGAACAACGCTTATGTGGTGTTGAGAAATATTAATAGTCTAATACCCCATAATTATGGGAGGCCCTTTTCACATTTATTATTTATTTGCGCTTAATTGCAAATATGTGTCTATCAATTTATTTGCGCTTAAGCGCAAATACCTAACACTCCCTTACTTCCTTCTGATTGTGAATGATTGAGTCCATCTCATAGTAAATTATGATGGGCCCATAGTAATAGCCCCATAGACTCAAAGTTGAAGAAAAAACATATTTCCATATGCATATCAGCATCTCTGTCCCTGGTGTCCCAGGAATTATTGGTGTCTCACTCCCAGAGCTCTAGTATATTTTATAAAAGGGATATCTCCTGCTCAGATATCTACCATTTCCATGGCCATAAAAAGGGAATTAGGGGTTACCAGGGGCTTGCTTCCTTCATATGGTGTACTTATTGACTTGAAATAGGGGAAAAAACCCTATTTTAATATTATCAGCATCCCTGTCCCCAAGAATTTGTGTCTCCATTACAGAGATCAAGTATATTTTATAAATGAGACATATCCTGCACAGATCTATACCATTTCCATGTCACAAAAGGGATCTAGGAGTTACTGGGGGATTGCTTCCCTCATATGGTGGGCCTATATAGACTTGAGTGATGTGTTTAGGCCTGTGCCATTTAAAATTAATTCAGGGGGGAATCAATGAATATTAATTTTTATTTGCGCTTAAGCGCAAATATGATCTATATGCGCTTAAGCGCAAATGATTTATGCTTAAGCGCAAATGATAGAGGTTATTTGCGCTTAAGCGCAAATCATTTGCGCTTAAGCGCAAATCATTTGCGCTTAACCCTTTACCCAACAGAACGGCCCTGTGCCAATGCATTCTCTTATATATGCGAGTCGACCATAGGTCGCCTCGCATATATAAGAGAATGCATTGGCTTAACACATTAAAAATTATAAAATTGTTAAAGAATGTAAGAAAAAATGGTAAAAAGTGTTAAAAAAAGTTGTTTTTAGGCCAATGCATTCTCTTATATATGCGAGGCGACCTGTGGTCGACTCGCATATATAAGATAATGCATTGGCACAGGGCATAACTGTAACCATCACAATGTGGTTAAGGAGCCGGTTCCAATGATATCCATATTTGTATGGTTCTATTGAGACAGACCGAAGATATTTTAGGCTGTTGAAGCTTTATTTGGCCGGTTTTGGCCGTTTTGTTGGGTAAAGGGTTAAGCGTAAATAAATAATAAATGTGAAAAGGGCCTCCCATACATAATCTATTGGGACATCCTTGGCACAACAATAGTTGTCCCCAAAATATTCTCAGACATGCCCCTGCTGTCATGCTTACCTAAGAATATTCCTTTGCATATCCTTTACATGTACCGGTACATACCTGTATGTGGAATTATAACATGTCATTTTGTAAAATTAGATTTACCGGGTATAACATTTAAGTTAACATATAAACTAGTTTTGCTCAAAGCCTGCAATACTCATGAATGGTATTAATTTTCCAGTCCTCGAAATTGGCCGTGGGAAATGCCGTTGCCAAATTGTTAAATCTAACATGCCACAGAATTAAATTAGCTGGAACTTTTTCCTAATTTCAACGGCTGATTTGAAGTGCGCTAATTTAAAACTGACTGAATAATAGTACAATTTAAAGAATTAGGCACAAACTGGTGGGAATAAAGTGGTTTATCACATAATTAACCCACACAACCAACTTCATTATTATTGGTGAAGACAAACGTGTAATATTAACGCGTGCGATGTATCATGACATCATGCCATTAATTAATGACTTGCGATCGCTGAAGTTTATGAGGCCAAAACAAAATGAATGCGTGTTTCCCGTAACCCGACCGACATTCTTCAAACCCCCGACCCAAGTTCATATTATTGGTTTTAAATAAAAAAAATCAATCTATAAACCGACCGACCACACTGATAACCAAACTATGTACGCGTGGTTCCATTTTATCTGATTCACCTCGCGTGATAAATGATATCTTTGATATATTTTTCGCAAAGCCACATCGTCACTCTTGAAACAGAAAGTCAAATTACGACCGGACCCAATACCGGTTATTGTTCCCCTTCGCTGACAGGAAGCACGTGTTGATATGGACTATTGTTGAGTGTACATGTATTTGAGCATAAAAAGCTGTGACTTATAAGACATGCGCAGTAGGAAGCTACAGCGGCCAGGGAAATGAATGGCGACTATCACTAAAGTAAACATTGTACCCCGACTCTTGATAACATTTCTTATCGTGGAGATTTTTTTTTAATACTGCTCACTGGGGACACATAATTGTCATTCCCATTTTATTGGCATCAAACCAGCTGATTAAACTAGATATTTTATATCTACGATATATTTACTGTTTGGTAAATAATTAAACTTATTTCGTAATAATATATATAATTATATCTTGATTCCATATATCAGTTTTATCACCAATTTGTTGGCTGCTCGGGTCATTGTATTGTGTTTGATGGTAATTAGGCATGGCCCACACGAGATTATACAAAAAAAATGGAAAAATAAAATAAAATGAAAAGCCTACCGCCCGCCCCTATTTTTTTGGGCTTGATACGGTAAACATGCATTCATTGTGTTTTGGCCTGATTGCTGTAAAATTGTATTCGATGAATACTTCGCGTTTATTTGATCATATGATAAAAGATTTCTCAAAGGGTGCGATCATATGGTAATATTTTGCCCGAACAAACACATTAGGACGGGAACGATCAGATGAACAACTCCGGTGCGATCATCTATGGTGATCGTTTGGCTCGATCAAACATATTAGAACGGGCACGATCAGATGTACGACGCTGGGTGCGATCATATGGTGATCAGTTGGCACGATCAAGTGCATGAGAACGGGTACGATCAGACCAACAACGGTGAATGCGATCAAATGGTTATCATTTGGCACGACCAAGTACATAAGAACGGGCGCGATCAGATCAACAACGGTGAATGCGATCAAATGGTGATCATTTGGCACGATCAAGTACATTAGAACGGGTACGATCAGATCAACAACGGTGAATGCGATCATATGGTGATCAGTTGGCACGATCAAGTGCATGAGAACGGGCGCGATCAGATCAACAACGGTGAATGCGATCAAATGGTGATCATTTGGCACGATCAAGTACATTAGAACGGGCAACATGAGATTTACAACGTCAGGTGCGATCATATGTAAATCATCTGGCACGATCAGAGAGACCTGATCGGGCACGGTCAGATGTACAACGCTGGGTGCGATCATATGGTGATCACTTGGCACGACCAAATACATTAGAACCGACAGGATCAGATGTAAAACGCTGGTGCGATTATCTGGTGATCATTTGGCACGATCAAATACATTAGAACGGGCACCATTATATGTACAACGTTGGTACAACGCATGTGTGATCATCTGGTGATCACTTGGCATGACCCGATAAATTCGAACGGGCAAGATTACATGTACAACTCTGGGTGCGATCATCTGTGATCATTTGGGACGATCAAATGCCTTAGAAAGGACACGACCAGATGTAGAACGCTGGGTGCGATCATATGGTGATCTTTTTGCACGATAAAATATATTAGAGTGGGTACGATCAGATGTACACCGCTGGGTGCGATCATGTGGTGGTAATTTGGCACGATCAAATACATTAGAACCGGCACGATCAGATGTACAACGCTGTGTACGATCATGTGGTGATCATTTGGCGCGATCCAATTCCTTAGAAAGGGCAATATCAGATGTACAACGCTGGGTGCGATCATATGATGATCATTTAGCATGATCAAATACGTTAGAATAGGCACGATAAGATGTGCAACGCTGGGTGCGAACCTATGGTGATCATGTGGCACGATCAAATACTTTAAAACGGACCAGATCAAATGTACAACACTGGGTGCGATCATGTGATGAGCATATGGCTCTATCAAATACTTTAGAAACGTCACGATAATATGTACGTTGGGTAAGTTCATGGGGTAAGTCTTTGGAAAAATCCAATTCATTATTTTGGAAACGATCATACGGTCATTATTAGGCACGGTCGAATACATTTTAACGGACAAGATGAGATGTACAACGTCGGTACAAAGCTGGATGCGTGTATTAGGTAGCAATTCACATCACTATCGAACCATTTACCCCGTGTATTATGCAACAATTCACATCACTATCGAACCATTTACCCCGTGTATTAGGGAGCAATTCACATCACTATCGAACCATTTACCCCGTGTATTAGGCAGCAATTCACATCATTATCGAACCATTTACATCGTGTAGTAGGCAGCAATTAACATCATTATCGAACCATTTACCTCGTATATTAGGCAGCAATTCAAATCGCTAACGAACCATTTTCCTCGTGTATTAGGCAGCAAATCACATTACTGTCGAACAATTTACCTCGTGTATTAGGTAGCAATTCACATCACTATCAAACCATTTACTTTGTGTATTAGGCAGCTATTCACATCAATGTCGAACCATTTACCTCATGTATTATGCAGCTATTCACATCAATGTCGAACCATTTACTCCGTGTATCAGGCAGCAATACACATCACTATCGAACCATTAACCTCGTGTATTTGGCAGCTATTCACATCACTATAAAACCGTTTACCACGAGTATTAGGCAGCAATTCACATCATTATAGAACCATTTACCTCGTGTATTAGGCAGCAATTCACATCACTATCGAACCATTTACCTCGTATTTTAGGCAGCAGGTCACATCACTATCGAACCAATTACCCCGTGTATTATACAGCAGGTCACATCACTATCGAACCATTTACCCCGTGTATTATACAACAATTCACATCACTATCGAACCATTTACGCCGTGTATTATGCAGCAATTCACATCACAATTGAACCATTTACCTCGTGTATTAGGCAGCAATTCACATCACAACTGAGCCATTTACCTGGTGTATTATGCAACAATTCACATCACTACCGAACTATTTACCCCGTGTATTATGCAACAATTCACATCACTATCGAACCGTTTACCCCGTGTATTATGCAACAATTCACATCACTATCGAACCATTTACCTCGTGTATTATGCAACAATTCTCATCACTATCGAACCATTTACCCCGTGTATTGCTGCCTAATACACGAGATAAATGGTGCTATAGTGATGTGATTTGCTGCCTAATATACGAGGTAAATGGTGCTATAGTGATGTGAATTGTTGCCTAATACACGAGGTTAATGGTTCTATAGTGATGTGAATTGCTGCATAATACACGAGGTAAATGGTTCGATGTGATGTGAGCTGCTGCCTAATACACGATGTAAATGGTTCTATAATGATGTGTATTGCTGCCTAATACACTGAGTAAATGGTTCGATAGTGATGTGAATTGCTGCATAATACACGGGGTAAACGGTTCGATAGTGATGTGAATTGTTGCATAATACACGGAGTAAATGGTTCGATAGTGATGTGAGCTGTTGTTTAATACACGGGGTAAATGGTTCGATTGTGATGTGATTTGCTGCCTAAAACCGAGTAAATGGTTCGATAGTGATGTGAGCTGCTGTTTAATACACGGGGTTAATGGTTCGATAGTGATGTGAATTGCTGTCTAATACACGGGGTAAATGGTTCGATAGTGATGTTATTTGCGGTCTATGACACGGTGCAAATCGTTCGATAGTGATATGAATTTCTGCCTGTAACACTGTGTGAATGGTTCGATTTTGATGTGAGTTGCTGCCTAATATACGGGGTAAATTAGTTAAACACTTTTAGCTTAAATTTACAACTGGTTTTGACCCAAGTTATAAGTTTCACAAACCCCCATTCCACTCAGTCTGTCACCACATGAAATCCCTGAAAATAACCGACATCATCATTCCGAAAAGAAATTAATCGGAAAACCGGTCCGAAATTAGGTTCAAACTTCACCTGTTTTTGCGTGAAAGCAATCAATTTATACATTTTGTAATCGACCGGACAGCCGTCAATAAGAACCAAAATAATCAGCGGATTCTAATTTTTCAACAGGAAGACTGGATGAAAACTGCTTAATGGTGATTTATTTAATTGATGGATTAATATATTACCTGATATTGTCACGTCCGATTCGTATAGCTGCATGTTGAAATAGCAACACCGAGCTCCGGGAGCAGCTCTCATGATTCGGGAAGCGTGGTGGGCAATGGTAATCCCTTCTTCGGCATATTATCGCATTGACATTCACAACATAACTGGGGTCAGATAAATAATCAATCAAGATTACTGTCGGCTTGGCTGAGATATTGGTCAATGTAAACCGTGTGCGTGGATGTCGTGCTGTCTATTGTTCGCGAATATGTGCACCATGAGGGAAAACTGATGGGGGAGTTTATTATCGCCGCGGTTGAAAATTGTTAATCAGTTGGGGGAGTTCATTATCGCCGCGGTTGAAAATTGGTCATAAGTTTGGGAGTTCATTATCGCCGCGGTAGGAAATTGTTCATCAATTTACTTTAAGGTCGTTGATATCGGGTCACATGGCAATCGTTTATATATATACCAGCAGGGTCACCCGGCGTTGCCCAGGTTAAAGTGACATAAAACCCTTTCAATTTTTTAATTTGATTATTTCCTAATTGTGCATTTTATAATACATGTATCGAGAAATAGATGTTCAGTTTAACCCTTCAATGACTACATCTTCCTGCAATTTTGCGAAAACCGTGTGCCTAGTTATTTTCTCATATATACGCGAGTCTACCACAGGGAGCTTTGCATATATGAGTACACATTGTTCTAACAATATTTAACCTTTTAAGGTAGTGCACTCCTACATAATTGACGCTCCCTATTGGGAGAGTGTGTACCGACACATGACATTTGAAGCTGCACCAGCGCTGCTCGCGTCATGAACGGGCTAAACAGGTCAACATATATTCACATATGGGGTCGGGAGAGGATTGGAAAGGTCTTTGATGTTTCCAAATTTGCATTTACCTGATTATGACATATACCTGAGCGAGGATAAATTTGACTGTTAAAGTGCTTTGGAAAGGTTGTTGATGTTTCCAAATTTGGCATTTACCTGATTATGCTTTATTTATGTGTGTATCTGGAAATTGCGATAAATATAATATATTGTGCACAGATTGTTTACACACTTTGTATTCAAAATTGACATATAGACCTGTCAGAACGTGGATAAATTTTACTGTTAAGTGTGTGTTTTATGAGGAGCACATACTTTTGTAAACAGGTCATTTCAAAATACTTTTTCGCCCTTTTATATGTGGTGCGTCGTCGGCGCTTTCACATTTGTTCCCGCCATAATGGATTTGATTCTGCTGAATGATCACCAACTGGTCATGTCCGACATAATGAATTTGATCGTGTTCAATTATTAGCAGATGATATTATTCGCCATAATGATGACATATGGTCGTGCCGGACATCTCTAATTTGATCGTGCTCAATTATTACCAGATGATCATATTCGTCATAATGATGACCACATGGTCGTGCCCGACATCTTTAATTTGATCGTGAACAACTTTGAGCATAATGTTGGCATAAAGAAGTTGATGTTACCCAATTATGACTATATGTTCGTGCCGGGCATAATAAATGTTATGGTGCTCAAAGATCACTATGTGATCTGTCCCGCCATAATGAATGACCACATGGTCGTGCCCGACATCTTTAATTTGATCGTGTCCAACTTAGCTAAGCGTCCCCGAATGGACGTAATATGATCGTACGTGACACGTAATGGAGCAACCACCAAGTTGATCATTAAGTTCAATATTACAATAATTATAGGATGTTACGTACATGGTACTACATGTGCTAGACCACTCGGAGAAATGTCTGTGTCATCAAACTAAAATACCATGTTACAACTTGGATTGATATATTCGTAATCATATATATAGTCACGGAATATCAATTTATCCCAGCACTTTCAACGCCTGATTCAAATCTGAGCTGCCAATGCTTCTGTGCATAAATTGGAGGTACCCTCACGGGGTCTAAATAAGCATACGTGCGGAATAAGAGTACAGGGTGGATAATTCTGCCAATGTTGATACGAGTATACGGGGCGACGCGGTAGCAATTCCCAACATAGCATAAAGTCAGCCTGGAAAGCTCCATTATGTCAATCATATAAATGTCCCAAATTCAGAAATGTTTTGTCGAAAATAGGTTTTACCAAACAGCAACATCATTTCTTGATCTGAGTAAATAATCCATTCTGATTGGCCTTTAGTATATATAGTCTGCCTGACAATCCCACAGTTTAAATAAACATACGGACACAAATACACACTATATAGGGTAGCAAATTAAAAACATAATTAAGCATACAAGTATAAGAGTACAGGGTGGACATAGAAGCATACATGCTTATTTAGACCCCCAAGGGTAGTTGGGTGAGCGTACTTAGCAGAACGGCGCGTACCCCTGTTACGTGTATTTGGTGGAACACTCTGTTACATGTAGCAAGCAAGCATACGGACAAACTTCCGGGAATATCAACAACTCTGAAACGCACTTTGCAATTAAGAAATAGCCATGAATTAATAGGAGCAATTAACAGATTTGTGGACTGTTATCACATTGCATGTCGCAAGCATACGGACGCATCTGCCACTATATCAATACCCCACGCTTGGTACGAAAGATAACTATACACAAAATCGCATGCATGTCTTATACGGTACTGTCGTCAGTTTATCGGACAAGTGTAATGTCACAAGGATGGCACGATCAGTCAAATTCCCTTCCTTAGTGTTATACTTCTCTGATCGCAGAAGTCTCATAACCTATTGACAGGTAACTTTGTTTGATTGAGGGTTTAACGTCGTTTCAGCCGCTAGGCCATATCACGACTATGTCATTTCCCACTTGACAGGTAGCACACATATGCGGTTCTATGTTTATCTCACACTGAACTGATATAATTATGCTAAATGATTCCCTCTACATCCCTGACAGAAAGGTGAGTGATTCAATGGAAGCGGGAAATTTCAAGTTGGAAACTCATAGATTTAACCACACAAATGGAAAATTTAAAGGTACTCAATCCGATAAAACTCATCTCAATTACTATTTCAATGGCTTCGGGGGTCAAAAATATTTGATTCGAGTCGAGGAAGTCACCCATCAAAGCTCAGATTTGTTAGATATCGATTTTAGAAATCTATTATTTTTCATTATCGGGTATTCTTTCTGGCCCAGTACGTACTCAAAATTGCGTGATTATTACCACTTGATTTTAGAGTTATCCATCCTTGTCTGTTTGAATAGAGTTTTGGTGTAATCATCTCGAGCAGGTTTCAAAATTGACGGCAATTATTAGTACTCATCTCGAGAAATTAACAAATTTCAAAAATCAATATCTAATAACTCTGAGCTTTGTTTGATGGGTTCCTCGACTCGAATCAAATATGTTTTACCCCCAAAGCCAAAGAAATAGTAATATAGGACCGTCTGATCGGATTGTTGTTGTTGGAATCTGTTGAGATGGGGACCCTCTTTACGGATTGAGTACCTTTAAGCATTTTATAGTGACAATATTTCTTGGGATAATTGTCATATCTCACAAAATTTAATCGACACCAAATACTCGGGCATGTCAGGTAGCGTCGAGAATACTGTAACGGTACCCATTTACTGGCTTTGCCACCACCGTAAGGCTGTATATTTTAAAACTTTTATTACAATTCGTTTCGGCACTTATAATTTTACACTGCGCTACTGCCTCAATAAAGGACTGTCAGATCTATATGCAATATACGTTCATTGCGTTGATCAAGGTCGTTGATCAATATCGCATGCTTTCAAATTGCTGTGCATAACATATAACATCTACCTGGAAGGGAGATTGACTGGAATCATTCAGTGGCGTATGTTTTTTCTTTGATAATCTAATTGAACCTATTAATAATTGCTTTTTGTTGTCATGGTTCAGGAATTTTAGATAGTGGTACGTGTAGGTCAGAAATACTCAACTTTGATGTCCAGTAAATAGTTTATTTGGAAATTTTATTTCGCTCGATCACACGCATGTGATATTGCTAATCAGGTTTTTAAATGGCAACTGATATTCGGACACCTCTGTGTATGCCTTCCCATTTCTATATCCTCTAGATTATCACCGACGTCACTGACACTTAAAATGCCAGAACCTGGCCGCATGCGTGTGACATGACATAAACACTGCATGATTAATAGTGTGATTAGTAACATTTGCATACATATGTATATAACATGTATATATTTGTCATCTGTATATATGCTCTCCTAAATTGAGGTTAACAATAAACTTATTGTGAAATTAAGAACTTGCCACGATTGAACTAAGTGCCAGTAACAAATTAAGACTATTATCGTTGTGTATGTCACAAGCATATGGGCGCACGCTTGGTACGAGATAATATACATAACAATAATAATGCATGTTTGTATTCCTGTTGTCAGTTTTATCGCACGATTGTAATGGCGTGATTGAAAGATTTTTGATCGGGGTCTCGGTCATACCAGATAGCGTCGAGAATACTGTAACGGTACCCAATTACTGGCTATGTCACAACCGTAGGGCTGTCTTTTTTAAAACTGTTTTTACAATTCGTTCCGGCACTTATCATTTTCCACTGCGCTACTGTATCAATAAAGGACTGTCCGATCAATATGCAAGATGCGTTGATCAAGGTCGTTAAACTATATGGACGAATCTTCCGGAATATCGATATATTCGAACCATGATACATAGATTTAACAACACAAAATGGAAAATTTAAGCATTTTACTAACAATATTTGTATGTCAAAACCGTAAGGCTGTATTACAAAACTTGTCTCCTTTAAAATATCGCATGCTTTCAAATTGATGTGCATAACATATAACATCTACCTGCAAGGGGGATTGACTGGAATCCTTCAGTGGCGTATATTCTTTCTTTGATAATCTATTTGAACCTATTTATAATTGCTTTTTGTTGTCATGGTTGTTACGCCAGCTTTTGAAGTAACTGACCACTTTTGAAAGTAGGTCTCCACTTTTGAAGTAAATAAAAGGCCGCTCGGCCACAGTGTCCCCCGAACCGGTGGCTTCATTTGGAGCGTTGTTTGCGCATAAAAATTGGCATGGCGGAACACGAAATCGAATTTGATCTGTCTTTTGTGCTAGTAAACCAAATTTAATTTCATTCAGTACACATTTACTAAAGTTATCATCCGAAAACCTCAAATTGGCAAAAATTCTAAGTCAAAAAGGGACATAACTCTGGTGAAAATTGGCGGGCGGAACCCGAATTCGAACTTGACTTGTCTTTTGCTGGGAGAAAGACACATACCAAATCTGATTAACTCTACTAAAGTTATCATCCGAACACCAACTTTCGGGGTTTTATATGTCGGGTCGGCGGACAAAAAAGGGCCATAACTCTCGCAAAAATTATCGGATTAAACCGAAATTCGAACTTGAGCTGTATTCTGATATAAGTAATTCACAAAAAAACGTGTTTTGTATATAAACAATCCAAAATCAAGTTATCATCCGGAAACCAAAAAACAGAAGAAAAAGTTAATTTTCTATGTCGAAAAAGGGGCATAACTCTGCCAAAAATGGTCGGGCAGAACCCAAGTTTGAACTTGACCTGTGTATTGCTGGGAGAAAGTAATATACCAAATTTGGTTTGAATTCGATTAACTCTACTAAAGTTATCATCCGGAAACCAACTTTCAGGGGTTTTCTAATTCAAAAAAGGGCCATAACTCTCGCAAAAATGGGCGGAGCAAACCCATATTCGAACTTGACCTTTATTTTGGTCTGATAAACTCACCTATGAAATTTACTTTTGATCTAATAACCGAAACTAAAGTTATCATCCGGAAACCATTTCCGGACACACGGACACACGGCTCGACGCACGGACGGACACCGGCTATTTTAATAGTCCCCCGAATTTTTTTTTTCGGGGGACAAAAACGCCAGCTTTTGAAGTACCTCACCACTTTTGTAATAAAATCGCCAGCTTTTGTAGTAAAGTGAGGTCTCCGCTTTTGAAGTAAAACACGCCAACTTTTGTAGGTCTCCACTTTTGTAATAACAAAATTACAGCTTTTGAAGTAAACTGACTCAATATATTTTGACGGGCGCTGAACGATTTTCATGACAAAGTCAACCCGATAATCCATTGTGGCTATCGCCCATACGAGTGTGATGTGGTTTGAATAGCTTTCAGTCAAACCAACACAAGATAAATCACACAGTCAATCGCCCATACACGTGTGACGTGTACCAAAAGGCACTTAGTGAGTCCGGTTGCGTGACAAAAGAATACACACCGGTAATCGACCATACGAGTGTGACGTGGTTTGAATAGCTTTCAGTTAAACTATCACAAGACAAATCACACAGTCAATCGTCCATACACGTGTGACGTGTACCAAAAGTCTTGAGGAACGTTTCTGGGTGAACTGTGAACTTGATTTATTATATTTTGGCTTCAGTAAACGTGAATCAGTTGACGAATTTGCATGGCTGGAAGATTTAGAGATCTGGTATATTACTAAAATTATAAGACTTTCTTTATAAACTACACACTTCAAGATTAAAACTAATTGCTGAAATATAAGTGCATGCAATATTTCGGATCAGTGACCATTAACAATATAGACTACCAACTGGAATATGTACCTATATATATTGTGTTTTGATATGTGTGTTTTGTTGTGTTCTGAGATATCTCAAAATAATTCATCATTGATTTTATGTTAAGTTATCAGTCCACGAGACACCTCAACCTTCCCTGTATATAGTACACCACTTAGTCTGACCCCAATTGATAGGTGCAACATAGCAATAGTAAATATGTATACCATCATATATTGTCTTCATGATAGAATATTGATTTAATTTATTGACCATAATAAACAAACAAGATTTAGATAGCAGAATTGTTGATGTGGATGAGAGGCGATAAGTGATCAAGCTATACAATATTATACATAACTATTCAAGAAATATAGCGTCTAAGGGGAGGTTAAGGATAAAGTTGACTAATTATTATTTAACTACATCAACAACATCGTTCCATTCATTCTTAATTGCGTTATGCGTTTCATTATGTATTGCTGTGACTGAAAATTGACAATACAATTATTTGTATTCGTATATTGTGTTGAATAAATTTTGAAAGGAGACTGAACCTTTGGCATCAAGAACATTGAGATTTGAAAGTTTAACTTTCCCTGTATAGCGACATAATGCCATCGACTCCGTTATTTTATATACTCAATCATCAGAGGATATGTGAACCCAACGGTTTCCACACAACACATTACTGGGTCCCGTGTTTTATAGCTGGCCAAGTTTGACGCAGTTCTAATACTTTGGTTATGCGACATAATTTCAATGATCGAAATTTGTTGTTAATGTCGCCTTCCAGATACGAAGCTAATAAACCAAACATTTTCTGCTGTCCCTAAAGCGTCGGCGGATCACCTAATTTCGAGGGTATGAATATGCAATTAAAAGTGAGGCCAAATATACCAACTATGTTCCGTTGGAACTACTACATCACCTAATGTCGATGAACTATATATGTTGTCATGTTACTGGACTGACAAAACGTCTTGTCTCACTCAATGTCACATCAAACTTCTTCTGACAAAGGTCGCACTTGTAAGGGCATTCAATGATGTGGTTGTCAGGCTGACTGGGAACAATCTTATATACTCGTATGATTGGTCACCTATGTGTGTTAATAAGCTTAGGCAGGGAAACGGACCCACTAATGCCTTTTGGAACACGTCACAGTTGTATGGGCGATGACGCTGTAAATGATCTTGTGTTGGTATGACTGAAGGCTATTCGAACCACATCACATGCATATGGTCGATTACCGGTGTGGATTGTTTCGTCACGGAACCGGACTCAATAAGTGCCTTTTGGTACACGTCATACGTGTATAGGCGATTGAGTCGATTGACTGATTTATCTTGCGTTGGTATGACTGGAGGCTATTCAAACCACGTCACACTCGTATGGTCGATTACCGGTGTGTATTCTTTTGTCACGCAACCGGACTCACTAAGTGCCTTTTGGTACACGTCACACGTGTATGGGCGATTGACTGATTTCTCGTGTTGTTATGACTGAAAGCTATTCAAACCACGTCACACTCGTATGGTCGATTACAGGTGTGGAGACCTAGTTTTGTTTACTACAAAAGCTGGCGTTTTTTACTTCGAAAGCGGAGACCTCACTTTACTACAAAAGCTGGCGATTTTATTACAAAAGTGGTGAGGTACTTCAAAAGCTGGCGTATTTTACTTCAAAAGTGGAGAACTACTTCAAAAGTGGTCATTACTTCAAACGCTGGCGTAACACATGGTTCAGGAATTTAGTTAGTGGTACATGTAGGTCAGAAACATTTATAGTAAACATTTATATAACGTTATCCACTCTGAAGCGGCTCAAAATGGATACATGTATATACATGTACAAGAAATAAATATTAATTTAATTTACTTGCTCATTTCAATTAACTTTCCACATCAAAATGAGAATCACTCACTTTTGATACATATTATATTGGTGAATTCGATGTCTGAAACCTTTGTCTAAATTCACTCGAGAATGTAATATATTATACTCTACTTTGATGTCCAGTAAAGTTTATTTGAAAATTATATTTCGCTCGATCACACGCATGTGATCTTGCTAATCAGGTTTTAAAAGGGCAACTGATATCCGGGCACCTCTGTGTATGCCTTCCCATTTCTAAATCCTCTAGATTATCACCGACCTCACTAACACTTAAAACTTGAAAATGTCAGAACCTGGCCACATGCGTGTGAGATAGCATAAACACTGTATGATTAATATTGTGATTAGTATAACATTTGCATGCATATTTATATAACATGTATATATATTTCATTTGTATATATACTCTCCTAAATTGAGGTTAACAATAAACTTATTGTGAAATTAAGAACTTGCCATGATTGAACTAAGTACCAGTAACAAATTAAGACTATTGTCGTTGTGTATGTCAGAAGCATATGGGCGCATGCTTGGTATGAGATAATATACATAACAATAATAATGCATGTTTGCATTGCGGTTATCAGTTTATCGCACGATTGTAATGGCGTGATTGAAAGATTTTGGATCGGGGACGTGGCTAGAATATCTATCATTTAGACTGGCCTCAATCTTTGCAAGAGAAATTTCCAACTGACACCCCCGACGGTTGGAAAATGTCCAACTGATGTCTAAAGTCGGAAAATATTATTTTCTTAAATTAATAAGCAGTTTTTGACTGGCCACAGGGGAGGGACCTACATGTAGATCATGTCACGAATCTCTACTCTGTTCTACACACACGGCACGTAGCCAAAGTAGAGATTCATGACAATAAATTTCCAACTGATAGCAATTTCATTAAAACAAATTGATCAAAAGTAGGAAATATACAAATGTTGTTCTAAAAAAAAATTCCCATTAATAAATTGTTGGAAAATACAAGACAGTCAATGACTGTGGGGTCGCTCACCAGATGCAAAGACTGATAAGACTGGGACTCTGGAGACCACAACAGTCAGAACTTTTCATAATCACTTTAAAAGAAGTAGATATCTAAAGAGTTAAATCTAAACAAAAAATTTGGAGTTATGTCCCTGGCCCCGCCCACATTTGACCCAGTGACCTGATTTGAACAAATCTGAACCCCAGTCACCCAACACCAAGGATCCTTCATACCAAATATGAACCCATATAGCCTGATGGTATTTGAGAAGAAGTCACTTTAAGAATACTATGGAGGGAAAGAGTTATGGCCCTGGCTTCGCAACTATTTCAAGTGAACTCATTTGGACAAATCTGAATGTGAGCCACCTAGGGAACATCCACACCAAATATGAAACCATTCGGTCTTATTGTTCTGAAGATGTTTAAAAGAATTACTTATGGTGGGAAAGAGTTATGGCCCTGGCTTCGCAACTATTTGACCCAGTGACCGCATTTGAACAAATCTGAATGAGAATCACCTAGGGAACATCCACACCAAATATGAACCCATTTCGTCTTATGGTTCCAGAGGAGAAGATGTTCAAATAATTGTTGTCGGACGGATGGACGGACGACGATGGATGGACGAGGAGTGATGACTATAGCTCCACCGGAGCACGGGTAGGGTGGCTGGTTGGTAATTAAATCTCTTATCTCCGCCCCTATTTGAACAAACGTGAATCCCCATCTATGAGATCCATTCATTTGGTAATTTCAGACATTAGATTTTAAGAGTTGAACTGAACTGATTTTCCTAAAATGACCCCAAATCTGAAAAAATCTAAACCCCAGTCACCGAAGGACCATCCATACCAAACATAATCAAAATAGTCCAGATGGTTCTTGAGAAGAAATTGTTTTAAGAATTACTATGGAAGGACAGAGTTATGGCCCTGACTTCTCACCTATTTGACCAGGATGAACTCATTTGAACAAATCTGAATGTGAGTCACCTGGGGGACATCCACACCTAAATATATAAACCCATTTGGTCTTTAATATGTATCTGGAGAAGAAAACAATTGATGGACGGATAGAGACATAATGACAGATGGATGGATGGGAGAACAGTCTGACATAGAGACTGACAAATTCAATCCAATATACCCCCCCCCCCAAGTTTTCTTTGCAAAATCAGGGTATAATGAGTTCAACTGGATACTGGTGGTTAAGAACATAATATTCGAACAGACAAGCATGAACAAATTGTCTGACATTTGCAGAATGAGGTCCCCAAAGGGTGAATTTAATGACACAATCCTGCTATGCGGGCTAGCATCACCAAATTCACCCTCTGGGGACCTCATTCTGTGTAGGCCTCAACTGCTATGGGAGACATAGCATTATATTGAAGTTCTCCAGTTAAGTTGGTGATGTGCACCCATTGGGCACCTCAATTATGCATTTTATATTCACAAATTAGGGGATATAGAAACTAAACAGAAGGGCTAAAGTAAGTAAAAATGTCAATTTAAGTGCCTATATACTTCCCAGAAGATGAGGCCTAAGCAGAATGAGGACCCTGGCTAGTGTATTTGGTGATGCTAGACTGCTGTGCAGGGTAGTATAACTAAATTCACCCTCTGGGGACCTCATTCTGCAAATGCCAGATAGAAGACAAATTTAATCCAATTTGTAATACGACCATGCCTAACTATGCTTAAAAGCCATGTCCTGATTGGCCAGTGGCCCGAGTTACCATGGCTATCTCGTTCCAGTTTTGTGGTACAATTCTACTTTTTCCAATTGTACCACGAAAAAAATCAAAAAAATCGGTTTATTCAGATCGCCCCACGCGACTTTTCCCGTCTTTTCTAACTCCGCGCAAACGGGGCATCAACGGAGTACACCCGCACCCGTAACCCTTTGATTGAATTTTGCTACATCTTGACAATCTTGCGAATTTTCTAGCGATTTGTCGCTTGAAACCAGTTTGGTTGCCAATGAATATGGTCCAAATGATGTTATGGTATATTGATATATGTTACGACCAAAGAAAGTTACTTAATAAGTATATTAAATGACAAAATAAATCCATTCCATGGGGCCGGGCTGTGCATTCGTCGATTCGAATCTCGATCATATTCGATATTTCGGAATCAAGTTGAAAATGAAAGCGTTTGTTCACCAGTACAGAAGGGGAATAAGATTAGTTTAGTAAACTAGATCATTTAGTCTGATTTAGATCGCTTTGTGTAAGGAAAATGGTCGATGATCATATTCATGTTGTCGGAGTTGTCCCAACAACGTTCAAAACAGAAATGACCGCATCGTATTTCCTGTACAATTTAAATGAAACGCACGGGCGCCGCTGAAAACACATCGTTTTTTAGCCAATCACAACGATTATTTTTAGAAGAGGTGCCTCGAAAAGTCAACGGGGGAATTTCTTAACAAGACAAAACATTACCAGAGTACTCCGTGCAAGAAATCGAGTACGCCCAATACGAATTACACCACGAAATGTTTTCTCACCTGAGACCGAAAAAGCGCAGTATTTCGTTGACTATTCAGTCGAATTGTGACCATAAACTTTCAGTCGTATTACAAAAGAAATAAATACACGGTGTATCGGTGTGTATGGTCAAGTTGTACCACAAAAAACTGATTGTAGGACTCCGCTACGCGTCGTCCTACAATCAGTTTTTTGTGGTACAACTTGACCATACACACCTCTACACCGTGTATTTATTTCTTAAATATACCCCACCCCCCCATTTTTCTTTGAATATTAGTCGTATGATTTCATCTGGATAAGTGGTGATTAAAACAATAATATGAAATGGCCGAACCTGAATTTAGTATGTCTGACATTTGCAGAATTAGGTCCCAAAAATGTGGATTTAATGACAATATTCTGTAAGGCAGGCTAGCATCACCAAATTCATCCTCAATCTGATTAGGCCTCAATGGCCAATAAAACCAAGGAACAGATTGAAGTCCTACAGTTGAAGTTGGTGATACACACCCATTGAGCACCTCAATTATGCATTTTATCTTCTGCAAATTAGGGGGACATTGAAACTAAACAGGTGGAAAAAAGTGACTAAATCAAACTGTCAATTTGATACTTAGGATACTTCCCAGAAGATGAGGACTAAGCAGAATTAGGTCCCTGGCGGGTGTATTTGGTGATGCTAGCATGCTGTATGGGGTAGCAACACTAAATTCACCATATGGGTCCTCACTATGTAAATGTCAGACACACTATTTCCAGACTTGAAGAAATCAAAGCCATTCACAGTATCATTGAATGTCAGTCATCACCTAACATTGAATGGAAGCACCAGTTTGTTGTTAAATTGCTACATATATGTTTAGATTAGAATAATACATGTCATCTGGCCAGTTTATATAATTAATGACCTGTACCTTTACAGATATATATGCCTCTGTGGTGAGAAGAGGTATTAAATTGAGAGGTGATATGGCTTGGAAGGGATGTTGGTTGATGGCAGGGTTGGGCCTGGGCCATGTGGGAGGGGGTGGGTGGGGGAGGGTGGAATGTTTCCATAATTTCATAAAAGAGTAAAGTTTCATAACTCTGCAGATGTTATATATAATGGTGTCACTTTTTTTCAAATTTAAAAACATGTTTAAAAAAAATTGTCCCAGAAGATGAGGCCTAAGCAGAATACGGTCTTTGAGGGTGTATTTGGTTATGCTAGCCTGCTGTATGGGGTAGCAACACTAAATTCACCATCTGGGGACTTCATTCTGCAAATGTCAGACACACTATGTCCAGGCTTGGAGAAATGAACAATGGACTATTCATTGTAAACTCTGGTAGAATAGTTGTTTAGCTAATGTCATGTCGTGTAATGACAGATGTAAACTGGTCTGAAGCAAGCAGTCTGAAGCACGAGTATTGGGTGACCACACTATGATACATTGGCTTTTTCAATAATACAGGCTTCAGTGTTCTCTTAAAAATTAATAGTGCATAGCAAAGAGGTCTGAATTATAAAGGGCCATAACTCTGTTAAAATATATCGGATCAAACCCATATTTTAACTTGATCTGTATATAAGTGTCAAAAATTCATATACCAAATTTGGTGTTGATCAGATGAAAAATGTTTGAGTAATCCTGTCTTGGATGAATTCTATATCAAAACAAGAGTGGAAGGGGTTAAATAAACAATACCAAAATCCATACAGATGAAGAACATGCTAAGAAAAATCTAGGTAAGAAATATGAGGCTGTGGTGTGTCCTAAACAAAAATTAAAGGTCAAAATGCAAAAATTAAATTTTTTGTTTTTAAAGTTATGTCCCAGGCTCTGCCCCTATTTGACCCAGTGACCCCATTTCTCAACTAATTGACCGGGTGACCTCATTTGAACAAATCTGAACACCAGTGACCCAAGAACCCTCCATACCAAATATTAGCTAAATCGGCCCAATGGTTCTGAACAAGAAGTCGTTGTAAGAATTACTATGGAGGAATAGAGTTATGGCCCTGGCTTAGCAACTATTTGACCCAGTGACCTCATTTGAACAAATCTGAATGAGAGTCACCTAGGGAACATCCACACCAAATATGAACCAATACGGTATGATGGTTTCAGAGGAGAAGATGTTTTTTAAAAAGTTTGACGGACGGACAGACAGACGGACAGACGGACGGACGAGGAGTGATGACTATAGCTCCACCGGTGACTTTGTCTCAGGTGAGCTAAAAACTACAAGAACAATTGCAACCTACTGTTCCGTCAGACATGCAATTTCCAACTATTGAAAAATTTGACCTGAGTTGGGGATATCCCCCCCCCCATCGCCATGTCCCTGCTTGGCCTATCAAATGTCCTTCCGTTATTACAGGAGTGTCAACTTTTCCACCAGTAACATACATGAGCAGTTGTATTTGTGATATGATAGAACACCATCTCCCAAGCCCCCCCCCAATCATGTCGACATTTGTATAAGATGTGTGTTGCATAACACTGTGCCTTAAAAATCAATGAAATCGCAAAATTTGTATTTAAAAACACATATACTTAACCACAAAACTGAAATTTTAATAATTTTTGTGAAATTATTTGTCTTGGGATAAGTTCCATATATGCTTAAACTTAACAGACACCATACACCACCAGTAGTTTTACAGGACAAAACAATGTTATACAAATGTATATAGCGAGGATATGGACAAACATCTCAACACACTCTGTATCCTGGAACATGAAAAACATAGCAAAAAATTACCAGGTACACTTTCTTTTAAAAATGACACCACCGGGCATGTCATTCTAATAATAAAATAACCCACTGTGATATTATGGTTGTTGGTGAATTTGGATTTAGTTAAAAATATTATGTTCACATAGTTGGCACCAATATTTTATTAATCAGAAGGCAATTACATCATGGTGGAGTCTTCGGGTCTTCTTTGGTTACCAGTACACTTTCTGTTAGACATACACCTTCATGTGCAACGTATGGCGCTTTCCAAACATACATGTATATGATATTGTTCTATGCCATGATAAGATTTGTTGCACAGGAGAAAGAAATCTGCATCAGCTTCATGGAGTGAATTCCTTAGTGACTACAGATTCAAGAATCACTATACAGTGTACAAATGGGTTCTCCCCCAAAGACATCCATTGCACTCTTGAAAAACTCAAATAGTTTGGAAAGAATCTTGAGTTTCCCAAAACTTCATTCTAGTATTATAAGATGCAACTTCTTGAAAATCGTTGGTCCTTGTTGTAGATATTGTCTTTCCATCATGCGAGCTCGCATGGTCACACAAAACATATTGGCTTTCCAGTTCCATTTAATCACTGCTTGTGAATGTGAATTTTACACCTCTTCAAGGAAGTTGTCTGACAACATTTGCTAATTTATTCAGAAACCAGTACATGTGAGATCTCAGATCACAGAATTGAACTTCTGATAGATAGTGCATGTGATGAACAGGATGTACCGGTAGATCTGAAGCATCTGTGAAAAATCTGGAAAAATAGGAAAAAAAACACTGTAATAAGTATACATGTACATGTACAGTAATGCCCTAATTAATCGACTCGACGAGAGCTTTCCGACTAAATCCTGAAAATTTACCCATAATTATGCTGTGGTTATGGAGTAAATTAATTATGGCATTACTGTAGATGTAACATACAGTAAAGACCTGATAAATGAAATCACCTACAACTTTCGTAAGTTTGAACAGTAATTTTCTCTGTACATGAACATGAAATGACAGTACATGTGATGATGTCGCTGATTTAAGAAACACTGAGAACGATTAGTGAGACTAATGAACAAAATATAATTCCTGATACCGGTATATATTCATCCATTTTTCAGAAATCTATAATTCTTTCAATCAAATGGCAATATTCTCAAACAAAAAGCAATGTTTTATTTCACTTTGTATACATTCATTTATTTATTCATTCCCTCATTTCAGCTCTAATGCGATTATCCTATTTAAAGATGCATAATCCGAATTAACGCTCGCAAATACTATTTCTTTGGCTTTGGGGAAACA
Organism: Siphonodentalium dalli; assembly: GCA_032622095.1. Classification (NCBI taxonomy): domain Eukaryota; kingdom Metazoa; phylum Mollusca; class Scaphopoda; order Gadilida; family Siphonodentaliidae; genus Siphonodentalium; species Siphonodentalium dalli. The sequence goes on from CP136065.1 coordinate 2,227,282, forward strand.
AATATTTGATTTGAGTCGAGGAACCCACCCAACAAAGCTCAGAGTGATCAGATATAAATTTTTGCAATCCATTATTTTTCACCACCGGTACTTTTTAGTGGCCTGGCAAAAAGTAAACGAGAAGAAGTTCTCGGATCAAATTGCGTATGAAGATGGATAACTCTAAAGTCAAGTGGCTTTTGTGTGTCTGATATTTGACAATCCGTTGTTTTAATTACCACACCAAATCACTCAGAATTATTCATGTATGCAACTACGTAACTTCTGTTAAAGAGATTTGCATGGAAATCCCCTTTCAAAATTGTTCACTTGACCTTCCCCTTAAAGTCCAGCTGAACTGTAACCTAATTTGAGTATTGATATATCATCCCGTGTGTATCTAAGTCCCCTTAACACAAATCCGCAAAAAATCCCGTCAAAATATCCTGCAATTATTTTTTATATCTTGGGAACGAAACAGTCGCCGAAGATTTGTTTTCATTTTGCACTGCGCCCACATGGCTACTGGAGGAGCACGTGACATGACGTCACGGAGGGAACACAAATGCACAGTTCTGCTTTGCGTCATTGGCAACGTGCGGCTATAATGGCGATGGCAGGTCGGCGCTAACGTTGTAAAGATGATTTTGATCTTGCTGCATTCGAGCCTGATGACAATGATCCTCCACATATCGCATCCATGGACCATGCATTTGCACCGGTTCCCCCTCTTTCGGACCAAAAGTAGAAAGATAGGTAGGTCAACATGACCGCTTTCGCAGATTGCTGCTTTCAGAAGGATACGCACTACGTTCATGACTGAACTAAAAGATAGGCTGCTGTACGTTGGTCTAAACGTCAACACATTTCCCAATCCTCAACAATAACTGAATTGAAATTCAAACAGTTAGACAGTTCAGCCTGTATGTGGTGTATAATTTTCAACTTATGTTGTGTCAAGCAGTTAATTGCGGGGGGGACACATCCTTTCACCATTTAGAAACTGCATATCACAAGTAGATCGCTCCATGATTAAATAAACAATTATGTTTTAACTTGATATTCACGATACTGGGTATTAGATTTGTTGGTATGTAATTATTTCATCTAGTCAGTTATGAACACAGTGAGCAGAAATCCGCAAAAGCTTGACCTAAATATTCCATTACTAGTAGGCCCTATAATCCTCCAATTAAATGCTCTTTATGTTTAAATTTTTCAACTGGCTTTATAAAGACACCCAAGTTCTCACTCAGAATGTCTGGTCACTAATGGTAGGTATAGGTGTGAAACATCAAACATTTTATACTATCAAGAATTTCCAAACTGCTGTCTACGTACCGATACTGACCTGAACTTAGTCTAAATGCAGTATCATGCATGGCCTTTAGATTATCATATAAAACACATTTTTTGACAATCTGTCAACAAAACAAAACCCGCAAAAGGCGTACGTATATATATTATTTTCAGTATGTATTATGTTTATTCAATTTATTGTTTCAAATGAATCAAGACCAGTAACGCACAATCTCGACACGGACCAACTATCTAGGGCCTATATAGGCCTATATCTACCACACTCGGTGGAAATGTGGGCGTTCCTGTGCATATGACGAACGTAGTACTTACTAGGCCTACGGTAGGCTACTGCGCTTTGATCACAAATCGAACGATATTTTACGCAAGCTACGTTCGCAATAACAAAATAGTCCCTCGCGATTGCTGTTCTTATTTTAAAAATAATACCCATACAGTGGACTGAAGGCATGTTAAAAGGTAACATAATTCCATAATTGATCTATCTTTTACGATAGTAGGTGTTTCATAGTCAACTTTAGACACATTATTGTCGAGTATGGATATGCACACGCACGTGTATGACGTTGAGGTTAGGTCAGATGTATAGGTCACATCACCTGCATAATATTTGTTTGTGTTTATAGTTCAAATACCAGTTTGTTAATGCTCGGTTACTGCTTAATGACTGATGTAGTCATATAAATTCGTAGCCATGTATATAATTCGAAGTACCATCAAGAATTTCTCTGAACAATTCGATTGGAATACAAGGAATTTATGTTTTGTTGGTGGAAATATTGGCGAAAAATCGTGACAAACTGACATGATCGACACAGCTCGTAACACGTGCATGGGTGCAGTGCGGTACTTTTTCGTCTGATTTCATTTATATGCTTTCACAAATGGATTAATACATTAGTGATTCGTATTGGATTTTAATTATTCGAAACATTCAATCTGGTGAGTAGACTTACTAATGATTTTCATTGAATCATTACATTTCAAGTTCAGGTTCTAATCGATGTTTACGTCATGTTAGACTAGAATTAACGTAGAACTGTCACTTATAGTACACAGATTGTTGATTGGTAGCCTTGTAAATCATGCTTAATTTTGCATATTGTCATGCATAGATGACATTTTGTATTGTCAAGGTGCCGATTTATGTATTCACGCTTGAGTAGAACAAGTCACGATTCACACATCGCCGAAAGTAAATCCTCATGTATGATCCGTGTACTACGACGTAGCCGTAGGTCTACAAGACTACTGATACCCCCCCACAAGGACCGTGAGTGCATGGGTGTTTATTGGTACCGGTATTCACGTAGATAACATTTTGTTTGACAATGTGAATCACACTTTTGTATGTCATAGCTTGCATTTCACAATATTTGTGAAAGATCCTTCTTCAAAGTGCTTGGAACACAAGCAGCTGTATTGTGACAGCCCATTCCAAACTCTAGTTGTGGACAATTAAACGCCGTCCACTGTTGTTGAATGGCTGCATTAATTATTGTGCCACTTGAACATTTATGGCTACAGTTTGCAGCCATGCAGCGACGAATACGTTTTATTCTTCAAAAAAATAAACAACAATAAAAAAAGACGATTTCAAAATACGTGATTTTAAAAACGGCGCATGAAATTGCTTCCGTCTTTGTACCCTCGGTGACGTCATTTCCGAGTCGCGACGGAAACACCCGATTCAAAAATGACTATTGTAAACAAAGAAGCCGTTTTATTCAAATGTCTGGAAATAGTACTTTTTTGTAAAAATGTGAACAAAATGGAAAGGATACATGTTATAAACCTTATTTAGCATGAGTTAAGACATATTTAGATATGTTTGGAGCTAAATTAATTGTATTATTCAGCTGGTCTTTAATAGATTCTGACTGAAGCATATTTAAAAAAAATGTTGTTCGAATCTAATGATATGGGGACTATCGAATCAGATTGAGTACCTTTAAATACAATTGAAACTTACTTGTCGTCGCACACTATTTTGAGTTTTTTTAATAAACCTGGCAAGGTTGGTACATAGATGTACCCTGCTAGGCAAAACAAGTGTCCACTTAACCACATTGCGGTTAGCATTGCCACCACAGCCGAAATGCAACTACATGTACATGTACACCGCGGCTCCAACGGCTAACTACAGTTGGGCCGCTGTGTATTTGCCATTCGGCCATGCTGTAAATGTAGTTGCCGCGGTGTACATGTACATTCATTAAACTGAAAAAAGACAATACAAACCAGAAATCTAACCATGGTGTACATGCCATCCGGCCCTGTTGTACATGTAGTTGCTTTTCGGCCACGGTGTACATGTGTACTTGTCGTTCGGCCGCGGTGTACTTGCCGCTCGGCCGCGGTACTCAACTGCAGAATTTACAAACTCTGACACCGCAGCCAAATGGCAAATACACTGCGGTGCCAATGAACACTTGTTTTGTCCAGCAGGGTAGATAAGACGGCGGATTGTCGGTACATTCTAACAAATTTTAGCCAAAGATTTACTGATGGGGAAGTCGTGTGAGATTGACAAATCTGTTTTACCGGTACAAAGAGAAACTAGGCATCAGGAGCTGAATGTGTTCCGAAGTCGGGGAGCGAGTACACCGGGAATGATAAAGGTGAAGATAACTGAAGAATGACCTTCACCTAATACATTTGAAACGTTAGGCCAAAACAAAATGAATGTGTGTTTCCCGTAACATGCCCCAAAAATAGGGGCGGGCGGTAGGCTTTTCATATTATTTTATTTTTTTATGGTCTCGTGTGGGCCACACCTAACCACAATCAAACACCATACAATGACCCGATCAACCAACAAATTGGTGATAAAACCGATATATGCAAACAAGATATAATTATATATATTTTTACGATAATAGGTTTAATTATCCACCAAACAGGAAATATATCATAGATATAAAATATCTAGTTTGATGCCAACAAAATGGGAATGACAATTACAATGTATGTGTCCCCAGGGAGCAGTTTCTTTTAAAAATATCTCCACGATAAGAAATTCTCCTATCAGAGTCGGGGTACAATGTTTACTTTAGTGATAGTCGCTATTCATTTCCCTGGCCACTGTAGCTTCCTACTGCGCATGTCTTATAAGTCACAGCCGGCTACAGCTTTTTTGCTCAAATACTCTCAACAATACTGGTACTCCATATCAACACAAACACGTGCTTCCGGTCAGCGAATAGGAACGATAACCTGTACTCTTCTGGCATTGAGTCCGGTCGTAATTTCACTAGAACTGTTTGAAGAGTGACGATGTGGCTTTGCGAAAAATATATAAATATATCAAAGTTATCATTTATCTCGCGAGGTGAATCAGATAAAATGGAACCACGCGTAAATAGTTTGGTTTGGTTAATATCAGTGTGGTCGGTCGGTTTATAGATTTTTTTTTTTATTTAAAACAAATAAAATGAACTTGGGTCGGGTTAACTTACGGGAAACACACATTCATTTTGTTTTGGCCTTATTATTAAAGGTGGACTATATTAAAGGATGACATCGTGTTTATTTGATTTGTACATGATATCTGAATAATTTAAATTGGTGAATTAATGGGGAATGGATTTTTTTGTGAGTGAGAAATTGATTTATCTAGCTGCTGTAGTTCTTGTTTTTTTCCAGTAAAAATTTAGCTGTGGGATAGCCCTGTTGTACGGTACAATTTCAACACAATTCAGTGTGGATTTATTAAAAAAAGTAAACACATGACCTTTGATTTTTCTTGCACTTTTGTGATCAACTGGTGTCAATCTTACTGGGTAAACATCAATGGAATAGCCTGTAGGCTTAAATTCAGAGATTTCGGTCGAAACGTTAACACTGTCGCTATGGGAAACCATTTAGATAAGTGATTCCTCTAAACTGAACACAACAAAATAACTGGTTCTCAGAATTAGATAACACATATGAGCGTTTGGATGAAACAGCGTCTGGTCGATACTTTCTGTTCTCTGAGTGTTCTACTCAAGGCTTGTGAGATGGAACAGGTAGAATTATATCTTTATACTTGTCACGCATATCCAGGACATATTTAATGTACCTGAAATATGCCAAAATTTTGCACGTCCAAATTAACTCTATAACAAATGTCCAAGTCCAAATTAACTCTTTATAACAAAATAATAAATTGAAATTTCATTATTTATACCGGTTGTTGATCAATATCCATGGGAATTTATACATTTAGGCTTAGTGTATGTATAGATTCCCATGGATCAACAACTGGTATAATTATGAAATTTCATTTGTTTCATTTTTTATCCACGACTTGTAGGGTTCAATTTGTAACAAGTAGGAACAACGCTTATGTGGTGTTGAGAAATATTAATAGTCTAATACCCCATAATTATGGGAGGCCCTTTTCACATTTATTATTTATTTGCGCTTAATTGCAAATATGTGTCTATCAATTTATTTGCGCTTAAGCGCAAATACCTAACACTCCCTTACTTCCTTCTGATTGTGAATGATTGAGTCCATCTCATAGTAAATTATGATGGGCCCATAGTAATAGCCCCATAGACTCAAAGTTGAAGAAAAAACATATTTCCATATGCATATCAGCATCTCTGTCCCTGGTGTCCCAGGAATTATTGGTGTCTCACTCCCAGAGCTCTAGTATATTTTATAAAAGGGATATCTCCTGCTCAGATAACTACCATTTCCATGGCCATAAAAAGGGAATTAGGGGTTACCAGGGGCTTGCTTCCTTCATATGGTGTACTTATTGACTTGAAATAGGGGAAAAAACCCTATTTTCATATTATCAGCATCCCTGTCCCCAAGAATTTGTGTCTCCATTACAGAGATCAAGTATATTTTATAAATGAGACATATCCTGCACAGATCTATACCATTTCCATGTCACAAAAGGGATCTAGGAGTTACTGGGGGATTGCTTCCCTCATATGGTGGGCCTATATAGACTTGAGTGATGTGTTTAGGCCTGTGCCATTTAAAATTAATTCAGGGGGGAATCAATGAATATTAATTTTTATTTGCGCTTAAGCGCAAATATGATCTATATGCGCTTAAGCGCAAATGATTTATGCTTAAGCGCAAATGATAGAGGTTATTTGCGCTTAAGCGCAAATCATTTGCGCTTAAGCGCAAATCATTTGCGCTTAACCCTTTACCCAACAGAACGGCCCTGTGCCAATGCATTCTCTTATATATGCGAGTCGACCATAGGTCGCCTCGCATATATAAGAGAATGCATTGGCTTAACACATTAAAAATTATAAAATTGTTAAAGAATGTAAGACAAAATGGTAAAAAGTGTTAAAAAAAGTTGTTTTTAGGCCAATGCATTCTCTTATATATGCGAGGCGACCTGTGGTCGACTCGCATATATAAGATAATGCATTGGCACAGGGCATAACTGTAACCATCACAATGTGGTTAAGGAGCCGGTTCCAATGATATCCGTATTTGTATGGTTCTATTGAGACAGACCGAAGATATTTTAGGCTGTTGAAGCTTTATTTGGCCGGTTTTGGCCGTTTTGTTGGGTAAAGGATTAAGCGTAAATAAATAATAAATGTGAAAAGGGCCTCCCATACATAATCTATTGGGACATCCTTGGCACAACAATAGTTGTCCCCAAAATATTCTCAGACATGCCCCTGCTGTCATGCTTACCTAAGAATATTCCTTTGCATATCCTTTACATGTACCGGTACATACCTGTATGTGGAATTATAACATGTCATTTTGTAAAATTAGATTTACCGGGTATAACATTTAAGTTAACATATAAACTAGTTTTGCTCAAAGCCTGCAATACTCATGAATGGTATTAATTTTCCAGTCCTCGAAATTGGCCGTGGGAAATGCCGTTGCCAAATTGTTAAATCTAACATGCCACAGAATTAAATTAGCTGGAACTTTTTCCTAATTTCAACGGCTGATTTGAAGTGCGCTAATTTAAAACTGACTGAATAATAGTACAATTTAAAGAATTAGGCACAAACTGGTGGGAATAAAGTGGTTTATCACATAATTAACCCACACAACCAACTTCATTATTATTGGTGAAGACAAACGTGTAATATTAACGCGTGCGATGTATCATGACATCATGCCATTAATTAATGACTTGCGATCGCTGAAGTTTATGAGGCCAAAACAAAATGAATGCGTGTTTCCCGTAACCCGACCGACATTCTTCAAACCCCCGACCCAAGTTCATTTTATTGGTTTTAAATAAAAAAAATCAATCTATAAACCGACCGACCACACTGATAACCAAACTATGTACGCGTGGTTCCATTTTATCTGATTCACCTCGCGTGATAAATGATATCTTTGATATATTTTTCGCAAAGCCACATCGTCACTCTTGAAACAGAAAGTCAAATTACGACCGGACCCAATACCGGTTATTGTTCCCCTTCGCTGACAGGAAGCACGTGTTGATATGGACTATTGTTGAGTGTACATGTATTTGAGCATAAAAAGCTGTGACTTATAAGACATGCGCAGTAGGAAGCTATAGCGGCCAGGGAAATGAATGGCGACTATCACTAAAGTAAACATTGTACCCCGACTCTTGATAACATTTCTTATCGTGGAGATATTTTTTTAATACTGCTCACTGGGGACACATAATTGTCATTCCCATTTTATTGGCATCAAACCAGCTGATTAAACTAGATATTTTATATCTACGATATATTTACTGTTTGGTAAATAATTAAACTTATTTCGTAATAATATATATAATTATATCTTGATTCCATATATCAGTTTTATCACCAATTTGTTGGCTGCTCGGGTCATTGTATTGTGTTTGATGGTAATTAGGCATGGCCCACACGAGATTATACAAAAAAAATGGAAAAATAAAATAAAATGAAAAGCCTACCGCCCGCCCCTATTTTTTTTGGGCTTGATACGGTAAACATGCATTCATTGTGTTTTGGCCTGATTGCTGTAAAATTGTATTCGATGAATACTTCGCGTTTATTTGATCATATGATAAAAGATTTCTCAAACTCGTTCTATTTTATACGTAATTTATCAACCTCGTCCACTGAATTCTATTTGAGCCACGGTAAACCTCGGCTCAAATCTAATTTAGTGAACTTGGTTCATAAATTTTCGTATAAATAGAAACTCATGTGATATCATCTACTTGTATACTAATCATATGCAACATACTCTCAGGTGCCAATAATCATGATTGCCTGATAATCGTGATTGCAGGGATTTAGGCTGAATTTGATAATAGTGATGGCAATTTCGCTCTATGTCTCAAAGCCAAATAATAGCTATTGTTGGAAATTCTCTACGAGGTAACTACAACTTTTTTAATTCAGGAGCCTATCGATGGTCACTGATGTCATTTCAGATTTACTTGTATATGGCCGTGGATAAAGAACGGCATACAGCTATTTAGTACCAAATGCTAAAGAGTGGTATACCGCGCTTTGGCATGCTCATTGCGCCAAACGTATGTTATAATTCATAACGCTTTTTAGCCCTCATAGCTAATGAGCGGTGTGCCATTCTTTAGCCCTCAGCGCTAAAGAGCGGTCCATGTTGGACGAGCGTCACGTGCGTTGCCAAGATATTCTGCGCATTGCGCCAACGTATAACGTTATAATCAGTATCGCTCTTTACTAGTTTTTTAAGCCCTCATCGCTAAAGAGAGGTATAACGTTCTTTAGCCCTCAGTGCTAAAGAGCAGTACCGGTATATCGTTTTTTAGCCACTCCGTTTACTTAATTTGAATGCATGTAAATGCCCCGAGAAAAATGCCATGTATTATAGTATAGGCCAGTTTATATTGTGCATGGAGAACAAATTTATCTTCAGCATCGATAAAGAACTGTACATGCAAATGCATATGCACCAGCCTTGACCAAATTCACAAATTCAAATTGCGCAAAATTGCCAAATTTAAAACTAAGCAAAATATAATTATGTGCGGATTTAAATATGAACAATGAATTCACACGATCGCAATGTTGTCGCAGATGAGTGTATCGCGGGTTGTTCTTAAGCCATGGTTAACCTCCTGATTGCTACCGTACGATCTTTCATGTGACTGCAATTCCGTCGAAAGTGGAGGTAACAAAGGATACGATACGATTTCGCATCTAAAATCAAACAGCACTTGATATTATTTTACAGAAATCGTTCCACTTACGATTGCATCGTGGACGTACCCTAAGTTTTATGCCATAGCATTGAATTTTCCTAATTTCGCTTGCTGAAAATTTTGCACATGTTGGCCACCCATCATTTTAATTTTTACCAAAAATGTTTACTTAAGTCTCAACTGTTAATAAACTGTACTGAAGACAATTGTATTATTCCATACTTTCACAACCAGCTTATCACCATGAAATCCATGTTATCATCTTCGCCGGTGTGTTTTCTAGCACTGAAATTCTGAATTATGAATATTATTAGAAAAGTTAACAACTTTCTCGACAATGAGTTTCCGGTTTGTCGATAAAACTTTCGGTCGTTGTTACAAACACCGACACAAAGCTGTGTTTATAAATTAATCAAGGGTGAACACCAAAGTTGGAATCACTGACTTTTGACTGCAGGCCAGGTACATGCAGGAGTCAGTCTCAACTCTCAGCCTCACTCAGACTCAGATTTATCGAAATAATTTGACCGATTAGGGTGCATTTTAAGAGTGACTTTTTCATAAAACAGCGAATTCTGACATGAGTCATGACTACTTGCAGATAAGCCCTGACATGACAAGAATTTCAGGCGTCAAACTCACCTTTTTTGGGAAGTTAATCCGACTTCTCCAGATATCCCACAAAGTGTTAATAGTAAATGTCGATTATGCTGAAAAGTGGAAGTGAAGTGGAGAAAACAAAATCAAGCGAGTAATTAATCTACTCGCGAGCTGTCATTGAGCTGGATTCTGCGCAGTAACCTCCCGGAAGTCACGTGTGAAATTTACAAAAAAGCATACACGCTATTTTCGCTCTTGGTATAGAAATGTAGAAAAAATATATGACGTCATAATTCACCCGCATTTAGGTAAAAAGCACCCTTGGTGGTTGCTATTATGCATGGCGTCGTGTAATTTCTCATCACTGTGAATATGTGTTCTAAGTTGGGTATATTTATATTTGTTATGTGATTGGCATCTTTCATTATCATATTTTAAGTGAAGAACTAATTGACAATGGTCAGATAATTCAGTTGGAAGTGTTACACAAAAGTAATCAACGGCGCAAAAAAAAAAAGAATCTCTGTTATTAGGATATAATCAACGATGCTCGCTCCATTATGTTAATAGCTTCTGAAATGACCAAGTATATTGCTTGTAGATCCTCCATTAATTATACGAATACCAATACTTTGCTGAGATTTATGAGCTGGCGAACAAAAGAGTTTATGGGACTATACATACTGACTCTATTGGGGCACGTGTCTATTATTAAATCAGCTGGGAGTGGCGTGTGCTTATCACTGTCATATAACGCGTGGTCTGGCATTCACCTGTGCGTGCATTGAAATCCCCGCCGAGAATTCATAGTTCAGTCAGACATGCATGTTATTAATCAACCGACGCTCTCTACAATGCAGACCGACATGCATGTTTTAAATCCACCGACGCTCTCTACAATGCAGCCCGACATGCATGTCATTAATCCATCGACGCTCTCTACAATGCAGCCTGACATACATGTTATTAATCCACCGACGCTCTCTGCAATGCAGTCAGACATACTGTTATTAATCCACCGACGCTCTCTACAATGCAGTCAGACATACATGTTATTAATCCACCGACGCTCTCTACAATGCAGTCAGACATACATGTTATTAATCCACCGACGCTCTCTACAATTCAGCCTGACATACATGTTATTAATCAACCGACGCCCTCTACAATGCAGTCAGACATACACGTTATTAATCAACCGACGCCCTCTACAATGCAGTCAGACATACAAGTTATTAATCAACCGACGCCCTCTACAATGCAGTCAGACATACATGTTATTAATCAACCGACGCCCTCTACAATGCAGTCAGACATACAAGTTATTAATTAACCGACGCCCTCTACAATGCAGTCAGACATACATGTCATTAATCCACCCGACGCCCTCTACAATGAAGTCAGACATACACGTTATTAATCAACCGACGCCCTGTACAATGCAGTCAGACATACATGGTATTAATCAACCGACGCCCTCTACAATACAGTCAGACATACAAGTTATTAATCAACCGACGCCCTCTACAATGCAGTCAGACATACATGTTATTACTCAACCGACGCCCTCAACAATGCAGTCAGACATACAAGTTGTTAATCAACCCGACGCCCTCTACAATGAAGTCAGACATACACGTTATTAATCCACCGACGCCCTATGCAATGAAATTTGACATTCATATTATCAATACACCCGGCGCCCTTTACAATGCAGTCAGACATACAACTTATTAATCCACCCGATGCTCTCAACAATATAGTCAGACATGCAATTTATTAATCCACCCGATGCTCTCGACATTGCAATCAGACGTGCATGTTATTAATCCACCCGACGCCCTGTACAATGACGTTTGACGTGCATGTGATTAATTCATCCGACGCCCTCTACATTTCAGTCAGACATACATGTTATTAATCCACCCGATGCTCTCTACAATGCAGTCAGACATACAATGTATTAATCCACCCGACGCCCTCTAAAATGCAGTCAGACATACATGTTATTAATCCACACGACGCCGTCTACAATGAAGTTTGACATTCATATAAATAATTCATCCGACGCCCTCTACTCAATTTTGTGGACTCTTCATTTGTTACCGTACGCGGCCACACTACCTTCACCACAAGACACTATGGGACACTAAGCATTGCTTTTTGTTTTATTGTGCCCATATTCTGAATGAGCAATGGGTGATGCCACAGACAATGTACCCTGCCTTGCTCACCGGAAGCTTATATTCTGCTAATGACGAACAGACAGTCTGCCGTCAGAGCAATTTTAGCCAGTCAAAAATAAAAATAGTATAAATAAAATTGTAGAGAACCCTGAATCTCATGATTTGCTTACACCATGGGGTCCACTTAAAAGCACAACATATGCAGCTTTAAATCCCACTTTAGTGTGTATTTTATTTTATTACTAATTTGATATATAGCTTGAAATTTATTGAAAGTCGTATATTGTCATATAAGGATTAACTGTCATGTGGACTGTTTTTATGGAGATGTAATCGTGAAGGGTTTTACATACAAGTTATGACCACTTACCTCACGGTTACATCTCCATAAAAATAGTCCACATGACAGTTAATTCTTATATTTATTTAGCGAAAAAGCCACTTTTGTAAATGTATTTAAATCGAAAATTGTATCGTGACAAAAACAGCCCAAAATACCCAAATAGCACCCTTGGCAAAAGTTAATAGGAACAATTTCTCTTCATATTGAAACCCGATGATGTATTAAGACAATCCTGCGCGAGTCCAAATGCGCCCAAAACATTACGCGTTCGTCTTTCCAAACCCAATGACGTGTCGATGTTGTTATGAGCTTGGTGTTATGAGTCGTTGCGCATTCACCGAGAAATAACTGCAACTAGCCACGTGGGCGCCGACCAATCAGAATGCTGGATTTAGTGATGACAACACTTAGTATGTAAATATATGTTGGTAACATATTTGGACATTATACGGCTGTAATGTTGGCTGGTTAGAAGTTCCAATTGTAAATGGAAATTACCAGACTGGTTCAACGTGGCGCATTTTGTTTGTTCAACATAGTTTTATTTTTGACCCACTAAAACAGAAAGTGCCTTCGGATTTTGATCGTGTGTAAGGCGTGTGTGAGTTGCGAGCGCCCCCTCCAGAAAATACCAGGACATTGTTTTTGTTATTGTCAGTATGCTCTATTTTAAATATGTCCATGTATATATTGTCAATAAAGAATTGAAAAATAAAACAAACATAAAGTATATAAAAAAGAATAAAGCATGATAACATGGAATAGTGAGGGTGGTCATGGGATCAGAAACGCACTGTAGAACTTAGCAGAACCCATGTCCCATGGAGTTGATTTGCTAATGGAAGTAGGTAGCCATTACTATGATGTGATGAATGCGAGATTATTGCTATAGATATCGGCTTTGTGTGGACTATTAATTGAAGTGAGTTCGCAGATTATACGTTGGAAACTCCCACATAATATGCCTGATAGCTAGTGTGTCTATCCACACCCCAGGCTGATAACCGTTACAGCGAGTCGACTACAATCTGGTAAACATGAAACAAACAATGGGCTATTGTTTGCCAATGTTTGATTTAAATTATATTTAAGAATTTTACATGACAAAATATTCTAAGTCAAGTTGAATTTATGAGCTCATGCTTGGGGACTCAATCTGAGCATTTACGACACATGTTATTTATATGACATGGTCATCACAGGTATATTTATATGACACATACGACACATGTTATTTATATGACATTGTCACCACATGTTATTTATATGACATGGTCACAACATGTTATTTATATGGCATGGTCACCACATGTATATTTATGACATGGTCACCACATGTTATTTATATGACATGGTCACCACATGTTATTTATATGACATGGTCACCACATGTTATTTATATGACATGGTCACCACATGTTATTTATATGACATGGTCACCACATGTTATTTATATGACATGGTCACCACATGTTATTTATATGACATGGTCACCACATGTTATTTATATGACATGGTCACCACATGTTATTTATATGACATGGTCACCACATGTTATTTATATGACATGGTCACCACATGTTATTTATATGACATGTTCACCACAGGAATATGTATATGACATGGTCACCACAGGTATATTTATATGGCATGGTCACCACATGTATATTTATATGGCATGGTCACCACATGTATATTTATATGACATGGTCACCACAGGTATATTTATATGACATGGTCACCACATGTATATTTATATAACATGGTCACCACTTGTATATGTATATGACATGGTCACCACAAGTATATTTATATCACATTGTAACCACATGTTATTTATATGACATGGTTACCATATGTTATGTATATGACATGGTCACCAAATGTATATTTATATGACATGGGCACCACATGTTATTTATATCTCATGGTCACCACATGTATATTTATATGACATGGTCACCATAGGTATATTTATATGACATGGTCACCACATGTATATTTATATGACATGGTCAGCACATGTTATTATATATGATATCGTCACCACAGGTATATTTACATGACATGGTCACCACATGTTATTTATATGACATGGTCACAACAGGAATATTTATATAACATGGTCAGCACATGTATATTTATATGACATGGTCACCACAGGTCTATTTATATGACATGGTCACCACAGGTATATTTATATGACATGGTCACCACATGTATATTTATATGACATGGTCACCACAGGTATATTTATATGACATGGTCACCACATGTATATTTATATGACATGGTCAGCACAGGTATATTTATATGACATGGTCAGCACAGGTATATTTATATGACACGGTCACCACAGGTATATTTATATGACATGGTCAGCACATGTATATTTATATGACATGGTCAGCACATGTATATTTATATGACATGGTCACCACATGTATATTTATATGACATGGTCAGCACATGTATATTTATATGACATGGTCACCACATGTATATTTATATGACATGGTCACCACATGTTATTTATATGACATTGTCACCACATGTATATTTATATGACATGGTCACCACAGGTATATTTATATGACATGGTTACCACAGGTATATTTACATGACATGGTTACCACAGGTATATTTATATGACATGGTCACCACATGTATATTTATATGACATGGTCACCACATGTATATTTATATGACATAGTAACCACATGTTATTCATATGACATTGTCACCACATGTATATTTATATGACATGGTCACCACAGGTATCCACACCCAGGCTGATAACCGTTACAGCGAGTCGACTACAATCTGGTAAACATGAAACAAACAATGGGCTATTGTTTGCCAATGTTTGATTTAAATTATATTTAAGAATTTTACATGACAAAATATTCTAAGTCAAGTTGAATTTATGAGCTCATGCTTGGGGACTCAATCTGAGCATTTACGACACATGTTATTTATATGACATGGTCATCACAGGTATATTTATATGACACATACGACACATGTTATTTATATGACATTGTCACCACATGTTATTTATATGACATGGTCACAACATGTTATTTATATGGCATGGTCACCACATGTATATTTATGACATGGTCACCACATGTTATTTATATGACATGGTCACCACATGTTATTTATATGACATGGTCACCACATGTTATTTATTTGACATGGTCACCACATGTTATTTATATGACATGGTCACCACATGTTATTTATATGACATGGTCACTACATGTTATTTATATGACATGGTCACCACATGTTATTTATATGACATGGTCACCACATGTTATTTATATGACATGGTCACCACATGTTATTTATATGACATGGTCACCACATGTTATTTATATGACATATTCACCACAGGAATATGTATATGACATGGTCACCACAGGTATATTTATATGGCATGGTCACCACATGTATATTTATATGGCATGGTCACCACATGTATATTTATATGACATGGTCACCACAGGTATATTTATATGACATGGTCACCACATGTATATCTATATAACATGGTCACCACTTGTATATGTATATGACATGGTCAACACAAGTATATTTATATCACATTGTCACCACATGTTATTTATATGACATGGTCACCATATGTTATGTATATGACATGGTCACCACATGTATATTTATATGACATGGGCACCACATGTTATTTATATGACATGGTCACCACATGTATATTTATATGACATGGTCACCACGTGTATATTTATATGACATGGTCACGACATGTATATTTATATGACATGGTCAGCACAGGTATATTTATATGACATGGTCAGCACAGGTATATTTATATGACATGGTCACCACAGGTATATTTATATGACATGGTCACCACATGTATATTTATATGACATGGTCAGCACATGTATATTTATATGACATGGTCACCACATGTATATTTATATGACATGGTCAGCACATGTATATTTATATGACATGGTCACCACATGTATATTTATATGACATGGTCACCACATGTTATTTATATGACATTGTCACCACATGTATATTTATATGACATGGTCACCACAGGTATATTTATATGACATGGTTACCACAGGTATATTTACATGACATGGTTACCACAGGTATATTTATATGACATGGTCACCACATGTATATTTATATGACATGGTCACCACATGTATATTTATATGACATAGTAACCACATGTTATTCATATGACATTGTCACCACATGTATATTTATATGACATGGTCACCACAGGTATCCACACCCCAGGCTGATAACCGTTACAGCGAGTCGACTACAATCTGGTAAACATGAAACAAACAATGGGCTATTGTTTGCCAATGTTTGATTTAAATTATATTTAAGAATTTTACATGACAAAATATTCTAAGTCAAGTTGAATTTATGAGCTCATGCTTGGGGACTCAATCTGAGCATTTACGACACATGTTATTTATATGACATGGTCATCACAGGTATATTTATATGACACATACGACACATGTTATTTATATGACATTGTCACCACATGTTATTTATATGACATGGTCACAACATGTTATTTATATGGTATGGTCACCACATGTATATTTATGACATGTCACCACATGTTATTTATATGACATGGTCACCACATGTTATTTATATGACATGGTCACCACATGTTATTTATATGACATGGTCACCACATGTTATTTATATGACATGGTCACCACATGTTATTTATATGACATGGTCACTACTTGTTATTTATATGACATGGTCACCACATGATATTTATATGACATGGTCACCACATGTTATTTATATGACATGGTCACCACATGTTATTTATATGACATGGTCACCACATGTTATTTATATGACATGTTCACCACAGGAATATGTATATGACATGGTCACCACAGGTATATTTATATGGCATGGTCACCACATGTATATTTATATGGCATGGTCACCACATGTATATTTATATGACATGGTCTCCACAGGTATATTTATATGACATGGTCACCACATGTATATTTATATAACATGGTCACCACTTGTATATGTATATGACATGGTCACCACAAGTATATTTATATCACATTGTCACCACATGTTATTTATATGACATGGTCACCATATGTTATGTATATGACATGGTCACCACATGTATATTTATATGACATGGGCACCACATGTTATTTATATGACATGGTTACCACATGTATATTTATATGACATGGTCACCATAGGTATATTTATATGACATGGTCACCACAGGTATATTTATATGACATGGTCAGCACATGTTATTTATATGATATCGTCACCACAGGTATATTCACATGACATGGTCACCACATGTTATTTATATGACATGGTCACCACAGGTATATTTATATAACATGTTCACCACATGTATATTTATATGACATGGTCACCACAGGTATATTTATATGACATGGTCACCACAGGTATATTTATATGACATGGTCACCACATGTATATTTATATGACATGGTCACCACAGGTATATTTATATGACATGGTCACCACATGTATATTTATATGACATGGTCAGCACAGGTATATTTATATGACATGGTCAGCACAGGTATATTTATATGACATGGTCACCACAGGTATAGTTATATGACATGGTCAGCACATGTATATTTATATGACATGGTCAGCACATGTATATTTATATGACATGGTCACCACAGGTATATTTATATGACATGGTCAGCACAGGTATATTTATATGACATGGTCAGCACAGGTATATTTATATGACATGGTCACCACAGGTATATTTTTATGACATGGTCACCACATGTATATTTATATGACATGGTCACCACATGTATATTTATATGACATGGTCACCACATGTATATTTATATGACATGGTCAGCACATGTATATTTATATGACATGGTCACCACATGTATATTTATATGACATGGTCACCACATGTATATTTATATGACATGGTCAGCACATGTATATTTATATGACATGGTCAGCACAGGTATATTTATATGACATGGTCACCACAGGTATATTTATATGACATGGTCAGCACATGTATATTTATATGACATGGTCAGCACATGTATATTTATATGACATGGTCAGCACATATATATTTATATGACATGGTCAGCACATGTATATTTATATGACATGGTCACCACATGTATATTTATATGACATGGTCACCACATGTTATTTATATGACATTGTCACCACATGTATATTTATATGACATGGTCACCACACGTATATTTATATGACATGGTTACCACAGGTATATTTACATGACATGGTTACCACAGGTATATTTATATGACATGGTCACCACATGTATATTTATATGACATGGTCACCACATGTATATTTATATGACATAGTAACCACATGTTATTCATATGACATTGTCACCACATGTATATTTATATGACATGGTCACCACAGGTATATTTATATGACATGGTCACCACAGGTATATTTATATGACATGGTCACCACAGATATATTTACATGACATGGTTACCACAGGTATATTTATATGACATGGTCACCACATGTATATTTATATGACATGGTCAGCACATGAATATTTATATGACATGGTCACCATATGTTATTTATATGACATGGTTACCACAGGTATATTTATATGACATGGTCACCACAGGTATATTTGTATGACATGGTCACCACAGGTATATTTACATGACATGGTTACCACAGGTATATGTATATGACATGGTCACCACATGTATATTTATATGACATGGTCACCACAGGTATATTCATATGATATGGTCACCACAGGTATATTTATATAACATGGTTACCACATGTTATTTAAATGATATGGTCAACACATGTGTATTTATATGACATGGCCACCACATGTATATTTATATGACATGGTCAGCACAGGTATATTTATATGACATGGTCACCACAGGTATATTTGTATGACTTGGTAACCACAGGTATATTTACATGACATGGTTACCACAGGTATATTTATATGACATGGTCACCACATGTATATTTATATGACATGGTCACCACAGGTATATTTATATGATATGGTCACCACAGGTATATTTATATAACATGGTTACCACATGTATATTTATATGACATGGTCAGCACAGGTATATTTATATGACATGGTCACCAAATGTATATTTACATGACATGGTTACCACATGTATATTTATATGACATGGTCACCACAGGTATATTTATATGACATGGACACCACAGGTATATTTATATGACATGGTCACCACATGTATATTTACATGACATGGTCACCACATGTATAATTATATGACATGGTCACCACATGTATATTTATATGACATGGTCACCACAGGTATATTTATATGACATGGTCACCACAGGTATATTTATATGATATGGTCACCACATGTATATATATATGACATGGTCACCACAGGTATATTTATATGACATGGTCACCACATGTATATTTATATGACATGGTCACCACATGTATAATTATATGACATGGTCAGCACATGTTATTTATATGACATGGTCACCACAGGTATATTTATATGACATGGTCACCACGGGTATATTTATATGATATGGTCACCACAGGTATATTTATATGACATGGTCACCACATGATATTTATATGACATGGTCGCCACATGATATTTATATGACATGGTCACCACATGTTATTTATATGACATGGTCACCACATGTTATTTATATGACATGGTCACCACATGTATATTTATATGACATGGTCACCACAGGTATATTTATATAACATGGTCACCACAGGTATATTTATATGACATGGTCACCACAGGTATATTTACATGACATGGTCACCACATGTTATTTATATGACATGGTCACCACATGTATATTTATATGACATGGTCACCACAGGAATATTTATATAACATGGTCACCACAGGTATATTTATATGACATGCTCACCACAGGTATATTTATATGATATGGTCACCACAGGTATATATATATGACATGGTCACCACAGGAATATTTATATAACATGGTCACCACAGGTATATTTATATGACATGGTCACCACATGTATATTTATATGACATGGTCACCACAGGTATATTTATAAAACATGGTCACCACGGGTATATTTATAAAACATGGTCACCACAGGTATATTTATAATACATGGTCACCAGAGGTATATTTATATGACATGGTCACCACATGTTATTTATATGACATGGTCACAACATGTTATTTATATGACATGGTTACAACATGTTATTTATATGACATGGTCACCACATATTGTTTATATGACATGGTCAACACATGTTATTTATATGACATGGTCACCACATGTTATTTATATGACATGGTCACCACAGGTATATTTATATGACATGGTCACCACAGATATATTTACATGACATGGTTACCACAGGTATATTTATATGACATGGTCACCACATGTATATTTATATGACATGGTCAGCACATGAATATTTATATGACATGGTCACCATATGTTATTTATATGACATGGTTACCACAGGTATATTTATATGACATGGTCACCACAGGTATATTTGTATGACATGGTCACCACAGGTATATTTACATGACATGGTTACCACAGGTATATGTATATGACATGGTCACCACATGTATATTTATATGACATGGTCACCACAGGTATATTCATATGATATGGTCACCACAGGTATATTTATATAACATGGTTACCACATGTTATTTAAATGATATGGTCAACACATGTGTATTTATATGACATGGCCACCACATGTATATTTATATGACATGGTCAGCACAGGTATATTTATATGACATGGTCACCACAGGTATATTTGTATGACTTGGTAACCACAGGTATATTTACATGACATGGTTACCACAGGTATATTTATATGACATGGTCACCACATGTATATTTATATGACATGGTCACCACAGGTATATTTATATGATATGGTCACCACAGGTATATTTATATAACATGGTTACCACATGTATATTTATATGACATGGTCAGCACAGGTATATTTATATGACATGGTCACCAAATGTATATTTACATGACATGGTTACCACATGTATATTTATATGACATGGTCACCACAGGTATATTTATATGACATGGACACCACAGGTATATTTATATGACATGGTCACCACATGTATATTTACATGACATGGTCACCACATGTATAATTATATGACATGGTCACCACATGTATATTTATATGACATGGTCACCACAGGTATATTTATATGACATGGTCACCACAGGTATATTTATATGATATGGTCACCACATGTATATATATATGACATGGTCACCACAGGTATATTTATATGACATGGTCACCACATGTATATTTATATGACATGGTCACCACATGTATAATTATATGACATGGTCAGCACATGTTATTTATATGACATGGTCACCACAGGTATATTTATATGACATGGTCACCACGGGTATATTTATATGATATGGTCACCACAGGTATATTTATATGACATGGTCACCACATGATATTTATATGACATGGTCGCCACATGATATTTATATGACATGGTCACCACATGTTATTTATATGACATGGTCACCACATGTTATTTATATGACATGGTCACCACATGTATATTTATATGACATGGTCACCACAGGTATATTTATATAACATGGTCACCACAGGTATATTTATATGACATGGTCACCACAGGTATATTTACATGACATGGTCACCACATGTTATTTATATGACATGGTCACCACATGTATATTTATATGACATGGTCACCACAGGAATATTTATATAACATGGTCACCACAGGTATATTTATATGACATGCTCACCACAGGTATATTTATATGATATGGTCACCACAGGTATATATATATGACATGGTCACCACAGGAATATTTATATAACATGGTCACCACAGGTATATTTATATGACATGGTCACCACATGTATATTTATATGACATGGTCACCACAGGTATATTTATAAAACATGGTCACCACGGGTATATTTATAAAACATGGTCACCACAGGTATATTTATAATACATGGTCACCAGAGGTATATTTATATGACATGGTCACCACATGTTATTTATATGACATGGTCACAACATGTTATTTATATGACATGGTTACAACATGTTATTTATATGACATGGTCACCACATATTGTTTATATGACATGGTCAACACATGTTATTTATATGACATGGTCACCACATGTTATTTATATGACATGGTCACCACATGATATTTATATGACATGGTCGCCACATGATATTTATATGACATGGTCACCACATGTTATTTATATGACATGGTCACCACATGTTATTTATATGACATGGTCACCACAGGAATATTTATATAACATGGTCACCACAGGTATATTTATATGACATGGTCACCACAGGTATATTTATATGATATGGTCACCACAGGTATATATATATGACATGGTCACCACATGTATATTTATATGACATGGTCACCACGGGTATATTTATATGATATGGTCACCACAGGTATATTTATAATACATGTTCACCACAGGTATATATATATGACATGGTCACTACAGGTATATTTATATGACATGGTCACCACAGGTATATTTATATGACATGGTCACCACAGGTATATTTATAATACATGTTCACCAGAGGTATATTTATATGACATGGTCACTACAGGTATATTTATATGACATGGTCACCACAGGTATATTTATATGACATGGTCACCACAGGTATATTTATATGACATGGTCACCACATATTGTTTATATGACATGGTCACCACATGTTATTTATATGACATGGTCAACACATGTTATTTATATGACATGGTCAACACATGTTATTTATATGACATGGTCGCCACATGATATTTATATGACATGGTCACCACAGGTATATTTATATGACATGGGCACCACATGTTATTTATATGACATGGTCACTACAGGTATATTTATATGACATGGTCACCACAGGTATATTTATATGACATGGTCACCACATGTATATTTACATGACATGGTCACCACATGTTATTTATATGACATGGTCAGCACAGGTATATATATATGACATGGTCACCACATGTATATTTATATGACATTGTCACCACAGGAATATTTATATAACATGGTCACCACAGGTATATTTATATGACATGGTCACCACAGGTATATTTATATGATATGGTCACCACAGGTATATATATATGACATGGTCACCACAGGTATATTTATATGACATGGTCACCACATGTATATTTATATGACATGGTCACCACAGGTATATTTATATAACATGGTCACCACGGGTATATTTATATGATATGGTCACCACATGTATATTTATAATACATGTTCACCAGAGGTATATTTATATGACATGGTCACCACAGGTATATTTATATGAAATGGTCACCACATGTTATTTATATGACATGGTCACAACATGTTATTTATATGACATGGTCACAACATGTTATTTATATGACATGGTCACCACATATTGTTTATATGACATGGTCACCACATGTTATTTATATGACATGGTCAACACATGTTATTTATATGACATGGTCACCACATGTTATTTATATGACATGGTTACCACATGATATTTATATGACATGGTCGCCACATGATATTTATATGACATGGTCACCACATGTTATTTATATGACATGGTCACCACATGTTATTTATATGACATGGTCACCACAGGTATATTTATAAGACATGGTCACCACATATTGTTTATATGACATGGTCACCACATGTTATTTATATGACATGGTCAACACATGTTATTTATATGACATGGTCAACAAATGTTATTTATATGACATGGTCGCCACATGATATTTATATGACATGGTCACCACAGGTATATTTATATGAGATGGGCACCACATGTTATTTATATGACATGGTCACTACAGGTATATTTATATGACATGGTCACCACAGGTATATTTATATAACATGGTCGCCATATGTTATTTATATGACATGGTCACCACATGTTATTTATATGACATGGGCACCACAGGTATATTTATATGACATGGGCACCACATGTTATTTATATGACATGGTCACTACAGGTATATTTATATGACATGGTCACCACAGGTATATTTATATGACATGGTCGCCATATGTTATTTATATGACATGGTCACCACAGGTTATTTATATGACAAGGGCACCACAGGTATATTTATATGACATGGTCACCACAGATATATTTATAATACATGGTCACCAGAGGTATATTTATATGACATGGTCACCACATGTTATTTATATGACATGGTCACAACATGTTATTTATATGACATGGTCACAACATGTTATTTATATGACATGGTCACCTCATATTGTTTATATGACATGGTCACCACATGTATATTTATATGACATGGTCAGCACAGGTATATTTATATGACATGGTCAGCACAGGTATATTTATATGACATGGTCACCACAGGTATAGTTATATGACTTGGTCAGCACATGTATATTTATATGACATGGTCAGCACATGTATATTTATATGACATGGTCACCACAGGTATATTTATATGACATGGTCAACACATGTTATTTATATGACATGGTCACCACATGTATATTTATATGACATGGTCACCACATGTATATTTATATGACATGGTCACCACAGGTATATTTATATGACATGGTCACCACAGGTATATTTATATGACATGGTCAGCACATGTATATTTATATGACATGGTCACCACATGTATATTTATATGACATGGTCACCACATGTATATTTATATGACATGGTCAGCACATGTATATTTATATGACATGGTCACCACATGTATATTTATATGACATGGTCACCACATGTATATTTATATGACATGGTCAGCACAGGTATATTTATATGACATGGTCAGCACAGGTATATTTATATGACATGGTCACCACAGGTATATTTATATGACATGGTCAGCACATGTATATTTATATGACATGGTCAGCACATGTATATTTATATGACATGGTCACCACATGTATATTTATATGACATGGTCAGCACATGTATATTTATATGACATGGTCACCACATGTATATTTATATGACATGGTCACCACATGTTATTTATATGACATTGTCACCACATGTATATTTATATGACATGGTCAGCACAGGTATATTTATATGACATGGTCAGCACAGGTATATTTATATGACATGGTCACCACAGGTATATTTATATGACATGGTCAGCACATGTATATTTATATGACATGGTCAGCACATGTATATTTATATGACATGGTCACCACAGGTATATTTATATGACATGGTTACCACAGGTATATTTACATGACATGGTTACCACAGGTATATTTATATGACATGGTCACCACATGTATATTTGTATGACATGGTCACCACATGTATAGTTATATGACATAGTAACCACATGTTATTTATATGACATTGTCACCACATGTATATTTATATGACATGGTCACCACAGGTATATTTATATGACATGGTCACCACAGGTATATTTATATGACATGGTCACCACAGGTATATTTACATGACATGGTTACCACAGGTATATTTATATGACATGGTCACCACATGTATATTTATATGACATGGTCAGCACATGAATATTTATATGACATGGTCACCATATGTTATTTATATGACATGGTTACCACAGGTTTATTTATATGACATGGTCACCACAGGTATATTTGTATGACATGGTCACCACAGGTATATTTATATGACATGGTTACCACAGGTGTATGTATATGACATGGTCACCACATGTATATTTATATGACATGGTCACCACAGGTATATTCATATGATATGGTCACCACAGGTATATTTATATGACATGGTTACCACATGTTATTTATATGACATGGTTACCACATGTTATTTATATGACATGGCCACCACATGTATATTTATATGACATGGTCACCACATGTATATTTATATGACATGGTCACCACAGGTATATTTATATGACATGGTCACCACATGTATATTTACATGACATGGTCACCACATGTATATTTATATGACATGGTCACCACAGGTATATTTATATGACATGGTCACCACAGGTATATTTATATGATATGGTCACCACATGTATATATATATGACATGGTCACCACATGTTATTTATATGACATGGTCAGCACATGTTATTTATATGACATGGTCACCACATGTATATTTATATGACATGGTCAGCACATGTTATTTATATGACATGGTCACCACATGTATATTTATATGACATGGTTAGCACATGTTATTTATATGGCATGGTCACCACATGTTATTTATATGACATGGTCACCACATGTTATTTATATGACATGGTCACCACATGTATATTTATATGACATGGTCACCACAGGTATATTTATATAACATGGTCACCACAGGTATATTTATATGACATGGTCACCACAGGTATATTTATATGATATGGTCACCACATGTTATTTATATGACATGGTCACCACATGTATATTTATATGACATGGTCACCACAGGTATATTTATATAACATGGTCACCACAGGTATATTTATATGACATGGTCACCACAGTTATATTTATATGATATGGTCACCACAGTTATATATATATGACATGGTCACCACAGGTATATTTATATGACATGGTCACCACATGTATATTTATATGACATGGTCACCACAGGTATATTTATATAACATGGTCACCACGGGTATATTTATATGATATGGTCACCACAGGTATATTTATATGACATGGTCACCAGAGGTATATTTATATGACATGGTCACCACAGGTATATTTATAATACATGGTCACCAGAGGTATATTTATATGACATGGTCACCACATGTTATTTATATGACATGGTCACAACATGTTATTTATATGACATGGTCACAACATGTTATTTATATGACATGGTCACCACATATTGTTTATATGACATGGTCACCGCATGTTATTTATATGACATGGTCAACACATGTTATTTATATGACATGGTCACCACATGTTATTTATATGACATGGTCACCACATGTTATTTTTAATTCATGGTCACCACATGTTATTTTTATGACATGGTCACAACATGTTATTTATATGACATGGTTACCACATGTTATTTATATGACATGGTCACCACAGGTATATTTATATGACATGGTCACCACATATTGTTTATATGACATTGTCACGACATGTTATTTATATGACATGGTCAACACATGTTATTTATATGACATGGTCAACACATGTTATTTATATGACATGGTCGCCACATGATATTTATATGACATGGTCATCACACGTATATTTATATGACATGGGCACCACATGTTATTTATATGACATGGTCACCACAGGTATATTTATATGACATGGTCACCACAGGTATATTTATATGACATGGTCGCCATATGTTATTTATATGACATGGTCACCACATGTTATTTATATGACATGGTCACCGAATGTTATTTATATGACATGGTCACCACATGTTATTTATATGACATGGTCACCACAGGTTATTTATATGACATGGGCATGCTTCTGCCAAATTAAGGTGTCCCCATTGATATAATTGGACTAAAACAGTCACTGGGCATATAAATTCTGCAAATATTGCCATAACATCACATGTTTCTGCCAAATTAAGGGGTCTCCATTGTTCTAATTAGATTAAAACAGTCACAGGGCATATCAATTCTGCAAATATTGTCATAACATCCCATGTTTTTGCCAAATTAAGGACTCCCCATTGTTCTAATTGGACTAAAACAGTCACTGGGCATATAAATTCTGCAAATATTGTCATAAAATCACATGTTTCTGCTAAAGTAAGAGGTCCCCATTGTTCTAATTGGATTAAAACAGTCACTGAACATACATGTATAAATTCTGCAAATGTTGTCATAACATCCCATGTTTCTGCCAAATTAAGGTGTCCTCATTGTTCTAATTAGACTAAAACAGTCACTGGGCATATCAATTCTGCATATATGGTCATAATATCCCATGTTTCTGCTAAATTAAGAGGCCCCCGTTGTTGGATTAAAACAGTCAATGGGCATATCAATTCTGCAAATATTGTCATAACACTGATAACACCCCATGTTTCTGCCAAATTAAGGGGTCCCCATTGATCTAATTGGAATAAAACAGTCACTGGGCATATTAATTCTGCAAATATTGTCATAACATCACATGTTTCTGTCAAATTAAGGGGTCTCCATTGACATTGTTCTAATTGGATTAAAACATTCACTGGGCATATACATTTCGCAAATATTGTCATAATATCCCATGTTTCTGCCAAATTAAGGGGTTCCCATTGTTCTAATTGGATTAAAACAGTCAATGGGCATATAAATTCTTCAAATATTGTCATAACATCCCATGCTTCTGCCAAATTAAGGTGTCCCCATTGATATAATTGGACTAAAACAGTCACTGGGCATATAAATTCTGCAAATATTGTCATAACATCACATGTTTCTGCCAAATTAAGGGATCTCCATTGTTCTAATTGGATTAAAATAGTCACTGGGCATATAAATTCTGCAAATATTGTCATAACATCACATGTTTCTGCTAAAGTAAGGGGTCGCCATTGTTCTAATTGGATTAAAACAGTCAATGGGCATATAAATTCTTCAAATATTGTTATAACATCTCATCTTTCTGCCAAATTAAGGTGTCCCCATTGATATAATTGGACTGAAACAGTCACTGGGCATATACATTCTGCCAATATCGTCATAACATCACATGTTTCTGCAAATTAAGGGCTCTCCATTGTTCTAATTGGACTAAAACAGTCACTGGGCATACAATGTACATGTATAAATTCTGCAAATATTGTCATAACATCCCATGTTTCTGCCAAATTAAGGTGTCCTCATTGTTCTAATTAGACTAAAACAGTCACTGGGCATATAGATTCTACCAATATTGTCATAACATCCCACATTTCTGCCAAATTAAGGGGTCACCATTGTTCTAATTGGATTAAAACAGTCACATGGCATATCAATTCTGCAAATATTGTCATAACATCCCATGTTTTTGCCAAATTAAGGACTCCCCATTGTTCTAATTGGACTAAAACAGTCACTGGGCATATAAATTCTGCAAATATTGTCATAACATCACATGTTTCTGCTAAAGTAAGAGGTCCCCATTGTTCTAATTGGATTAGAACAGTCACTGAACATACATGTATAAATTCTGCAAATGTTGTCATAACATCCCATGTTTCTGCCAAATTAAGGTGTCCTCATTGTTCTAATTAGACTAAAACAGTCACTGGGCATATCAATTCTGCAAATATTGTCATAATATCCCATGTTTCTGCTAAATTAAGGGGCCCCCGTTGTTCTAATTGGATTAAAACAGTCAATGGGCATATCAATTCTGCAAATATTGTCATAACACTGATAACACCCCATGTTTCTGCCAAATTAAGGGGTCCCCATTGATCTAATTGGAATAAAACAGTCACTGGGCATATCATTTCTGCAAATATTGTCATAACATCACATGTTTCTTCCAAATTAAGGGGTCTCCATTGTTCTAATTGGATTAAAACAGTCACTGGGCATATACATTTTGCAAATATTGTCATAATATCGCATGTTTCTGCCAAATTAAGGGGTTCCCATTGTTCTAATTGGAATAAAACAGTCACTGGGCATATCAATTCTGCAAATATTGTCATAACATCACATGTTTCTGCCAAACTAAGGGGTCTCCATTGTTCTAATTGGATTAAAACAGTCATTGGGCATATACATTTTGCAAATATTGTCATAATATCCCATGTTTCTGCCAAATTAAGGGGTCTCCATTGTTCTAATTGGATTAAAACAGTCAATGGGCATATAAATTCTTCAAATATTGTCATAACATCCCATGCTTCTGCCATATTAAGGTGTCCCCATTGATCTAATTGGACTAAAACAGTCACTGGGCATATACATTCTGCAAATATTGTCATAACATCACATGTTTCTGCCAAATAAAGGGCTCTCCATTGTTCTAATTGGACTAAAACAGTCACTGGGCATATAAATTCTGCAAATATTGTCATAACATCACATGTTTCTGCCAAATTAAGGTGTCCTCATTGTTCTAATTAGACTAAAACAGTCACTGGGCATATACATTCTGCAAATATTGTCATAACATCCCATGTTTCTGCAAAATTAAGGGGTCCCCATTGTTCTAATTGGACTAAAACAGTCACTGGGCATATACATTCTGCAAATATTGTCATAACATCCCATGTTTCTGCCAAATTAAGGGGTCCCCATTGTTCTAATTGGACTAAAACAGTCACTGGGCATATAAATTCTGCAAATATTATCATAACATCACATGTTTCTGCTAAATTAAGGGGTCCCCATTGTTCTAATTTGATTAAAACAGTCACTGGGCGTATAAATTCTGCAAATATTGTCATAGCATCCCATGTTTCTGCCAAATTAAGGGGTCTCCATTGTTCTAATTGGACTAAAACAGTCACTGTGCATATCAATTCTGCAAATATTGTCATAACACTGATAACACCCCATGTTTCTGCCAAATTAAGGGGTCCCCATTGATCTAATTGGAATAAAACAGTCACTGGGCATATCAATTCTGCAAATATTGTCATAACATCACATGTTTCTGTCAAATTAAGGGGTCTCCATTGACATTGTTCTAATTGGATTAAAACATTCACTGGGCATATACATTTCGCAAATATTGTCATAATATCCCATGTTTCTGCCAAATTAAGGGGTTCCCATTGTTCTAATTGGATTAAAACAGTCAATGGGCATATAAATTCTTCAAATATTGTCATAACATCCCATGCTTCTGCCAAATTAAGGTGTCCCCATTGATATAATTGGACTAAAACAGTCACTGGGCATATAAATTCTGCAAATATTGTCATAACATCACATGTTTCTGCCAAATTAAGGGGTCTCCATTGTTCTAATTGGATTAAAATAGTCACTGGGCATATAAATTCTGCAAATATTGTCATAACATCACATGTTTCTGCTAAAGTAAGGGGTCGCCATTGTTCTAATTGGATTAAAACAGTCAATGGGCATATAAATTCTTCAAATATTGTCATAACATCTCATCTTTCTGCCAAATTAAGGTGTCCCCATTGATCTAATTGGACTGAAACAGTCACTGGGCATATACATTCTGCCAATATCGTCATAACATCACATGTTTCTGCCAAATTAAGGGCTCTCCATTGTTCTAATTGGACTAAAACAGTCACTGGGCATACAATGTACATGTATAAATTCTGCAAATATTGTCATAACATCCCATGTTTCTGCCAAATTAAGGTGTCCTCATTGTTCTAATTAGACTAAAACAGTCACTGGGCATGTAGATTCTGCCAATATTGTCATAACATCCCATATTTGCCAAATTAAGGGGTCACCATTGTTCTAATTGCACTAAAACAGTCACTGGGCATATAAATTCTGCAAATATTGTCATAACATCCCATGTTTCTGCCAAATTAAGGTGTCCTCGTTGTACTAATTAGACTAAAACAGTCACTGGGCATATACATTCTGCAAATATTGTCATAACATCCCATGTTTCTGCCAAATTAATGGGTCTCCATTGTTCTAATTGGACTAAAACAGTCACTGGGCATATCAATTCTGCAAATATTGTCATAACATACCATGTTTCTGCCAAATTAAGGGGTCCCCATTGTTCTAATTGGACTAAACCAGTCACTGGGCATATAAATTCTGCAAATATTATCATAACATCACATGTTTCTGCTAAATTAAGGGGTTCCCATTGTTCCAATTTGATTAAAACAGTCACTGGGCATATAAATTCTGCAAATATTGTCATAGCATCCCATGTTTCTGCCAAATTAATGTATCCCCATTGTTCTAATTAGACTAAAACAGTCATGGGCATATCAATTCTGCAAATATTGTCATAACACCCCATGTTTCTGCCAAATTAAGGGGTCCCCATTGATCTAATTGGAATAAAACAGTCACTGGGCATATCAATTCTGCAAATATTGTCATAACATCACATGTTTCGGGCAAATTAAGGGGTCTCCATTGCTCTAATTGGATTAAAACAGTCACTGGGCATATAAATATTTGCAAATATTGTCATAATATCCCATGTTTCTGCTAAATTAAGGGGTCCCCATTGTTCTAATTGGATTAAAACAGTCAATGGGCATATAAATTCTTCAAATATTGTCATAAAATCCCATGCTTCTGCCATATTAAGGTGTCCCCATTGATCTAATTGGACTAAAACAGTCACTGGGCATATACATTCTGCAAATATTGTCATAACATCACATGTTTCTGCCAAATAAAGGGCTCTCCATTGTTCTAATTGGACTAAAACAGTCACTGGGCATATAATTCTGCAAATATTGTCATAACATCCAATGTTTCTGCCAAATTAAGGTGTCCTCATTGTTCTAATTAGACTAAAACAGTCACTGGGCATATACATTCTGCAAATATTGTTATAACATCCCATGTTTCTGCCAAATTAAGGGGTCCCCATTGTTCTAATTGGACTAAAACAGTCACTGGGCATATAAATTCTGCAAATATTGTCATAACATCCCATGTTTCTGCCAAATTAAGGGGTCCCCATTGTTCTAATTGGACTAAAACAGTCACTGGGCATATAAATTCTGCAAATATTATCATAACATCACATGTTTCTGCTAAATTAAGGGGTCCCCATTGTTCTAATTTGATTAAAACAGTCACTGGGCATATAAATTCTGCAAATATTGTCATAGCATCCCATGTTTCTGCCAAATTAAGGGGTCTCCATTGTTCTAATTGGACTAAAACAGTCACTGTGCATATCAATTCTGCAAATATTGTCATAACACTGATAACACCCCATGTTTCTGCCAAATTAAGGGGTCCCCATTGTTCTAATTGGATTAAAACAGTCACTGGGCATATACATTTTTGCAAATATTGTCATAATATCCCATGTTTCTGCTAAATTAAGGGGCCCCGTTGTTCTAATTGGATTAAAACAGTCAATGGGCATATCAATTCTGCAAATATTGTCATAACACTGATAACACCCCATGTTTCTGCCAAATTAAGGGGTCCCCATTGATCTAATTGGAATAAAACAGTCACTGGGCATATCAATTCTGCAAATATTGTCATAACATCACATGTTTCTGTCAAATTAAGGGGTCTCCATTGACATTGTTCTAATTGGATTAAAACAGTCACTGGGCATATACATTTTGCAAATATTGTCATAATATTCCATGTTTCTGCCAAATTAAGGGGTTCCCATTGTTCTAATTGGATTAAAACAGTCAATGGGCATATAAATTCTTCAAATATTGTCATAACATCCCATGCTTCTGCCAAATTAAGGTGTCCCCATTGATAATATGATCGTACGTGACACGTAATGGAGCAACCACCAAGTTGATCATTAAGTTCAATGTTACAATAATTATAGGATGTTCCGTACAGGGTACTCTATGTGCTACACCACTCGGAGAAATGTCTGTGTCGTCACACAAATACCATGCTAGAACTTGGATTGATATATTCGTAATCGTATATAGTCACCAATAGCCGGGATATCACCGTAGTAACGGACATTGCCCATATAGTGAACTATTCAAACCCAGCATTAAAATCATGGTTATGATCAATCCAAACATGAGTAAAGTTCGAACATAAGATAATAATAGCTGAGAACCTGGTGTGAATTGAACTGTGGTTGGGCCTCAAGCATATCTACCCCTGCACGTCAGAACAAAATTATGCCATAAATGGCATAATTAGCTTGAGGATGGAAGTGAACCATCATCCCACAGCGAAATCAACCAGGCCTGTTGGGTTTGAATAGTTCGCTAGATGGGCAATGTCAGGTACTACGGTAGTAACCCAGCTATTGGTGACTATATACGATTACGAATATATCAATTCAAGTTATAACATGGTATTTTAGTGTGATGACAGACATTTATCCGAGTGGTGTAGCACATTTAGTACCCTGTATGCATATATACATATATATATATCACAGCAGAAGTTTCCTTAGAATTAATGGATGGAAATGGAATGCCTTTAATATTTGTATTATTTGAGTCGGACATAGATTACCTTAGCTGCAGGCAATCAATGCAATACATGTAAACTATGTAGAAAAAGAAATTATTGAATGAAGTGTAGTGAATATGATGCGTCACTTTAATATTTGAGTCGGACATAGCTTAGCTTACCTGAAGGCAATCAATGCAATAAGTGATGTAGAAACAGAAATTATTGAATGAAGTGTAATGAATATGAAGCGTCATTTTAATGCAATATCGATTGGGTGGAAGAGAAATGTCACTTTAATAGTTAACGATGATATACATATAGAATTATAGATTATCCCCATTGAAGACGATCAATGCAATGAACAGTGTAGAAATGGAGAAAATGTTGCCTGAATGAATCAATGTGTGAACATAAAGTCTCACTTTAATGAAATATTGAGATGATGGAATCAACGATGAATTTGCAATTTCTTTAATGATGAAATTGGTTTACATATACATGTATATGCAGCTGAAAATGTGAATTGACTGAAATGTAATTATCAAAGTGTCAATGGCACTGTAGCTAACGTGGAAAGGGAATAATTTCATGTGTTACAGTTAATGGAGCGATTAGGAATGTGGAAAGTTGAAAGGCCTAGTTATGCAAAGATTAAAATCAAAGATGGCCACGACAGCCATGTTTTTTGGCAAATGACCCAAAAAAGACTCCTTCCTATTTACATGTCATTGTTAACATCCCTCACAAATTTCATGATGATCCGACAAAAGATACGACATGTAGCCCGTGTCAAAGGATTTAGTTGTGTAAAGAGTAAAATACAAGATGGCTGGTTTTTTGGTTGAATTTAAAATGAATCTTTTCCCATCTACATGTAATTGTTAACATCCATGACAAATCTCATGATGATTGGACCAAAGATTCGACTTGTAGCCCTTGACAAAGAATTTAGTCATGCAAAGAGTATAATCCAAGATGGCTGCTGGCGGCCATGTTTTTGGCCGAACAACCCCAAAATAACTCGTTTCCCATCTACATTTCAATTTTAACATCCATGACAAATGTAGTGAAAGTGTCAATGACACTGTAGCTCAACTTAGTAGGGGAATGATTTAATGGTTGACAGTAAATGGAGTAATAGGAAAGGTGCTAATTGAAATGTCTAAGTAAGACTAGATGTACATGTCAATATCAACATTCATGACAGGTTTCATAATGATCGGATCAGGGATGTGGTGATTATGGTGTGCCAAAGGATTTATTGATGCAAAGAGTAAATTCTAAAATGGCCAATGGCAGCCATGTTTATTTCCGAACTACCCCAAAATGAACTGTTCCCATCTACAGCCTTTACAAATCTCATAATGATCTGATCAAAGGTACGACCTGTAGCCTGTGCCAATGGATTAAGTCATGCAAAGAGTAAAATCCAAGATGGCTGCTGGCGGCCATGTTTTTCGGCTGAACGACCCCAAAATAACTCGTTTCCCATCTACATGTCATTGTTAACATCCATGACAAATGTCATGAAGTTCCGACCAAAGCTACGACCTGTAGCCCGCACCAAAGGATTTAGTCATGCAAAGAGTAAAATCCAATATGGCTGCTGGCGGACATGTTTTTTAGACAAATGACCCCAAAAACACTCGTTCCCATCTACATGTTAATATTAACATCCATGATAAATATCATGATGATCAGGCGAACAGTACGACCTGTAGCCCGTGCCAATGGATTGAATTTTGAAATCCAAGATGGCCGCCAGTGGCCGTGTTTTTAGGTCGTATGACCCCAAAATGACTCATTCCCATCTACATGTCAATATCAACATTCATAACAAATTTCATAAAGATCAGACCAAAGGTACGACCTGTAGCCCGCGCCAAAGGATTTAGTCATGCAAAGAGTAAAATCCAAGATGGCTGCTGGCGGCCATGTTTTTGGACCGAACGACCCCAAAATCACGCGTTCCCATCTACATGTCATTGTTAACATCCAAGACAAATTTCATGAAGTTCTGACCAAAGCTACAACCTGTAGCCCGCGCCAAAGAATTTAGTCATGCAAAGAGTAAAATCCAAGATGGCTTCTGGCGGCCATGTGTTTTGGCTGAACGACCCCAAAATCACTCGTTGCCATCTACATTTGTGCATGTCAATATTAACATCCATGACAAATTTCATGATTATCAGACGAACAGTACGAACTGTAGCCCGCGCCATTGGATTGAATTTTGAAATCCAAGATAGCCGCCAGCAGCCATGTTTTTTGGCCAGATGACCCCAAAATGACTCGTTCCCATCTACATGTCAATATCAACATTCATGACAAATTTAATAAAGATCAGACCAAAGGTACGACCTGTAGCCCGCGCCAAAGGATTTAGTCATGCAAAGAGTAAAATCCAAGATGGCTGCTGGCGGCCATGATTTTTGGCTGAACGACCCCAAAATCACTCGTTCCCATCTACATGTCAATATTAACATCCATGACAAATTTCATGATAAGACGAACAGCACGACCTGTAGCCCGCGCCAATGGATTGAATTTTGAAATCCAAGATGGCCACCAGCGGCCATTCGTTCCCATCTACATGTCAAGGTCAACATTCGTGACAAATTTCATAAAGATCAGACCAAAGGTACAACCTGTAGCCCGCGCCAAAGGAAATTGTTGAGGGACACACGCACACACGGACGACGGACGCCAAACCATTGCAATAGCTCAAACTTACAAAGTAAGTTGAGCTAATAATGATCCGACAAAAGATACGACCTGTGGCCCGTGCTAATGGATTGAATTTTGAAATCCAAGATGACCACTGACGGCCATGTTTTTTGGTCAAACGACCCCAAAATGACTCGTTCCCATCTACATTGTACATGTCAATAGCCATGACAAATATCATAATGATCTGACCAAAGGTACGACCTAGGGCCTGTGCCGAAGGATTTAGTCATGAAAAGAGTAAAATCCAAGATGCTCATGACGGCCATGTTTTTTGGTCGAACTACCCCAAAATGACTCATTCCAATCAGCCTGTCATTATGAACATCCATGACAAATTTCATGATAATCAGACCGCGCCAATGGATTTAATTTTGAAATCAAAGATGGCTGCCAGCGGCCATGTTTTTTGGCCAAATTACCCCAAAATGACTCATTCCCATCTACATGTCAATGTCAACATTCATGACAAATTTCATAATAATCTGACCAAAGTTTGGACCTGTAGCCTGTGCCAAAGGATTTAGTCATGCAAAGAGTAAAATCCAAGATGGCTGCTGGCGGCCATGTCTTTTGACCGAATGACCCCAAAAGGACTCGTTCTCATTTACATGTCAAGGTCAACAGCCATGACAAATTTCATGAAGATCCGACCAAAGCTACGACCTGTAGCCCACGCCGAAGGATTTAGTCATGCAAAGAGTAAAATCCAAGATGGCTACTGGTGGCCATATTTTTTGGCCTAACGACCCCAAAATAACTCGTTGTCGTCTACATGTCAATATTAACATCCATGACAAATTTCATGATAAACAGACGAACAGTACGACCTGTAGACCGCGCCAATCTATTTAATTTTGAAATCAAAGATGGCTGCCAGCCGCCATGTTTTTTCGCCAAATTACCCCAAAATGACTCATTCCCATCTACATGTCAATGTCAACATTCATGACAAATTTCATAATAATCTGACCAAAGTTAGTACCTGTAGCCTGTGCCAAAGGATTTAGTCATGCAAAGAGTAAAATCCAAGATGGCTGCTGGCGGCCATGTCTTTTGACCGAATGACCCCAAAAGGACTCGTTCCCATTTACATGTCAAGATCAACAGCCATGACAAATTTCATGAAGATCCGACCAAAGCTACGACCTGTAGCCCGCGCCAAGGATTTAGTCATGCAAAGATTAAAATCCAAGATGTTCATGATGGCCATGTTTTTTGGCCAAACTACCCCAAACTGACTCGTTCCCATCTGCCTGTCATTATTAACATCCATGACAAATTTCATGATAATCAGACGAACAGTACGACCTGTAGACCGCGCCAATCTATTTAATTTTGAAATCAAAGATGGCTGCCAGCGGCCATGTTTTTTAGCCAAATGACCCCAAAATGACTCATTCCCCATCTACATGTCAATGTCAACATTCATGACAAATTTTATGAAGATCAGACCAAAGGTACGACATGTAGCCCGTGCCAAAGGATTTAGTCATGCAAAGAGTAAAACCCAAGATGGCTGCTGGCGGCCATGTTTTTCGGCCGAATGACCCCAAAATGACTCGTTCCCATCTGCATGTCATTGTTAACACCCATGACAAATTTCATGAAGATCCAACTAAAGCTACAACCTGTAGCCTGCACCAAAGAATTTAGTCATGCAAAGAGTAAAATCCAAGATGGCTGCTGGCGGCCATGTTTTTTGGTCGAACAACCCCAAAATGACTCGTTCCCATCTACATGTCAATATTAACATCCATGACAAATTTCATGATGATCAGACAAACAGTACGACCTGTAGAACGCGCCAATGGATTTAATTTTGAAATCCAAGATGGCCACCAGCGGCGATGTTTTTTGGCGAATGACCCCAAAATGACTCGTTCCCATCTACATGTCAATGTCAACATTTATGACAAATTTTATAAAGATCAGACCAAAGGTACGACCTGTAGCCTGCACCAAAGAATTTAGTCATGCAAAGAGTAAAATCCAAGATGGCTGCTGGCGGCCATTTTTTTTGGTCGAACAACCCTAAAATGACTCGTTCCCATCTACATGTCAATATTAACATCCATGACAAATTTCATGATGATCAGACAAACAGTACGACCTGTAGAACGCGCCAATGGATTTAATTTTGAAATCCAAGATGGCCACCAGCGGCCATGTTTTTTGGCGAATGACCCCAAAATGACTCGTTCCCATCTACATGTCAATGTCAACATTTATGACAAATTTCATAAAGATCAGACCAAAGGTACGACCTGTAGCCCGCGCCAAAGGATTTAGTCATGCAAAGAATAAAATCCAAGATGGCTGCTGGCCGCCATTTTTTTTGGCCGAATGACACCAAAAGGACTCGTTCCCATCTACATGTCATTGTTAACATCCTTGACAAATTTCATGAAGATCCGACCAAAGCTACGATCTGTAGCTCGTGCCAAAGGATTTAGTCATGCAAATAGTAACATCCAAGATGGCTGCTGGCGGCCATATTTTTTTGGCCGAACAACCCAAAAATGACTCGTTCCCATCTACATGTCAATATTAACATCCATGACAAATTTCATGAAGATCAGACTAAAGGCACAACCTTGAAATCCAAGATGGCCGCCAAGATGTTTTTCGATCGAAAGACCCAAAAATGATTCATTCCCATCTACCCTGCTGGGAAAAACAAGTGTCCACTTAACCACGGTGCGCTTAGCATTGCCACCGCGGCCGAAATGCAACTACACCGCGGCTCCACTGGCTAACTACAGTTGGACATTGATTTATTTGCCATTCGGCCATGTTGTACAAATGTTGTTGCCGCTGTGTACATTCATCAAACTGAAAAAAGACAATATAAACCAGAAATCTAACCACGGTGTACATACCATTCGGCCCCGTTGTAGTTGCTTTTTGGCCATGGTGTACATGTGTACTTGTCGTTCGGCCGCGGTGTACATGTACCTGCCGCTCGGCCGCGGCGCTCAACTGCAGTTACAAACTCTGACACTGCACCCGAATGGCAAATACACCGTGGTGCCAATGGACACTTGTTTTGTCCAGCAGGGTACATGTCAATGTCAACATTCATGAGTCATGAATCATGACAAATTTCAAAGAGATCAGACTAAAGGCACAACCTGTATCCCGCGACAAAGTAAATTGTTGACGGACACACAGACACACGGATGACGGACGCCAACCCATGGCAATAGCTCAAACTTACAAAGTTGTAAGTTGAGCTAATAAAACGGGATGCGTTGGAATTTTGAAAAATGAATAAAATGAAAACCGTCAGGAGCTCCGAAATAGGGGTGGGCGGGTCACCGGAAACACAGGTATATATTTTTTTGGCTTTACTACTTCGGGGTTCATGCAGTTTGCTGAATTTTTCTTGCGGTAAAAATCCGATGACCACATTGAACCCGCCGTTCATTTCTTACAGCAGTATTACATGGGGTGACACCACTATAGAGGGGGTCAATTACTTAAATCTAGGGAAGTCGATAGCCGAGAGGTACTGTAGTGTACTGGTCTCTCGTGCTAGCGTGCTAGCGTTGTCTCTCGTGCAGAACTCGGTCAGATACCAAGTTTGTAAAGCTGAAAAGTCTCATTTGAGATCACTGAATAAAGATCCGAATGCAAAAATACCGACTTCCCCCATTACAACATCTATCCAGGTATTTTGTTGTTCTGCAGTATGCTGTCTGATTGGGGGTGCAGACATTAATGGCTAGCCTGTGTACATGCCTCGGGGTATCTGGAGAAGTCAGCCCAAAACAAGGTCGGCCACAAGAGAAGTCGGCCCGGGTAAATTAAAGATTGGTCAAGAAAAGTCGGCCCCATTATTATTTTACTGCTTGTTAATGCCTGTGGCACAATAAGATGAGACCGACATTTCGCCACACGGTGTCATAAGGGATTACATCACCTCGTAGCATTCCATTTTATGTGACCATGTTTTGGTCACATGGTGTCAAGGAGGATTATATCACCTCCTGGCAATCCATTTTCTTATCGCGCACTGTCATGGCTTGACGCAGATATGTCGATAGGGTTTGTTAAACGGAAATTTAAATCTGTACCGGAAAAATAGCCATATATACAAGACATGGTATTAGACCAGATACGAACCTTCAAACTTAGTCAGCCAATTAATCTGTAGACCTAAACAATGTCCTGTCATAATTA
This sequence comes from Siphonodentalium dalli, assembly GCA_032622095.1. Taxonomy (NCBI): domain Eukaryota; kingdom Metazoa; phylum Mollusca; class Scaphopoda; order Gadilida; family Siphonodentaliidae; genus Siphonodentalium; species Siphonodentalium dalli. The sequence continues at coordinate 2,269,059 of CP136065.1, forward strand.
TAATGGGCGTCGCGCCAGAGGGATTTCCACATGGAAGCAGTCAGCGAAACGCCGATAAAGATCAACACTAAGTCATATACAATGTAGTGTTGAACAAGGTTTCCGTGACACCTGATATACATGTATGTTACTCAATTGAGTAAACATGTCACTAACTGATGTTAATAGCTGGGCCGACTTCGTACGGGGCCGACTTCTCTGGGGCCGACTTCGTAGCGGGGCCGACTTCTCCTGTATTCCGCCTTGGTGTGTGCACATTAAAGAACGCTACTGCAGTCGCCACAGGGTTATAAAGTTACTAGTACTCGGCCGTGGTAGCACCTGGACCCGACAGGAATGATTAACAGCCCGAGGGCCTATTTATAGACCCGAGACGGAGTTAATCATTCCTGGAGGGCTGTAAAGAAACCAAGGTGCCCGACAAAATCATGCTATTACTATTATTACCACACCGTCCTGGTGTGAGCATGCTTTAATGAAAACAAAGCTTAGCGCTCGCTTCTGTTCAACTTCACCTTAAAATCATGGAATCATGACGTGTGGGTAAAATAATGTTCATCTAATAAAGAACGCCCTCTAAAGTGGTAAAAATATTAAGTAATACATGTAGTGTTAACGTTGGAATCAACAGAAAGATCAGACTTTAATTTTTGAGGCGCGCGATCGCTCTTGCGCCCCATCGCGCGGCTAAAATTGAAAACCAGTGAGCGATCAATTGAGCGCCTAGCCAAATACGGAGAGCGTACAAGAATAAAGAAACAGCTTGAATGTTGTAGCAAAATATCAAATGAATTCTCCAAAACCAACATTCATTGTCGGCATTCATCAAAAGGTGATCCCTCGTGCCACGATGATTGGCAGTTTAAGTTTTTTGACGTCACACGATGTGAAGCGTCAAATGCACTATCTGTCTGAGACTGAATGATTCGAAGCTAAAAATACATTTGAACGATTTCTATGTATGGCTTATAACGTCACATAAATTCCTGGAAAATCAAAGCGAGACCACGTGGCCGGGAGATGTTACCGTATTTATTTCGTCAGCATTGAATCGGAGTATTAAATTAATTCCTTATTAATAATTATGAATTACAATTAATATACCGGGGTAGGAGCATGTACAATATGAAAACACAGTGTGTAACATTCACTTGTGCTAATGGATAGTGGATTAAGCAGTGTTAAACCATCAAAGAGTTTCAATGGACATCCATCGTGAGTAAACTAATTCAATTTACGCAACATTTATGAATGTATTTCCGCTGTTTATTTTATCTTGATAGAAACCGCGCGGCTGGCCAAAACCCAGCGAGCGGGACTATGCGCGCCTACATTTTGTAAACATGAAAGTCTGAAAGATATCTGTATGAATTTGAACTGAATACACATGTACTACCCTGCTCGGCAAAACAAGTGTCCACTTAACCACGGTGCGCTTAGCATTGCCACTGCGGCTGAAATGCAACTGCACAGCGGCTCCACCAGCTAACTACAGTTGGGCCACGGTGTATTTTCCATTCGACCATGGTGTAGTTGCCGCTGTGTGCATTCATTAAACTGAAAAAAGACTTTATAAACCAGAAATCTAACCACGGTGTACATGCCATTCGGCCCCATTGTAGTTACTTTTCGGCCATGGTGTACATGTGTACTTGACGGTCGGCCATGGTGTACTTGCCGCTTGGCCGCGGTGCTCAACTGCAGTTACAAACTCTGACACCGCCGCCGAACGCCAAACACACCGCGGTGCCAATGGACACTTGTTTTGTCCAGCAGGGCAGTACGATTGATCTTTTCAATTTGAAAACAGAAACAATTCTTTTTCAGTCCTAAATCAAATGATTAAATTAATGATAAGCAAATACCTGTGCAACCTTTGATGATTAGAGAACAAATTCAACAATGCCTCCAAGCTCCTGTCGAAAGTAAAAGTGCAATAATCATTATCGAAGAATGACAACGTACCTGTTATAGACTAGATGAGTAGAATGGTGTGAGAACGTGTTGCTTCGACTAGAGTTGAGTTTGGAGTGAATCACATGGCGTCTCTCGGGCCTTCCGTTGGTCTCCGTGTTCCTTCGGCCATTTCCGTCGTTGCTCCGGACTTTACGAGGTCCTACTGATAACCAGACTCACTACACTCCTCCCGTTTCTCTAAAGATGTGATGATCCCTTTAAGATGAGTCCAGCACATGTGGAACGAGTAGCCCCCTTCGTCTTTCCAGTGGCCTCCGATAAGTGTTGTTTCCAGTTCTTCTTAGACAATCCGAAAGGCGAGCCGAGAGAGGTTGTTTTGAGTTCCTGAGCAGGCTAGATCACCCTAAGGCCCTAGAAGTACTCAGGACTTGTTGGATCATGCTTGAAATGTCAGCAGATCACCAGTTTCCCCATTGTTGTCTTAATACTTGTAGTTTAGTCCATAAATCGGCATATAGTTCCTGAGCAGGCTAGATCACCCAAAGGCCCTAGAAGTACTCAGGACTTTTTGGATCATGGTTGAAATGTCAGCGGCTCACCGGTTTATCCATGGTTGTTTTAATACTGTAGTTTGGTTCATAAATCAACATATAGTTCCTGAGCAGGCTAGATCACCCGAAGGCCCTAGAAGTACTCAGGACTTTTTGGATCATGGTTGAAATTACAGCAGATCACCGGGTACCGGGGTACCGTAGAACCGTCCGGCATTGTGTGTCGTGTCAGTCAGCAAATCTATGTGGGACTCACCCCTGATATCCGCTATACATCGTGCCACGTTTCCAACGTACAGCGGACTACCAACTTGAGCACCCACGCTTCCCCGAAATGAGGCGAGTCAGTTTCTAGAAGAAGTCTGTTTGCCGGTATAAGACACAGAGCCTGTTTTTGATGTGAAGTGAAGTGCGCCACCGCCGCTGTAAATCCAAAGTAGCAGTTGGGAAAACTTGTCCTCCACTGCTCCATTTCTTCACGGCCCGCTGTGAAACAGTGAATATGGATTAAATGGTCTCGGGGACAGTAGTCGGAGATAATCTTATGACCCCGGGCGTAGACGTCAGCTTGGTAGTTTCTCGGCCCCCTAAGGTGAAGGATGATGGGTTTTCCACATTCCACCGCCCATTTCGTCATTACTTTCAGGACTCTATCTTGGTTGGCCCAGTATGTGGAGGATACAGTTCTATCCAACCCAATCTCTCCCACCGCTACTACATTTGGAGAGGATACCAGAGCACGGAGTCGTCCCGCATATGAGTTGTAAAGATCCGCTTTTTTGGGGTGTAGCCCCACTGCCGTCTTGAACGGAGACCCCTCCTCAAAAGATGTCGGATATGTAGATGGATCACAGCAAACCATAACACCCCCTATGAGGTTAATTGGTGTAGAAGGCGTTGGACGTGGTCGGTCACTTAGCATATCGTTGAGGGTATATACATCTCGTCCCAGACTATCCCGCATTCGGTCGAGGTGGAAATGTGAGTCGATGGCTACTCTAGCCGATCCAAAAGCATGGGGTGGAGGCGGAAGGAATGGCAAGTCGATTTGGCTTATCCTATTTCGTGGCCGGAATGAAGAATATGGTGAAGTTGTTTCGGTGTTGCTTTCGTCACCGGAATAGGAATCTTTGACAACCCAAAGGGTTCCTGGTTGGATGTCCATCGATTCGGTGAAAGAAGAGATACCATGAGTCTCAAATGACTCTTCACCCATGGCAGGTTCCGGTGAATCAGGAGTGACGGACGGAGGGGCGGAAGAAAGGTTACCCCGAGCAGCAACTTGAACCGGACCCCTGACCGGTTCTGATGAGTCATTTGTGGTGGAATAAAAGATACCCGGAGGAATGGCAGCTTCCGGTGAGACTATCGTGGCGGAAGAAAAGATGCCCAAGGCAGCGGACTGGGTTACACCCATGGCAGGTTCCGTTGCAGCTGTTGTGGCGGAAGAAAAGATACCCAAGGCAGAAGCCTGGGTTACACACATGGCACGTTCCGGTGAGGCTGTTGTGGCGGAAGAAAAGATACCCATGGCAGGTTCCGGAAAGACTATCGTGGCGGAAGAAAAAATACCCTGGGCTTCACCTATGGCAGAGAAGATACTCTGAGCAGCAAGCAGGGTTTCATCCGTAGTTGATTCAGACGAAATGGTCGTGGCGAAGAAAAGCTACTAAGGGCAGCGGGCTGGGCCATATCCTTGGCAGGTACCTCCTCAATTGAGAGTGGTTCTGACGAAAGTTGTGACGCTCTGTTACAAGCTCTAAGGCGAGTGGAAGCGGCTTTGGTAACAAAGTGACTCAGTCGGCCGGGTGCCAGTTTCTGGAATTTATGTTGCTCTTCTGCGGAAAGATATATTAATAGGCTGCAGAGAGGACGCCAATGTAGAAGAGCGGCCACACAATTTACTGGATGTAGTGAATAACCTGATACAGCTTTCCAGTTATAAGTAGTTGTGAGATAATTCTGCAGAGTTGACATTATACCCTCGCACTCTGGTATGATCGGAGTATTCGTTGGAATAGAGACGGGACTCTGTTGGCTTTTCATGATGAGATCGGACAAGGAACATTGTACTCTTGTTGCCAGGAATAGGAGTACCGATTCCAAATCTTCCGGAAGAGGTTTGTCCATGGTTCGTGTCTCCCAGACTGTCATGGGTAGATGGCAGATCATAAAGTGTCTCTTAAGCTTTTTAGGGTGCGAGTGACAAAGCGGGCATAGAGATGACGTTTCCTTGACCGTGGCGGACTTATTGTTCTGGGCATGTTGAGAAGAGATGACCGTTGAGTCCGATCTGGGACGTAGAAAAACTCTTCTTGTTATCCCCGACGACACGGATGAGGCGGGATACGTAGGTGGAATGAAAACGGTGGATGCAGTATTCTGCGGTTCGGGATGTTCCATCGTTGACTGGACGAACTTGACTTTTCGGGTCAAGGAGGAGCAGCTGGATGCCGGTACAGAGAGATTATCCTTCCCTAACAATGAACCCTGGTAGGCCCCCACGTGATGCTGAGGAGGAGGTGAATGTATTGTCGAGTCCTCAGGCGATACTTGAAGACGGACCGGAGTAGATACGGGGAGATTCTCCACTGGAAGAAGTACCCGAGTGTCCCGAGGTGGTTGGTCTTGTGAAGAATCCATTGGCTTAACCCCTGAGTTGAAGAGTTCTGGACTCGTCCCTCTGAAGAAGGTGGTGGCAGTTTCGTATCTAGTGAACGTTTCCCGATTTTAGTTGAGGGTGGAAAACGAGATGAAATAGGAGATTGCCGTCGTCGCTTATCCAGAAATGCATGACGGTGAGAAGGATGTCTCGGACGCGGACTTCGTTGCCTGGCTCGAGTCTTTAAAGGTGACCTACTCCTATCTCTAGCATACCTGTAGCGTGCGCTCGGGTGATGTGGTTGGTGATGAGACGAAGCCTGGTGGGATGGTTCTGGAAGATCTCTACCCCGTAAAGAACGTGGAGCAGTTCCCGGGGCACTGAGGGATGACCCCTGACGATTTTCCACAGAATAGTTCCTATCAGACGTCCGTCTATTACATGTGGAGGTAGATACGGAAGAAAAGGAGTTCCCGTATAAAATTTTGCTTCCCTTTGTACGAATATCCTCATATGAAGAGGGGTTGAAATATGATGAAGTATGTGTCGAATGAGGGCGGATTCTTCTAGATTTTCCATCTAAACGCGGAATATTCTCATCTATCCAGCGGTTTGAGAGTATGGATTCCGCATTACGTCGGCATTCAATAATCCACCGGGCCTCCTTCAAGTTTACTGCCAGATTATATTGCTGGAGGATTAACTCCTTTATATTTAAGGTAGAAATGTCCCGGTCGAATCCCAATTCGTTGAAAAAAACATTATTGTTTAAGAGGCGGCGTTGACCGCATGCATCCTTGACTCGTTCCGTGATCCTTGCAGCTCTCTGCCAACTTCTCGGTGGCGATTTATCCTGTTCCATCTTAATGTTATTGAAAGATTATTAACTTATAGAAAGATTATTCACATGTTGATATACATCCCCTTGAAAAGACGAGATTCTATGGAAGAGATGTCCCACGATGACTGGTTCCGGAGAGAAGATTATATCGGTGCAATGCGATGTCCCGAACCGATGTCGACGAAAAGATGCTGATATCATGGAAGAGATGTCGCCAGCTGAACAGGTTTAATCATACAGGTATGAAACATGGACACATCAGTTCGAAGAAATATTCCGATAAAATCCTAGTTCATTGATGTCGGCGGAAAGATTCTGCGACTTCACTTGAAGAGACGAGATTCCATGGAAGAGATGTCCCAAGTTGACTGATTCCGGGAAGAAGATTATACCCGGTCGAAGCCATAACCCGAGCAGATGTCGAAGGACAGATTCTGTGGACCCATGGAAGGGGTATCCTGCCCCGTTACTAGATTGGTGTAACACGTAGCCGTACCTGGAAGGTAAGGACCCTATTAAGGACATGTACACGTCTAGGTTTAAAGCACAAAGAGGGCATATTGTGAGTAAATCTTGGTGGGAATACCCCAATAGTACCCTATGTTAGACTTTCCGAATGGGTTGTCATTGGCAATTTCGACAGAGAAAGATGTCCATGTGTTTTGCATCGTCTGCCGAAATTTTTACACAGGGGCCATGAAACCACTCTTCACAGGTGTTACATTGGATCATAAACCCTTCCTCAGCACGATGGCAAAAACAATATTCGGTTTTGTTTTTTTGGGGTCACTAACGACAGTTCCTTCCTGATCGTTTTAATCCAAGGTGGAATAGTCTTACCTTTCCTTTGTCGGATTCTGTCTGGTAGGTAACAACCCATAGTCCCTTAGATTCTTACCTCATACAGAAAAGGTGAAATTTTCTTGGTAATTATACTGGGACCTGTCCAATCAGGACTCACCTTTTTACCTTTCTTTTTCAAGGTTGTATTATAGGTCTCGACTAAGTCGCCCGGACTAAACGGGTTGTCCATAAAGCTTTTCAGCCATGGTGGCACTTCCCGGTCCAGGCATAACTTCATTCTATCGTGGTTGGTGGTGTATTCTGTTTTTTGCAGTCGTATGACATACAGGTATGGGGTTAATATCTTGAATATTATGGCCGGTCCTTTCCAAACAGGTGCTAGTTTTTTCGGTGTACCCTTTACAACAGCGGTGTCCAAAATATACACCAGCTCTCCCGGTCGATAAATATTTTGTATAATTTTCGTATCATAATCTCTCTTAGTTCTTTCTTGTGTGGTTTCCAAAATCTCCCGAGCCACCTCGTGGGCCTCTCTAATCTTTTTTACTAATATGTCCAGGTATTCATGGACGCCCACCTCTTCGGGACTTGGATCTCCGAACATTAGAGATGCTGGTTGGTTTACTTCTCGGCCTAGCATCAGCTTATTGGGTGTAAAGCCGGTGTGACGATTTACCGAGGATCGTAGAGCTCCGGCAATTTGGGGTAGGTATTTGTCCCACTGTGTCAGACATTTATCTACAAAGCAGCGAACAGCGGCCATCAGTGTCTTGTTTTGGATCTCTGCTTGTCCATTCCCCGATGGTCGATAAGCCGTGGTTCTGGTCTTGTGGATTTTCATCAAGCTACACATTGCCGTGAACAATTTACTCTGAAAGTTTGCTCCTTGATCTGTGAAAATTTGGAAGGGGTAGCCGAATCTTGCAAAGAATTCGTTTATCGCTGCCTGAGCTGTGATCTCTGCTGTTTGGGATGGTAATGGGATGCATTCTACCCATTTTGTAAATTGGTCTACCATTACCAGAACGTATTCTGCCCCTCGTTCCGTTGTTGGCAGTGGCACTAGGAAATCAAGGTGAACACGTTCCATTGGGTAACCGGCATGAAATACAATTAGGGGATTTTTTGCTTTCCTATTCGGCTTTTTGCTTTGGTTACATCTCTGACAGCCTGCCACAAATCGTTTCACGTCTGTGCTGAGATTATGCCAGATGAAGTTTTGTTTCACGCGCTCCAGGGTTCGTTCTATTCCCTGGTGGCCTGCCGCTGGAATATCATGGCACCTTCGCATGGCTTGTCCTTGTAGGTCCCAAGGCAGGACTCTTACCAGCACATCATTTTTATTCTTCATCCACAAAACTCCATCAATAATCTGTAATCTGTCCTTGTTAATCCATAGGTATTTGGACGTTGGGCTCGAGCCGAATAATTCACCCTCTTGTTGGTTTCTATCTGGTTTCATCCAACCTAATACCTTGCTCAGGTTGTTATCATCTTCTTGCGCAGTTTTGAGTTCCTCTGTGGAGTAGACTTGGAAGGGTAATGAATCAGCGAGTACTTGACTGGCTGTGACAATTTCCAGATGTGGACACTCCACAGAGTAGCCAATCTCCACAATGCTTCCTTCCACCACCCGTTGTACCTGTACCTTATTTGTGATTGGATCTTTCATTTCATTCCCACCTACCTTTCCACCGTCGATCTCACCCTGCTTACCTGTATCGATCGTCCATTTCTTTGTCAGCTGTTTGTTGACTTACCTCAACTGAATCCCCTTTGGGACTATATGTATTAACGACGACAGGCATTAATGAGAAATGTTCCTCCCTTGGTGAACATCCCGGAGCATTGCAAAGTATTTCTCCATCAGGATCCCATGGCCACAGCCTGGGACATTTCAGACCCCCACTGGAGGTGCTGCCGATTGTATCCCAAGCGTTGTGGGCTTGGATTTGATTTATCCTCGTAAGAGGAATAACATCATCAACTTCGTCATAAAACTGTCCCCATTTCTCTTTTGCCTTTTGACAGTATTGGCACCCCTTACATAGAAGATCATTCAGTTCCACTCCAGCCTTATAATTTCGGCAATGGTCTTCCTCCGTCAGCCTGGACAAAGCATCTGCATTCTGATGTTTAACTCCTGGTCTATGCTGAATGGTCATCTGATACTGGCTCAGCTCTTCGAGCCAACGAGCGATTTGACCTTGTGGCTGTTTAAAATTCAGTAACCAGGTTAGACTAGCATGATCTGTCCTGGTGATGAAAGGACGTCCCAGCAGATAGTGCCGATACATTCTGGTAAACACTACCACTGCTAGGAGTTCTTTCCTAGTGGTACAGTAATTTCTCTGTTCTTTATTCAATGCCAGACTTCCGTATGCTATTACTTTCTCCACTCTGCCCTGGATCTGTTGCAATTCAGCGCCGACTGCTTTGTCGGAGGCATCTGCATCTAGGATAAAGGTACCCGATTCCTCGGGCAATGCCAACACCGGGGGTGACGTTAGAGCTTCTTTAAGTGCTTTGAAGGCCTCCATCTGTTCTTTCTTGTCCCCATTCAAATGACACCTTCTTCCCCGTCAGGAGATATAAAGGAGCCGCAAGTGTTGAGAAATTTTTCACAAACACTCTGTGATAGCTTGCCAATCCTAGAAATCTCTCTACGTCTTTGCAGTTTTTAGGAATAGGCCAGTTTTTGGCTGTGTCGCATGATTTATCAGTCATGGCCATACCCTTGCCATCTATCATCCTACCCAAAAACTCTTTTCTTTGAAATAGATAGAATTTTCTGGGTGTCAATCGTAACTCATATTTACGAAACCTGTCTAGGACTGTACGTAAATTGGCTACGGACTCCGGGAATGATTCTGAGACAACCAAAACGTCGTCCAAGAAGGCGAGGGTAATGTTCCAGTTTAAACCGTGCAATACAAGGCTCATAGCGAGTTGCACAAACCGAAAGCGAGTCGTTTATGATGAAAACTACCATATTTCGTCAAGAATGCTGTCTTGTGGCGATCACTCTCTTTGATAGGAATTTGCCAGTACGCCGAATTTCCATCCAGATGGCTAAAGTACCTCTTCTTACTCAGCACATCTAGGCATTCTGATAGTATGGGAATCGGCCAGACGTCTTTCTTCGTCACTGAGTTTAAACGTCTGTAATCTAAGCACCAGCGAATTGCTCCGCAACGTTTTTTAACTAATACTGGCGCCGCTGCCCATTCTGAATTGCTGGGCTCAATGACCCCTGCCTCCAGCATTTGGTCCAGTAATTTCTTTTCTTCTGAGAGGAATGATATTGGTGTTCGTCTCAAATCTACTTTGATGGGTTTCGCATTATTGGTGTCAATCGTGTGTTCTAGGGCGACAAAGTTTCCCAGATCAAAATCAGTCTTTGCCAAAACATCGGCGTACTCTATCAGCAATCGTTTCAGGTGTTCTTTCTGGTCTTCATCTAAGGTTTCTGCAGAGCGATGATACAGTTCTTGTACATGTTCCGGAACCCGTTCCGGGCACACATCCGGGGATTGAGAAACCGATTGCACTGTGACTTCGGAGATCTCTTTCAAGAACTGTATTTCTGTGGCATTGGCAACCATTTGACCGCTCTTGAGTTTCAGATAGTTGTCAGAGGTATTGACAAGGCAAACCACTGGTTGAATGCCTTCATTTTGAGCTGATCGTGGTACTATCATATCAGGGTGATAAATTCCTTCTATCATATAGTTATCCCGAATACCATTGACCGTACACTTACAGAGTCTCACTTGATGGGGTGCGACTACTGTTCTCTTAACAACCCGGACTGGAATTCCCCCATATATGGTGGAGTCGCCCGAGCATTCCATTTTAATAGCTTGTTTATTCAGCCACAGCTCTCCATTTGCAATATCAATCATACCTCCCTCATGCCTTAGAAAATCCAGGCCCAACAACATGTCGTCCTCGATGGGTGCCACATAAAGACAATGTTGAAACTCATGTTTACCGATGTGGGTTTAGTCACAAATGCTTTCATTGATAGGTTCCGACCAGCTGTGTGCATCACAGCTTGACGTTGTACCTCAGGTGGATGTTGCCAACGTTGGAAAAGTTTATCGGAAATTATCGTAACTTCTGCCGCACTGTCGACTACCGCTGACACAACTGTTCCATGTACCCTCACTGGGACGTATAACATGGCATTCTTTTTCACCTGTTGGACGGTAAAATGTACCATGTCTGGGTCCTCATTGGGTGTCATGTTTTGCTGTTCCGCTCTGGCATCCTTTGTAATGTCACCCACTTCGAGATGGGTATTTACAGTTCTGTGGGATTCATTGCTGCTATTTACATTGCCATCCGTTGTGTCTTCAGAAGTTAAAATTTGTACATTACCTACTTCTTTATCCATTGTGCCATCGGTGGATATGTCTCTTCTTGCACCTGGGCCTTTAGTACACTCCCACTGGTTCATGGGACCGGAAAAAATACGGGTCGGACTTAGGCCTCTATCGACGACCCGGAGTCGTTTAAATTTGGTTTTGTGTCGAATTTCACAAATTTCTTCCTCTCTGCCGACTTTTTTGACGGGCAACTGGCCTGGTAATGACCTTCGCCTCCGCAAAAAAAACAGGTAACCCCGTCATTTTTCCGCATAGGCGAGGGGCTTCGAGACCTGGCCTTTCCCGAACAAAGCTCCAGAAGTTTGTCCAACTTTCCTGCCAACCCACTCACAGATGATTCTAATGAATTCACTCTGCTGGTCATCGAGCCTTGTTGGGTAGCCCCTAAATTACCTGTACTCCATCTATCTCCACGACTCCGCGGATCCGAGTCAGACTCCGAACCCGAGCGCCCCTCGTAACGTGCATTTCGAAATGTACGATTCGGGTTACGATAGGTACGATCCGGGCTATTCTGATTGTACCGATACGGAGTCCTTTCTCTCCCTCTAAATGCAGCTTGGTCTCTACTCTGGTACAACTGTTTAATAACAGGTTCATCGTCATCAGTCTCGATGGTTGCTTGCGCCACCTTGGTCTCTTTCTTAGCATCTTTTCCAAATATCGCGTGGCTATTCTGGTGAAACATATGTGCCTTTTCTATTGCTGCCTCTAATGTAGTTAGCTCCATATTGGCTATATATTGACCACACTCCTTGTTGTTCAAACCCTGACTGAACCTGAATATCGCTTGCCGTTGCTGTATGCCATCCGGTGCATCAGCGAACGCTCGAATGGCCAGTTTTTGCACTCTGTCTGCCCAATCATCGAGTGCTTCATTGTCATATTGAGTTGCCACGGACAAGTCGACTTGCGCCTTCTGTGGACGGTCATGAGACTCAAATCGCCTCCGAAGTCTGTGTATTAACTCCAGGTAGGCGAGATCATCATGTCTGTCGATCAGAGCGCAATATTCCGCAGCCGAGCCTTCCAGACACCATACCAATTTTTCATTGGCAACATAATCATTCCACTGCTGTCGAGTGGCATATGGGAGGAATTTTGACTCAAACACTGTCCATGACGAACTGCCGTCAAACTTCAGACGAGCAGGTATTTTGTCGTTCCTATGGCGCCCCTCGTTCCATTCCTCGTCCCCCTGTCGCCTCTCCCGGTAGTTATGTCTGTCCAATCTCCTGTGTCTATCGGGCGATTGTGGTACTACTGGTTGCTGAACCGCGGGCTGTGGCAAGACTGGAGTTAGTTGTGGCGGCCTCACTGGTGGTAGGTTTACTGGCGGTGGTGGTATGTTCAGAGGCGGAAATGCCATCTGCGGTAATGGTGCCGGTATATACGATGGTAGTTGGGGGTAATATCCTTGACCCCCGTTAGCACCGGTTGCTGCTGGCCAAACGCATGCCCATACCCATATCCCGGACATCCCGGATATGTGGGAGGTAGGGCAGGGGTCATGTTAGGCATTTGGAAACCCATTGAACGGGGTGTGGTCACCGAAGGAATTGATGACCGTGTTGGTAAAACATGCGTCACCGAAGTTGTTGATGATGCCGTCATATGTGCCTGTGTTGTATACACTGTTGTTGTTGTTGATGCCACTGATGCATCCGTCAATGTGAACATTTGTCCACTGGCTGCAATTGCTGGGCCGGTCGATGAATTGAACACTGGGTCCGACTGGGGCATATGGCCTGACTGATCCACTCCCCTCTCAGAAGCCCGATGCCCGACAGCATCCCTGATTTTTACATCGCCATCCCACTGTGAATCGCTGTGTCCATTCACCTCTTTATCTCTCTTCCTTGACACCATGAAGTCATGTGATTCATGCAACACAATGTTATACTGGTCGGCAAGTTTATCGTATTTCTTTTTCATCTCCTCAGCGTCTCTACGATTTCGGTTCATCTCCTCACGATTTCGGTCGGCAAGTTCATCGTATTTGTTCTTCATCTCCTCAGCGGCTCTACGATCTCGGTCGGCAAGTTCATCGTATTTTTTCTTCAACTCCGCTTCTCTACGATCTTGCTCCTCTCGTCTCATTAAGTGTTCCCTGTGGAGGTGCTGTTCATGGTTCATAATGACCTCATCTACACCTCCCTCATCTGATGACATATCAAAGAGTGGAAATCCTGGTATCTTTGGTCGCGCACCTGAACCAGACTGATTCACAGGTGACGAATGTCTGAAATGTGCTCCACTTACCGGATGTGCATGCATCATTGATTGTTCAAGATCACCTACCTCACTTTTGTTGGCAGTGTCCCCACTGCGGTAGACCCCCCTATCCCTGTATGATAAGCAATGTCATGATGGGGACGTGGTATGATATCGGTAGGTTTCGGAGACCGGAAATCCATTATGGGCAGTTTAGAACAAACCTGAGCCCCAATGATATCGATCAGAGTTCGCCGGTCCTGGATGTTACCCACTTCGGCCAAGTGCTGCGCAATTTTAGTTGCAGACTTTTCTCCAATACCCGGTATAAGTAGCAAATCATCCATCGCCAAAAAGTTTATCTGAATTGCACTCTGGCTGGACATGTTATGCATGTTGTTTGTTCGCACGGGACCAAAATAAAAAATTAACAATCGATAATCTTATAGTTTGGCCGTATGCAAAACAAATTGCACCAGTGTTGAACAATATTGAAAGAGTTACGTAAAGAATAAGTTCGCACGGGACCAAAACCAAAATATTCCGGTCTAGCCTTATGCTAAACACATGGAAATAGAACTCTGGTTAATAACGAAAGACATAACATGTGACACTATAAACATAAATACTACACAACAATATTCAGCTGAAATAACTTTTTATGTAGCACAGAATTATCGCGCACAGTCCAATCTATAGATTACGCGAATGTCTGTCTCAAAAAATATGAGACCAAGAGATAGACATGGAACCGAAGCTGTGCCACAAGCGATGCCTATGAAAGTTAGATTGAGTGCGATATCTAAGAATGAAACCATTCCATCATAGACCAAAGCCCTCAATGTATTAAACTGACGATTGGAAATATATAGGGAAAATGCGTAAACGCGAGTGAAAGTTTGCAAAATTATCGCAATAACTATTTTGATCGTGGTTGCACACTATCTCAATAGCTCACTATGATTTACCAAGTTAATTATCTCTCACCGAGAAAGCGTCAAAATTTAATCTGAAAAATTATGTGTAAATCACAAACAAATCAACAGAACTGAAGTGAAGAATTGGGAGATATCGGGGGTCATGATAGCCATTGACCATGTTCATCGCACATTAATAAAATACAAAAAACCCAAAACATGTAGAAAGCAAGCAAAACGCAAGAAAATTGTGAACAGTCTCAAACTTGACAGTTTCGATGAGGCAGTAATACCTGGCGAAACCGGTAAAAGTCTGATATGAAATGAACTTGGCAGATGAGGAATCAAAATTCCCTTACCAAGTCAATATTTGTAGTGCCATAAGCCCGACAATATTTACGACAGTGCGAGAAAAATGGCTGTGACAACATGTTGAATACTGAAGGTGACAACCCCAAAAATCATGTAAAGTTACAGTAAACTACGCACAAGAGAAGAAAGCTTTAATATATAATTGCAATGACGGGGAAAAACACAAAAACCATTTGCATCATACACAATCAAAAATGAAATACGAAGATCACAAGAAGAGCTACGAATCAAATGAAAACTGTTTATTATTATCAAAAAACATTTATAGCATACAGAACACAAACATAATTGAACAATCAAATGACCTGGGTGGGAAGCTTACAAACTGAAAGTAGGTCAAAACACTGCTGAAAGCATACCAAGCAGAATGGTGACCTAATGCACGGCTCGATATGCAGGGTTTGCAGTGGAAAATATTTGTAGTGGCCATGCTGAAACGAAAAGAGGTTATGGACTGATATTTGAATTCCTACAAATGTCACAAAAAATGAAAATACGAAAATATAACAAACACAATACTTACTGAGAGGTAATTGTACTAAATTTAAATTACGCGGTGGTTTAGTCGCGAGACAGAAAAACAAAACATGCTTTCCTCAAAATGGCGGATATTGCCGAATCGAGGGTGAAGGTTCCAAGATGGCGGACGGCCTCCCGCACCAAAAATGTCAAAGAAATTGAACCGAAAAGGATGATACAAATAATGATTTACGCGATTTTAAACGAGTGAATTTAAGGTTAGCATGGATAGGAAAACATCATCGTCGCCATTATCGGAGAATGACAACGTACCTGTTATAGACTAGATGAGTAGAATGGTGTGAGAACGTGTTGCTTCGACTAGAGTTGAGTTTGGAGTGAATCACATGGCGTCTCTCGGGCTTTCCGTTGGTCTCCGTGTTCCTTCGGCCATTTCCGTCGTTGCTCCGGACTTTACGAGGTCCTACTGATAACCAGACTCACTACATCATGTCACAAACACAGTTTACACATGATGTCATGAAATTGAATACACCTAACATTGAATTACCTAGTCTTCGTGTATCTGTGGTACACAATAATCCATACAATCCTCAAAACAACATTCATTGTTGCAAATTACATGAAACACAGATCAATCACTCGTTGATTTTTCAATTTCGTGCCATGTGGGGCCTTGACCTTGTAGTGGAGAAATCGGTGTATATAAAGTGTTTGTCGACGCCGATGCCGGCTCTAAATAAAAGTGTAATGTCTAGCTTCTTCGTTGTTTCTCAGTGGATGTGAATGCGATTTGGTATGTGTGTCCGGGTTGGGTCATGGATGATATTGATTATCGCACATGCACATTTAAATTTGATTTGTTTTTTTAATTTACAAATTTCGAGTAGAAGATTTGTTTACAATCGAGATGGCTAATCACGAACTGTGCCACGGTAATATTTTACCGAATGCCATGTTATCAGACTAGAAAGGCTGTGATTAATCCTCGATTAATCTATTATTTGATTGAGTCTCTGAATGACTCAGTGAGGACAATTAAAACTTGAAGTGATCATCGGCAATCGTTGTTGTTGTACTTGTATGTAAATTCCTCCTTCGCGGTTGTCTTCGGAGCACGCTGCTCTCCTAACTCACTACCGTTACTAACAGTCGATTGTGTTGAAGTGAAGAAAACGTAATTCTTCGATCAGTTTCTGCTGGAGTCTGCGCAGTAACCTCCCGGAAGTCACGTGTGAAATTTACAAAAAAGCATACACGCTATTTTCGCTCTTGGTATAGAAATATAGAAAAATTAGATGACGTCATAATTCACACGCATTTAGGTATAAACACCCACTGGGGTGGTTGCTATAATTGGACTAAAACAGTCACTGGGCATATAAATTCTGCAAATATTGTCATAACATCACATGTTTCTGCCAAATTAAGGGGTCTCCATTGTTCTAATTGGATTAAAATAGTCACTGGTCATATAAATTCTGCAAATATTGTCATAACATCACATGTTTCTGCTAAAGTAAGGGGTCGCCATTGTTCTAATTGGATTAAAACAGTCAATGGGCATATAAATTCTTCAAATATTGTCATAACATCTCATCTTTCTGCCAAATTAAGGTGTCCCCATTGATCTAATTGGACTGAAACAGTCACTGGGCATATACATTCTGCCAATATCGTCATAACATCACATGTTTCTGCCAAATTAAGGGCTCTCCATTGTTCTAATTGAATTAAAACAGTCACTGGGCATATAAATTCTGCAAATATTGTCATAACATCCAATGTTTCTGCCAAATTAAGGTGTCCTCATTGTTCTAATTAGACTAAAACAGTCACTGGGCATATACATTCTGCAAATATTGTCATAACATCACATGTTTCTGCTAAAGTAAGAGGTCCCCATTGTTCTAATTGGATTAAAACAGTCACTGGACATACAATGTACATGTATAAATTCTGCAAATGTTGTCATAACATCCCATGTTTCTGCCAAATTAAGGTGTCCTCATTGTTCTAATTAGACTAAAACAGTCACTGGGCATATAAATTCTGCCAATATTGTCATAACATCCCATATTTCTGCCAAATTAAGGGGTCACCATTGTTCTAATTGCACTAAAACAGTCACTGGGCATATAAATTCTGCAAATATTGTCATAACATCCCATGTTTCTGCCAAATTAAGGTGTCCGCGTTGTACTAATTAGACTAAAACAGTCACTGGGCATATACATTCTGCAAATATTGTCATAACATCCCATGTCTCTGCCAAATTAAGGGGTCTCCATTGTTCTAATTGGACTAAAACAGTCACTGGGCATATAAATTCTGCAAATAGTGTCATAACATACCATGTTTTTGCCAAATTAAGGGGTCCCCATTGTTCTAATTGGACTAAAACAGTCACTGTGTATATAAATTCTGCAAATATTATCATAACATGACATGTTTCTGCTAAATTAAGAGGTTCCCATTGTTCTAATTTGATTAAAACAGTCACTGGGCATATAAATTCTGCAAATATTGTCATAGCATCCCATGTTTCTGCCAAATTAATGTATCCCCATTGTTCTAATTAGACTAAAACAGTCACTGGGCATATCAATTCTGCAAATATTGTCATAACACCCCATGTTTCTGCCAAATTAAGGGGTCCCCATTGATCTAATTGGAATAAAACAGTCACTGGGCATATCAATTCTGCAAATATTGTCATAACATCACATGTTTCTGCCAAATTAAGGGGTCCCCATTGTTCTAATTGGATTAAAACAGTCACTGGGCATATAAATATTTGCAAATATTGTCATAATATCCCATGTTTCTGCTAAATTAAGGGGTCCCCATTGTTCTAATTGGATTAAAACAGTCAATGGGCATATAAATTCTTCAAATATTGTCATAACATCTCATCTTTCTGCCAAATTAAGGTGTCCCCATTGATCTAATTGGACTAAAACAGTCACTGGGCATATAAATTCTGCAAATATCATCATAACATCACATGTTTCTGCCAAATTAAGGGCTCCCCATTGTTCTAATCGGACTAAAACAGTCACTGGGCATATAATTTCTGCAAATATTGTCATAACATCCAATGTTTCTGCCAAATTAAGGTGTCCTCATTGTTCTAATTAGACTAAAACAGTCACTGGGTATATAAATTCTGCAAATATTGTCATAACATCTAATCTTTCTAACAAATTAAGGGGTCCCCATTGTTCTAATTGGACTAAAACAGTCACTGGGCATATAAATTCTGCAAATATTGTCATAACATCCCATGTTTCTGCCAAATTAAGGGGTCCCCATTGTTCTAATTGGACTAAAACAGTCACTGGGCATATAAATTCTGCAAATATTATCATAACATCACATGTTTCTGCTAAATTAAGGGGTCCCCATTGTTCTAATTTGATTAAAATAGTCACTGGGCATATAAATTCTGCAAATATTGCCATAGCATCCCATGTTTCTGCCAAATTAAGGGGTCTCCATTGTTCTAATTGAACTAAAACAGTCACTGTGCATATCAATTCTGCAAATATTGTCATAACACTGATAACACCCCATGTTTCTGCCAAATTAAGGGGTCCCCATTGATCTAATTGGAATAAAACAGTCACTGGGCATATCAATTCTGCAAATATTGTCATAACATCACATGTTTCTGCCAAATTAAGGGGTCTCCATTGTTCTAATTGGATTAAAACAGTCACTGGGCTTATACATTTTTGCAAATATTGTCATAATATCCCATGTTTCTGCTAAATTAAGGGGACCCGTTGTTCTAATTGGATTAAAACAGTCAATGGGCATATCAATTCTGCAAATATTGTCATAACACTGATAACACCACATGTTTTTGCCAAATTAGGGGGCCCCCATTGATCTAATTGGAATAAAACAGTCACTGGGCATATCAATTCTGGAAATATTGTCATAACATCACATGTTTCTGTCAAATTAAGGGGTCTCCATTGTTCTAATTGGATTAAAACAGTCACTGGGCATATACATTTTGCAAATATTGTCATAATATCCCATGTTTCTGCCAAATTAAGGGGTTCCCATTGTTCTAATTGGATTAAAACAGTCAATGGGAATATAAATTCTTCAAATATTGTCATAACATCCCATGCTTCTGCCAAATTAAGGTGTCCCCATTGATATAATTGGACTAAAACAGTCACTGGGCATATAAATTCTGCAAATATTGTCATAACATCACATGTTTCTGCCAAATTAAGGGGTCTCCATTGTTCTAATTGGATTAAAATAGTCACTGGGCATATAAATTCTGCAAATATTGTCATAACATCACATGTTTCTGCTAAAGTAAGGGGTCGCCATTGTTCTAATTGGATTAAAACAGTCAATGGGCATATAAATTCTTCAAATATTGTCATAACATCTCATCTTTCTGCCAAATTAAGGTGTCCCCATTGATCTAATTGGACTAAAACAGTCACTGGGCATATACATTCTGCCAATATCGTCATAACATCACGTGTTTCTGCCAAATTAAGGGCTCTCCATTGTTCTAATTGGACTAAAACAGTCACTGGGCATATAAATTCTGCAAATATTGTCATAACATCCAATGTTTCTGCCAAATTAAGGTGTCCTCATTGTTCTAATTAGACTAAAACAGTCACTGGGCATATACATTCTGCAAATATTGTCATAACATCACATGTTTCTGCTAAAGTAAGAGGTCCCCATTGTTCTAATTGGATTAAAACAGTCACTGGACATACAATGTACATGTATAAATTCTGCAAATGTTGTCATAACATCCCATGTTTCTGCCAAATTAAGGTGTCCTCATTGTTCTAATTAGACTAAAACAGTCACTGGGCATATATTTTCTGCCAATATTGTCATAACATCCCATATTTCTGCCAAATTAAGGGGTCACCATTGTTCTAATTGCACTAAAACAGTCACTGGGCATATAATTTCTGCAAATATTGTCATAACATCCCATGTTTCTGCCAAATTAAGGTGTCCTCGTTGTACCAATTAGACTAAAACAGTCACTGGGCATATACATTCTGCAAATATTGTCATAACATCACATGTTTCTGGCAAATTAAGGGGTCTCCATTGCTCTAATTGGATTAAAACAGTCACTGGGCATATAAATATTTGCAAATATTGTCATAACATCTCATCTTTCTGCCAAATTAAGGTGTCCCCATTGATCTAATTGGACTAAAACAGTCACTGGGCATATACATTCTGCAAATATCATCATAACATCACATGTTTCTGCCAAATTAAGGGCTCCCCATTGTTCTAATCGGACTAAAACAGTCACTGGGCATATAATTTCTGCAAATATTGTCATAACATCCAATGTTTCTGCCAAATTAAGGTGTCCTCATTGTTCTAATTAGACTAAAACAGTCACTGGGTATATATATTCTGCAAATATTGTCATAACATCCCATGTTTCTAACAAATTAAGGGGTCCCCATTGTTCTAATTGGACTAAAACAGTCACTGGGCATATAAATTCTGCAAATATTGTCATAACATCCCATGTTTCTGCCAAATTAAGGGGTCCCCATTGTTCTAATTGGACTAAAACAGTCACTGGGCATATAAATTCTGCAAATATTATCATAACATCACATGTTTCTGCTAAATTAAGGGGTCCCCATTGTTCTAATTTGATTAAAACAGTCACTGGGCATATAAATTCTGCAAATATTGTCATAGCATCCCATGTTTCTGCCAAATTAAGGGGTCTCCATTGTTCTAATTGAACTAAAACAGTCACTGTGCATATCAATTCTGCAAATATTGTCATAACACTGATAACACCCCATGTTTCTGCCAAATTAAGGGGTCC
Organism: Siphonodentalium dalli; assembly: GCA_032622095.1. Lineage (NCBI taxonomy): Eukaryota > Metazoa > Mollusca > Scaphopoda > Gadilida > Siphonodentaliidae > Siphonodentalium > Siphonodentalium dalli. Next base: position 2,290,011 of record CP136065.1, read on the forward strand.
CCATTGATCTAATTGGAATAAAACAGTCACTGGGCATATCAATTCTGCAAATATTGTCATGACATCACATGTTTCTGCCAAATTAAGGGGTCTCCATTGTTCTAATTGGATTAAAACAGTCACTGGGCTTATACATTTTTGCAAATATTGTCATAATATCCCATGTTTCTTCTAAATTAAGGGGACCCGTTGTTCTAATTGGATTAAAACAGTCAATGGGCATATCAATTCTGCAAATATTGTCATAACACTGATAACACCCCATGTTTCTGCCAAATTAGGGGGTCCCCATTGATCTAATTGGAATAAAACAGTCACTGGGCATATCAATTCTGCAAATATTGTCATAACATCACATGTTTCTGTCAAATTAAGGGGTCTCCATTGTTCTAATTGGATTAAAACAGTCACTGGGCATATACATTTTGCAAATATTGTCATAATATCCCATGTTTTTGCCAAATTAAGGGGTTCCCATTGTTCTAATTGGATTAAAACAGTCAATGGGAATATAAATTCTTCAAATATTGTCATAACATCCCATGCTTCTGCCAAATTAAGGTGTCCCCATTGATATAATTGGACTAAAACAGTCACTGGGCATATAAATTCTGCAAATATTGTCATAACATCACATGTTTCTGCCAAATTAAGGGGTCTCCATTGTTCTAATTGGATTAAAATAGTCACTGGGCATATAAATTCTGCAAATATTGTCATAACATCACATGTTTCTGCTAAAGTAAGGGGTCGCCATTGTTCTAATTGGATTAAAACAGTCAATGGGCATATAAATTCTTCAAATATTGTCATAACATCTCATCTTTCTGCCAAATTAAGGTGTCCCCATTGGTCTAATTGGACTAAAACAGTCACTGGGCATATACATTCTGCCAATATCGTCATAACATCACATGTTTCTGCCAAATTAAGGGCTCTCCATTGTTCTAATTGGACTAAAACAGTCACTGGGCATATAAATTCTGCAAATATTGTCATAACATCCAATGTTTCTGCCAAATTAAGGTGTCCTCATTGTTCTAATTAGACTAAAACAGTCACTGGGCATATACATTCTGCAAATATTGTCATAACATCACATGTTTCTGCTAAAGTAAGAGGTCCCCATTGTTCTAATTGGATTAAAACAGTCACTGGACATACAATGTACATGTATACATTCTGCAAATGTTGTCATAACATCCCATGTTTCTGCCAAATTAAGGTGTCCTCATTGTTCTAATTAGACTAAAACAGTCACTGGTCATATATATTCTGCCAATATTGTCATAACATCCCATATTTCTGCCAAATTAAGGGGTCACCATTGTTCTAATTGCTCTAAAACAGTCACTGGGCATATAAATTCTGCAAATATTGTCATAACATTCCATGTTTCTGCCAAATTAAGGTGTCCTCGTTGTACTAATTAGACTAAAATAGTCACTGGGTATATACATTCTGCAAATATTGTCATAACATTCCATGTTTCTGCCAAATTAAGGGGTCCCCATTGTTCTAATTGGATTAAAACAGTCACTGGGCATTTAAATATTTGCAAATATTGTCATAATATCCCATGTTTCTGCTAAATTAAGGGGTCCCCATTGTTCTAATTGGATTAAAACAGTCAATGGGCATATAAATTCTTCAAATATTGTCATAACATCCCATGCTTCTGCCAAATTAAGGTGTCCCCATTGATATAATTGGACTAAAACAGTCACTGGGCATATAAATTCTGCAAATATTGTCATAACATCACATGTTTCTGCCAAATTAAGGGGTCTCCATTGTTCTAATTGGATTAAAATAGTCACTGGGCATATAAATTCTGCAAATATTGTCATAACATAACATGTTTCTGCTAAAGTAAGGGGTCGCCATTGTTCTAATTGGATTAAAACAGTCAATGGGCATATAAATTCTTCAAATATTGTCATAACATCTCATCTTTCTGCCAAATTAAGGTGTCCCCATTGATCTAATTGGACTAAAACAGTCACTGGGCATATACATTCTGCCAATATCGTCATAACATCACATGTTTCTGCCAAATTAAGGGCTCTCCATTGTTCTAATTGGACTAAAACAGTCACTGGGCATATAAATTCTGCAAATATTGTCATAACATCCAATGTTTCTGCCAAATTAAGGTGTCCTCATTGTTCTAATTAGACTAAAACAGTCACTGGGCATATACATTCTGCAAATATTGTCATAACATCACATGTTTCTGCTAAAGTAAGAGGTCTCCATTGTTCTAATTGGATTAAAACAGTCACTAGACATACAATGTACATGTATAAATTCTGCAAATGTTGTCATAACATCCCATGTTTCTGCCAAATTAAGGTGTCCTCATTGTTCTAATTAGACTAAAACAGTCACTGGGCATATATTTTCTGCCAATATTGTCATAACATCCCATATTTCTGCCAAATTAAGGGGTCACCATTGTTCTAATTGCACTAAAACAGTCACTGGGCATATAATTTCTGCAAATATTGTCATAACATCCCATGTTTCTGCCAAATTAAGGTGTCCTCGTTGTACCAATTAGACTAAAACAGTCACTGGGCATATACATTCTGCAAATATTGTCATAACATCCCATGTTTCTGCCAAATTAAGGGGTCCCCATTGTTCTAATTGGATTAAAACAGTCACTGGGCATATAAATATTTGCAAATATTGTCATAATATCCCATGTTTCTGCTAAATTAAGGGGTCCCCATTGTTCTAATTGGATTAAAACAGTCAATGGGCATATAAATTCTTCAAATATCGTCATAACATCTCATCTTTCTGCCAAATTAAGGTGTCCCCATTGATCTAATTGGACTAAAACAGTCACTGGGCATATACATTCTGCAAATATCGTCATAACATCACATGTTTCTGCCAAATTAAGGGCTCTCCATTGTTCTAATTGGACTAAAACAGTCACTGGGCATATAAATTCTGCAAATATTGTCATAACATCCCATGTTTCTGCCAAATTAAGGGGTCCCCATTGTTCTAATTGGACTAAAACAGTCACTGGGCATATAAATTCTGCAAATATTGTCATAACATCCCATGTTTCTGCCAAATTAAGGGGTCCCCATTGTTCTAATTGGACTAAAACAGTCACTGGGCATATAAATTCTGCAAATATTATCATGACATCACATGTTTCTGCTAAATTAAGGGGTCCCCATTGTTCTAATTTGATTAAAACAGTCACTGGGCATATAAATTCTGCAAATATTGTCATAGCTTCCCATGTTTCTGCCAAATTAAGGGGTCTCCATTGTTCTAATTGGACTAAAACAGTCACTGTGCATATCAATTCTGCAAATATTGTCATAATACCGATAACACCCCATGTTTCTGCCAAATTAAGGGGTCCCCATTGATCTAATTGGAATAAAACAGTCACTGGGCATATCAATTCTGCAAAATATTGTCATAACATCACATGTTTCTGCCAAATTAAGGGGTCTCCATTGTTCTATTTGGATTAAAACAGTCACTGGGCTTATACATTTTTGCAAATATTGTCATAATATCCCATGTTTCTGCTAAATTAAGGGGGCCCGTTGTTCTAATTGGATTAAAACAGTCAATGGGCATATCAATTCTGCAAATATTGTCATAACACTGATAACACCCCATGTTTCTGCCAAATTAAGGGGTCCCCATTGATCTAATTGGAATAAAACAGTCACTGGGCATATCAATTCTGGAAATATTGTCATAACATCACATGTTTCTGTCAAATTAAGGGGTCTCCATTGTTCTAATTGGATTAAAACAGTCACTGGGCATATACATTTTGCAAATATTGTCATAATATCCCATGTTTCTGCCAAATTAAGGGGTTCCCATTGTTCTAATTGGATTAAAACAGTCAATGGGAATATAAATTCTTCAAATATTGTCATAACATCCCATGCTTCTGCCAAATTAAGGTGTCCCCATTGATATAATTGGACTAAAACAGTCACTGGGCATATAAATTCTGCAAATATTGTCATAACATCACATGTTTCTGCTAAAGTAAGGGGTCGCCATTGTTCTAATTGGATTAAAACAGTCAATGGGCATATAAATTCTTCAAATATTGTCATAACATCTCATCTTTCTGCCAAATTAAGGTGTCCCCATTGATCTAATTGGACTAAAACAGTCACTGGGGATATACATTCCGCAAATATCATCATAACATCACATGTTTCTGCCAAATTAAGGGCTCCCCATTGTTGTAATCGGACTAAAACAGTCACTGGGCATATAATTTCTGCAAATATTGTCATAACATCCAATGTTTCTGCCAAATTAAGGTGTCCTCATTGTTCTAATTAGACTAAAACAGTCACTGGGTATATAAATTCTGCAAATATTGTCATAACATCCCATGTTTCTAACAAATTAAGGGGTCCCCATTGTTCTAATTGGACTAAAACAGTCACTGGGCATATAAATTCTGCAAATATTGTCATAACATCCCATGTTTCTGCCAAATTAAGGGGTCCCCATTGTTCTAATTGGACTAAAACAGTCACTGGGCATATAAATTCTGCAAATATTATCATAACATCACATGTTTCTGCTAAATTAAGGGGTCCCCATTGTTCTAATTTGATTAAAACAGTCACTGGGCATATAAATTCTGCAAATATTGTCATAGCATCCCATGTTTCTGCCAAATTAAGGGGTCTCCATTGTTCTAATTGAACTAAAACAGTCACTGTGCATATCAATTCTGCAAATATTGTCATAACACTGATAGCACCCCATGTTTCTGCCAAATTAAGGGGTCCCCATTGATCTAATTGGAATAAAACAGTCACTGGGCATATCAATTCTGCAAATATTGTCATAACATCACATGTTTCTGCCAAATTAAGGGGTCTCCATTGTTCTAATTGGATTAAAACAGTCACTGGGCTTATACATTTTTGCAAATATTGTCATAATATCCCATGATTCTGCTAAATTAAGGGGACCCGTTGTTCTAATTGGATTAAAACAGTCAATGGGCATATCAATTCTGCAAATATTGTCATAACACTGATAACACCCCATGTTTCTGCCAAATTAGGGGGTCCCCATTGATCTAATTGGAATAAAACAGTCACTGGGCATATCAATTCTGCAAATATTGTCATAACATCACATGTTTCTGCCAAATTAAGGGGTCTCCATTGTTCTAATTGGATTAAAACAGTCACTGGGCATATACATTTTGCAAATATTGTCATAATATCCCATGTTTCTGCCAAATTAAGGGGTTCCCATTGTTCTAATTGGATTAAAACAGTCAATGGGAATATAAATTCTTCAAATATTGTCATAACATCCCATGCTTCTGCCAAATTAAGGTGTCCCCATTGATATAATTGGACTAAAACAGTCACTGGGCATATAAATTCTGCAAATATTGTCATAACATCACATGTTTCTGCCAAATTAAGGGGTCTCCATTGTTCTAATTGGATTAAAATAGTCACTGGGCATATAAATTCTGCAAATATTGTCATAACATCACATGTTTCTGCTAAAGTAAGGGGTCGCCATTGTTCTAATTGGATTAAAACAGTCAATGGGCATATAAATTCTTCAAATATTGTCATAACATCTCATCTTTCTGCCAAATTAAGGTGTCCCCATTGATCTAATTGGACTAAAACAGTCACTGGGCATATACATTCTGCCAATATCGTCATAACATCACATGTTTCTGCCAAATTAAGGGCTCTCCATTGTTCTAATTGGACTAAAACAGTCACTGGGCATATAAATTCTGCAAATATTGTCATAACATCCAATGTTTCTGCCAAATTAAGGTGTCCTCATTGTTCTAATTAGACTAAAACAGTCACTGGGTATATAAATTCTGCAAATATTGTCATAACATCCCATGTTTCTAACAAATTAAGGGGTCCCCATTGTTCTAATTGGACTAAAACAGTCACTGGGCATATAAATTCTGCAAATATTGTCATAACATCCCATGTTTCTGCCAAATTAAGGGGTCCCCATTGTTCTAATTGGACTAAAACAGTCACTGGGCATATAAATTCTGCAAATATTATCATAACATCACATGTTTCTGCTAAATTAAGGGGTCCCCATTGTTCTAATTTGATTAAAACAGTCACTGGGCATATAAATTCTGCAAATATTGTCATAGCATCCCATGTTTCTGCCAAATTAAGGGGTCTCCATTGTTCTAATTGAACTAAAACAGTCACTGTGCATATCAATTCTGCAAATATTGTCATAACACTGATAGCACCCCATGTTTCTGCCAAATTAAGGGGTCCCCATTGATCTAATTGGAATAAAACAGTCACTGGGCATATCAATTCTGCAAATATTGTCATAACATCACATGTTTCTGCCAAATTAAGGGGTCTCCATTGTTCTAATTGGATTAAAACAGTCACTGGGCTTATACATTTTTGCAAATATTGTCATAATATCCCATGATTCTGCTAAATTAAGGGGACCCGTTGTTCTAATTGGATTAAAACAGTCAATGGGCATATCAATTCTGCAAATATTGTCATAACACTGATAACACCCCATGTTTCTGCCAAATTAGGGGGTCCCCATTGATCTAATTGGAATAAAACAGTCACTGGGCATATCAATTCTGCAAATATTGTCATAACATCACATGTTTCTGTCAAATTAAGGGGTCTCCATTGTTCTAATTGGATTAAAACAGTCACTGGGCATATACATTTTGCAAATATTGTCATAATATCCCATGTTTCTGCCAAATTAAGGGGTTCCGATTGTTCTAATTGGATTAAAACAGTCAATGGGAATATAAATTCTTCAAATATTGTCATAACATCCCATGCTTCTGCCAAATTAAGGTGTCCCCATTGATATAATTGGACTAAAACAGTCACTGGGCATATAAATTCTGCAAATATTGTCATAACATCACATGTTTCTGCCAAATTAAGGGGTCTCCATTGTTCTAATTGGATTAAAATAGTCACTGGGCATATAAATTCTGCAAATATTGTCATAACATCACATGTTTCTGCTAAAGTAAGGGGTCGCCATTGTTCTAATTGGATTAAAACAGTCAATGGGCATATAAATTCTTCAAATATTGTCATAACATCTCATCTTTCTGCCAAATTAAGGTGTCCCCATTGATCTAATTGGACTAAAACAGTCACTGGGCATATACATTCTGCCAATATCGTCATAACATCACATGTTTCTGCCAAATTAAGGGCTCTCCATTGTTCTAATTGGACTAAAACAGTCACTGGGCATATAAATTCTGCAAATATTGTCATAACATCCAATGTTTCTGCCAAATTAAGGTGTCCTCATTGTTCTAATTAGACTAAAACAGTCACTGGGCATATACATTCTGCAAATATTGTCATAACATCACATGTTTCTGCTAAAGTAAGAGGTCCCCATTGTTCTAATTGGATTAAAACAGTCACTGGACATACAATGTACATGTATAAATTCTGCAAATGTTGTCATAACATCCCATGTTTCTGCCAAATTAAGGTGTCCTCATTGTTCTAATTAGACTAAAACAGTCACTGGTCATATATATTCTGCCAATATTGTCATAACATCCCATATTTCTGCCAAATTATGGGGTCACCATTGTTCTAATTGCACTAAAACAGTCACTGGGCATATAATTTCTGCAAATATTGTCATAACATCCCATGTTTCTGCCAAATTAAGGTGTCCTCGTTGTACCAATTAGACTAAAACAGTCACTGGGCATATACATTCTGCAAATATTGTCATAACATCCCATGTTTCTGCCAAATTAAGGGGTCCCCATTGTTCTAATTGGATTAAAACAGTCACTGGGCATATAAATATTTGCAAATATTGTCATAATATCCCATGTTTCTGCTAAATTAAGGGGTCCCCATTGTTCTAATTGGATTAAAACAGTCAATGGGCATATAAATTCTTCAAATATTGTCATAACATCTCATCTTTCTGCCAAATTAAGGTGTCCCCATTGATCTAATTGGACTAAAACAGTCACTGGGCATATACATTCTGCAAATATCGTCATAACATCACATGTTTCTGCCAAATTAAGGGCTCTCCATTGTTCTAATTGGACTAAAACAGTCACTGGGCATATAATTTCTGCAAATATTGTCATAACATCCAATGTTTCTGCCAAATTAAGGTGTCCTCATTGTTCTAATTAGACTAAAACAGTCACTGGGCATATAAATTCTGCAAATATTGTCATAAAATCCCATGTTTCTGCCAAATTAAGGGGTCCCCATTGTTCTAATTGGACTAAAACAGTCACTGGGCATATAAATTCTGCAAATATTGTCATAACATCCCATGTTTCTGCCAAATTAAGGGGTCCCCATTGTTCTAATTGGACTAAAACAGTCACTGGGCATATAAATTCTGCAAATATTATCATAACATCACATGTTTCTGCTAAATTAAGGGGTCCCCATTGTTCTAATTTGATTAAAACAGTCACTGGGCATATAAATTCTGCAAATATTGTCATAGCTTCCCATGTTTCTGCCAAATTAAGGGGTCTCCATTGTTCTAATTGGACTAAAACAGTCACTGTGCATATCAATTCTGCAAATATTGTCATAACACCGATAACACCCCATGTTTCTGCCAAATTAAGGGGTCCCCATTGATCTAATTGGAATAAAACAGTCACTGGGCATATCAATTCTGCAAAATATTGTCATAACATCACATGTTTCTGCCAAATTAAGGGGTCTCCATTGTTCTATTTGGATTAAAACAGTCACTGGGCTTATACATTTTTGCAAATATTGTCATAATATCCCATGTTTCTGCTAAATTAAGGGGGCCCGTTGTTCTAATTGGATTAAAACAGTCAATGGGCATATCAATTCTGCAAATATTGTCATAACACTGATAACACCCCATGTTTCTGCCAAATTAAGGGGTCCCCATTGATCTAATTGGAATAAAACAGTCACTGGGCATATCAATTCTGCAAATATTGTCATAACATCACATGTTTCTGTCAAATTAAGGGGTCTCCATTGTTCTAATTGGATTAAAACAGTCACTGGGCATATACATTTTGCAAATATTGTCATAATATCCCATGTTTCTGCCAAATTAAGGGGTTCCCATTGTTCTAATTGGATTAAAACAGTCAATGGGAATATAAATTCTTCAAATATTGTCATAACATCCCATGCTTCTGCCAAATTAAGGTGTCCCCATTGATATAATTGGACTAAAACAGTCACTGGGCATATAAATTCTGCAAATATTGTCATAACATCACATGTTTCTGCCAAATTAAGGGGTCTCCATTGTTCTAATTGGATTAAAATAGTCACTGGGCATATAAATTCTGCAAATATTGTCATAACATCACATGTTTCTGCTAAAGTAAGGGGTCGCCATTGTTCTAATTGGATTAAAACAGTCAATGGGCATATAAATTCTTCAAATATTGTCATAACATCTCATCTTTCTGCCAAATTAAGGTGTCCCCATTGATCTAATTGGACTAAAACAGTCACTGGGCATATACATTCTGCCAATATCGTCATAACATCACATGTTTCTGCCAAATTAAGGGCTCTCCATTGTTCTTATTGGACTAAAACAGTCACTGGGCATATATATTGTGCAAATATTGTCATAACATCCAATGTTTCTGCCAAATTAAGGTGTCCTCATTGTTCTAATTAGACTAAAACAGTCACTGGGCATATACATTCTGCAAATATTGTCATAACATCACATGTTTCTGCTAAAGTAAGAGGTCCCCATTGTTCTAATTGGATTAAAATAGTCACTGGACATACAATGTACATGTATAAATTCTGCAAATGTTGTCATAACATCCCATGTTTCTGCCAAATTAAGGTGTCCTCATTGTTCTAATTAGACTACCGGTAAAACAGTCACTGGGCATATATATTCTGCCAATATTGTCATAACATCCCATATTTCTGCCAAATTAAGGGGTCACCATTGTTCTAATTGCACTAAAACAGTCACTGGGCATATAAATTCTGCAAATATTGTCATAACATCCCATGTTTCTGCCAAATTTAGGTGTCCTCGTTGTACTAATTAGACTAAAACAGTCACTGGGCATATACATTCTGCAAATATTGTCATAACATCCCATGTTTCTGCCAAATTAAGGGGTCCCCATTGTTCTAATTGGACTAAAACAGTCACTGGGCATATAAATTCTGCAAATATTATCATAACATCACATGTTTCGGCTAAATTAAGGGGTCCCCATTGTTCTAATTTGATTAAAACAGTCATGGGCATATCAATTCTGCAAATATTGTCATAACACCCCATGTTTCTGCCAAATTAAGGGGTCCCCATTGATCTAATTGGAATAAAACAGTCACTGGGCATATCAATTCTGCAAATATTGTCATAACATCATATGTTTCTGGCAAATTAAGGGGTCTCCATTGCTCCAATTGGATTAAAACAGTCACTGGGCATATAAATATTTGCAAATATTGTCATAATATCCCATGTTTCTGCTAAATTAAGGGGTCCCCATTGTTCTAATTGGATTAAAACAGTCAATGGGAATATAAATTCTTCAAATATTGTCATAACATCTCATCTTTCTGCCAAATTAAGGTGTCCCCATTCATCTACATGTAATTGGACTAAAACAGTCACTGGGCATATACATTCTGCAAATATCGTCATAACATCACATGTTTCTGCCAAATAAAGGGGTCTCCATTGTTCTAATTGGACTAAAACAGTCACTGGGCATATAATTTCTGCAAATATTGTCATAACATCCCATGTTTCTGCCAAATTAAGGGGTCCCCATTGTTCTAATTGGACTAAAACAGTCACTGGGCATATAAATTCTGCAAATATTATCATAACATCACATGTTTCTGCTAAATTAAGGGGTCCCCATTGTTCTAATTTAATTAAAACAGTCACTGGGCATATAAATTCTGCAAATATTGTCATAGCATCCCATGTTTCTGCCAAATTAATGTGTCCTCATTGTTCTAATTAGACAAAAACAGTCACTGGGCATATCAATTCTGCAAATATTGTCATAACACCCCATGTTTCTGCCAAATTAAGGGGTCCCCATTGATCTAATTGGAATAAAACAGTCACTGGGCATATAAATTCTGCAAATATTGTCATAACATCACATGTTTCTGGCAAATTAAGGGGTCTCCATTGCTCTAATTGGATTAAAACAGTCACTGGGCATATAAATATTTGCAAATATTGTCATAATATCCCATGTTTCTGCTAAATTAAGGGGTCCCCATTGTTCTAATTGGATTAAAACAGTCAATGGGCATATAAATTCTTCAAATATTGTCATAACATCTCATCTTTTTGCCAAATTAAGGTGTCCCCATTGATCTAATTGGACTAAAACAGTTACTGGGCATATACATTCTGCAAATATCGTCATAACATCACATGTTTCAACCAAATTAAGGGCTCTCCATTGTTCTAATTGGACTAAAACAGTCACTGGGCATATAATTTCTGCAAATATTGTCATAACATCCAATGTTTCTGCCAAATTAAGGTGTCCTCATTGTTCTAATTAGTCTAAAACAGTCACTGGGCATATAAATTCTGCAAATATTGTCATAACATCCCATGTTTCTGCCAAATAAAGGGGTCCCCATTGTTCTAATTGGACTAAAACAGTCACTGGGCATATCAATTCTGCAAATATTGTCATAACATCCCATGTTTCTGCCAAATTAAGGGGTCTCCATTGTTCTAATTGGACTAAAACAGTCACTGTGCATATCAATTCTGCAAATATTGTCATAACACTGATAACACCCCATGTTTCTGCCAAATTAAGGGGTCCCCATTGATCTAATTGGAATAAAACAGTCACTGGGCATATCAATTCTGCAAATATTGTCATAACATCACATGTTTCTGCCAAATTAAGGGGTCTGCATTGTTCTAATTGGATTAAAACAGTCACTGGGCATATACATTTTTGCAAATATTGTCATAATATCCCATGTTTCTGCTAAATTAAGGGGCCCCGTTGTTCTAATTGGATTAAAACAGTCAATGGGCATATAAATTCTGCAAATATTGTCATAACACTGATAACACCCCATGTTTCTGCCAAATTAAGGGGTCCCCATTGATCTAATTGGAATAAAACAGTCACTGGGAATATCAATTCTGCAAATATTGTCATAACATCACATGTTTCTGTCAAATTAAGGGGTCTCCATTGTTCTAATTGGATTAAAACAGTCACTGGGCATATACATTTTGCAAATATTGTCATAATATCCCATGTTTCTGCCAAATTAAGGGGTTCCCATTGTTCTAATTGGATTAAAACAGTCAATGGGCATATAAATTCTTCAAATATTGTCATAACATCCCATGCTTCTGCCAAATTAAGGTGTCCCCATTGATATAATTGGACTAAAACAGTCACTGGGCATATAAATTCTGCAAATATTGTCATAACATCACATGTTTCTGCCAAATTAAGGGGTCTCCATTGTTCTAATTGGATTAAAATAGTCACTGGGCATATAAATTCTGCAAATATTGTCATAACATCACATGTTTCTGCTAAAGTAAGGGGTCGCCATTGTTCTAATTAGATTAAAACAGTCACTGGACATACATGTATAAATTCTGCAAATGTAGTCATAACATCCCATGTTTCTGCCAAATTAAGGTGTCCTCATTGTTCTAATTAGACTAAAACAGTCACTGGGCATATAAATTCTGCAAATATTGTCATAACATCCCATATTTCTCTCAAATTAAGTGGTCACCATTGTTCTAATTGCACTAAAACAGTCACTGGGCATATAAATTCTGCAAATATTGTCATAACATCCCATGTTTCTGCCAAATTAAGGTGTCCTCGTTGTACTAATTAGACTAAAACAGTCACTGGGCATATAGTGGGGCGGATAGATGACAAAATCGTGCATTTTATGGTAAATGCACCAAACTTGACACGCATGTACTAGATATAAAAATAAGACATTTTTGATATCATGCCAAGCTGGAGAATGCCCATGGTTGCCATGGCAACCGTTTTGACAACAAATCTTGTTTTTCTCTCAATCCCAACAAGTATGCATCGTTATGACTCAGTTTCTGATCGAAAAACAATGTTTTATGTATTTATTTGTACTGAAAATGGATCAGTGTCTCATGTGTCCGTTATTGTTGGGTAGAATCAAAATGGCGGATACAATGGCCGCAATTTGTTTGAAAGTCCCTATTATTGGCTGCGTGTATCAACATTTTATTGAGATGTGTGTACATTTTTTATTATAAAATATACTTTGACAAGAAAATATAAACTGATAAATCACTCTGTATATATATAACAATTCTAAGGATTGCAAACAAAAATTATAGGCCAGAAGATGATGGAATAGCGTAAATATAATGCAGAAACAAAACAGTGGGTTGTTTGTTTTGATTACTATAATTGATGGTTACAATGACACGAGAATCATTTCCATGATATAAAACTATCTGAAAGTTGATTATGACAATCTTCCGCGTTAAATTTATATCATATCATTTTAGCGAGTGTGTGTGGACACGTTGTGATGATTTGTCCAAAATACTTGGATCTAAGAATGAGATATATCCCGGCTAACTTTTGGCAAGAGCCATCTAGAGCACGATTTTATATTTTACTCGGTAGCCAAAACCCAGCTACTCAGAAAAGTTTAGCGATATTTGTTAAGGCGTGCATGAAGATTCACGAATAAACAAGAGATGACACAACATGATTCGATTAACAACATGTACACATGCTGGCATTACACATGTGTAATGTCAGCATGATTGTGTACCTTGTCTAGATAATGAGAAGAAAAAAAATCACGGCGATTTTGCGACGACACTGATGGCGATTGACGACGACGACGATAACAACGTTGACGATGTTGATGACGGGATAATGGTGGCGATAGATGATAACGAAGATGTATAAAGACGGCGACAAAAATACGGATGATGAAGATGATGATGACGATGGTGTTGATGATGACGATTATGATGATGATGATGATGATGATGGTGATGACGATGGTGTTGATGATGATGGTGTTGATGATGATGATGGTGATGATGATGATGATGATGCAGATGAATAATGATGATGTTGATGACGATGAGGATGTTGGTGATTATGATGACGATGTAAGTGACCCCATTGTATATATGTACATATCCATGTTCTGCATTAATTTGCAGCGTTAACAATTAAAGCATACAATACAATATTGGTCTGGTACAAAACTGCTTGGCAACCGTTGCTATGGAGCTACCCGATTACCTTTGTGAAGCTATAATAACACTTACTCACATTTTGACAAGCTGCTAATCATTGTGGTATTATATACGCAACATACAAGAGCAGTGCAGCGTAATGATGCCATCGAGAATTTACAATCGTTTTTGCACCCGTTCTTGCAACCACATCGCAATAGTTCTTGGCAACCTTTGGATGCTCCAGGATTGATTGATTGGTTGATTGGGGTTTATTGTCGCTTTAGCAACTAAGGCCATATCACGACATTGCCAGTTTTAGTGGTGGAGGAAATCCGCACACTTGCGACTAATCTAACAGTGATTTCAATGGCTGATAAACTCGTCAACCATGTGCGGCAAACCACCGGCCATCGGCGAGTAACTGGTAACTCCACCAGAAAACGATTTCGAGCTACAAAGTCCACGATGGAAACATGAGGATTTGAACCCTTATCGCCAGCGCTGGAGGGCGAAACGGTTTAGAGTTGTACCCCTAACCGATTGAGCCACCGAGGCCCCGGATGCTACAGGAAGATCGGTCCATGTCACACTCAAACTTCCTTCATAGTAGCCTATCATTTGTATAAAAAATGGGTTTCGTAAACAAAATTGGCGATTTTGTGCAATGTAGTTAATCGTAAATCCCATATACTAGAGACATTGGAAACCATTGTTGATAAGCTTCTTATCGATTAGTAGCCTCAAAAATGGCGTTACCATAGCAACAGTATGTTTTTTCTGAGAATTCTGGAAAATGATCATATGTGAATTATTTTAGTGAGAACGGTGGACTTGTTGGTGGATATGGTTATATAATAATACTTGCATGCATACATTCTCCAAGACGAACCTCCAGCACTGTTCTCAAGAGTCAATGTGACTATGAAAGGTCCAGTGTTTTATCACTTCATGTGCTATTATTTGTCTTTATGAGGAACCTTTCTCAATTTATTGCATCATATTTATATTTTGTTACATTCTGGAGATCATAGCCTTTATTTTGAGATTCATATCTTATCCATAGGCTGATTATTACTTTTGTGAGAGATTTTACGAAACATGCGACCAGGCCAATTGGCGACCCTTAAAATTAGAAAGTTCTCTTCCCGATAGACAATGGCTGGAAAGAGGACACAATCGTCAATTTTATGATAAAAGCATCGCAGTTGGCACACATGTATATCACACCATTATATATCATTTTGGATATGATCCGAATAACGTACACCGTTGGCATGGCAACCATTTTGGTGAATCGCCTGTTTTTTGTCATACTCTATCCATTATGTATTGCTAATGACCAGCAACCTCATAAAAACTGTTCGCTGTGCATCTATTTTGATTGGGTCATATACTTGTAAGAACATATAAAGTTTATATATGGGTAGATTCAAAATGCTATCTCCAACAGTATGGTAATAGGACTCATGTACGCCAATAATAATAATAATATATATTTAACAACAGTTGAGCATCGATGTTTTTATTTATTTCCAGATATTGTCGTAGAACAGGGATCAGTTTAGTTGAAGTGCTTTAAAGTTATCGCCCTGGGATTACTCAAGTACACAATTTAAAATCCATATCTCAGGTAAAACATCCGCTTTGCGAGAACGACCGAGATGTTGCTATGAAAAATTCGTTTATCAACCATGCATCAAATCGGTCGACGTTTGTTCAAGTTATATATCGCGAAAACGACATTAAGTTTTTAAAAATAGGCAATGGGCCTTATGTTTCTGTTTGATTGCTTTGAAAAATTCGACTGAATGAACACTGGGAAAGGATAGTTGAACACTATTTCAATAGAACACAAACATTATATGAAAGACAGACGTAGAGAGAGATAATATAGAGTGAAAGACAAGGTATATAGATGGAGAATGGAGAGAGAGCGCGGGAAGGAACAGATGCTTCTTTGATATTTATATTTTGTCTGATAGATATATAGGGTTATTTTTATTAATTTCGGCGTAATGGTTGCGTGTTCGGTCAATGGATATGGATTTTGAATGGTTTAAGTGATTAAGCCTCAAGAGGAATCAGATTGTATTACTTGTTGTGCTTATCAAATAAGCGCATCTGCAGCCATAAACTATTATATTGGTGTTGGGGTCCTTCTTCATAAAATGTTGGTACATGTGTAAGAAACAAGTATATTATAACGGTATATTTTGAAGGGGGTTACTTGTTTGTCCGAAAATGTAGCCTCAAGAGTTCCGAAATATATCAATCACCTTTTTTATAAAAACTGAGAGATTCGTGGTAATTCTTCTGTTGTGGTTATTGAATAGTGCTGCTAACTTGTTAGCGTTTGATCTCCGGTAATAGTATGGTCCCAGGTATTGTACGCGTATGTCTTGGGGTTCAATACATTCAAGGATGACATGATACTCGTCGCCTATTTCTGAGTTGCAGAGGGCACATAATCTATCCGAATATGGGGCATTGGTCCACGTGCCATATTCTATTGGGAGTCTATGGTTCCTCGTTCGGAAAATAAGGATGCTTTGCACGACTCGGTGGTTTGTTATTGATAGGTAACTTTCTCGTCTTGATAATACGATAAGAGGCGAATTTACTGGAAGTTGCTATCGATGACAACTAATTGTGCATGGCACGCTCATCGATACTCATTCTCATGATAGCATTATGTATTCAAGCAAGTGTACTAGTCATCATAATTATAAACCTGTGGATATATATACATAATCATAATATTTAATGAACATTGAAGTCACTTCCGACATATATATTAGCTTACCACTAAATCCGTTTTATGTTAATGTTCTAAATGCATACATGGATGCTCATGCAGTGCCATATTCGTCAAATGTGTTAGAGCTCATGAATAACTGGTTCGGATGTTAGAACGATCAACCAATTAGTTTGTAAAAGTGGTCAATATTAGCCAGTTTCTTTGCAAAAGACGTAAGCCTACATCCTTCTCGAAAATTGAATGCCATTGTGCGCAAATTTCACCGTTTAATCTTCTAGTCTATTCCAGACAAAGCAATTTTCCAAGTAGATCTGGAGAGCTTCTATGAGTATTATGGCCTTTCCTATAGAACGTTAATGTCAATAGAACGTTGTTTGATAAACCAACGGCTAATTAAGGACCCCTCTCCAATTCTGATCTCTCAAGATAATCCAGCGACAAAAAGGGCACCAGTCTCATAAGAGACATATACAACATCACAAAACAACAGGTATGTCTTGGACAGTAAACGCCCTTTGTGCTTGTCGTGTTTAGTAACTCATTCAACGTTTTTAAAAATATATTTTAGAGTTTGTGAGTTGTTTGTCTTGGATCGGATGTTAGAATAATGAACCAATTAGTGTGTAAAAGTGGTCAATATCAGCCAGTTTCTTTGCAAATGACATAAAGGCTACATCCTTCTAGAAAATTGAATTGTCATTGTGTTTCGAAAATTTAACGATTTATTGTTCTAGTTTATTCTAAGCAAAGTCATTATCAAGGTAGACATGGAGAGCTTCGATAGGCATTATGGTATTTCCCATAGAAATTTAATTTCAATAGAACGTTGTTTGATAAACTAAAGGCTAATTTTGGACCACTCTCCAAATCTGACATTTCACGATAATCGAGCGACAACAAAAGGCCACCAACCTCATATGAGCGATCTACAACACCACAACACAACAGGTGTGTCTTGGAGGTAGTAAGCGCCCTTTGTGTTTGTTGTGTCGAGTTATTCATTTAAAGTTTTTCAATTAAACATTAAAAGTTCTCTTCCTGCTGGATCGGTAAAAAGCGACACTAGCCAGTCAATATAGGTGATCGTGAATATGTGGCAGTGAGGCTCAAGTTGCCTCTACTCATATATCGTTAAGGCTACATACACATACAGACAATACGTTCACAATACGTTCACAACTTAAAGTCTGAAAGTAACGGTATGACATGTGCAGACTAAACCGGACCATTTTCATGTGCACATAAATTATAAGTACTTGTAATAGCATGTGTGCCCCTCCCTTTTCACACCCCTGAATCGAACGGCAATTTGATGGCAATAATTTGATGGCGACAAAATGTTTTACCAAATGTTTGGTCGGTATCCGTGGTGCATGTGATATATATATATACCAGCCAGATAAACATGTATCACTTAACATGGCCTATGAAGAAACCCACTTGTATGACATGTTATAATCGATATATACAATCAAATACATACAACTGAGCAGTATTTGTTACGTGCTTCATTTTTTACGTATGCATATAAATTGTATACTAGCAGTTATTATGTATATATGCAAAATTATGATGTTGGGTTTTATGTTTGAACATATAGGCCGGAGTCATCATCTCCAGTTTAAACATCCGAGTTTAAACCTGGTTTAGACCTACATTGGTGGTCAAAGGGTGCATCTTGTCGCTCAGACTTATCCGATCTTTTCTACCGCAATTATGGCCCCTAGTTCGACGATTTTTTTCTGATTTTCAACATTTGAGGTTTCCGGATGATGACATTTATGCCGGACATATCCAATCCTTCAGTTAGCCACCGTGTCCAGGGACATTGTGGTCGGTCGACCTTTTATTTAATATGATTTGCGACGGTCATAGCAGTGTATCATTTCTAGATGAAGACAATCCAACT
Source organism: Siphonodentalium dalli (assembly GCA_032622095.1). Classification (NCBI taxonomy): domain Eukaryota; kingdom Metazoa; phylum Mollusca; class Scaphopoda; order Gadilida; family Siphonodentaliidae; genus Siphonodentalium; species Siphonodentalium dalli. The sequence continues at coordinate 2,308,967 of CP136065.1, forward strand.
CGACCACCCATCGGACACTTGAATTATTCTAAACCACACAACTATCGGCATTTCCGCGCCGTATATATCAGTATCAGATTCCTAGATTATATCTATGGTCCCCATATTACTTTTCCACCCATCGGAAACAAGAATTATCAAAAAAATACTTTTCATTGTTCGGTCCACAACATTTTAGGAGACAACGATACGATTAGGTGCCATTAACTTAGCAGGTATAATTCCATACGTTATGACGCATTAAGATTCGCCGACTAGGATTGTTACAAGTAACACCATTGAGGTACAGCTTCACCTATGTAGCCTCTGATGTCTACATATATAGAGTACATACAGTTTGCATTGGTGTGTGGCACCGTGGTACGGTATATATCATCTCATTCAAAACCAGCTAAATAATCTTTTAATTCTCATTTTTTTAAAAACCCACAGATTCACCCATATTAGCATTGCACTGTATCAACCCAATTTATTGTGCTGTAATGCCGTTGAAGGTTGTTTGTGAGTTTGTGAGTAGCTTCATATCTGCCCTTACACAAGTTCCATGAATTCCGTTACTAGTTCCCAGACCAACCCCAGTTTCTAGTTCCCAGTTCTCATAATATGATAATAATCGTTACTGAATTGCCCACATGTATGTATGCATAATCACAGCAGCTACGGTGCCATCCTTTCTGGACTAGTCTTGTGCCGCGACTAGTCCATCTAGAAATTACAAACCAGGTCACATACGTTCGTCCAGCTGTTCAAAATTGGGTGTAAGTCAACATAATGACAAAAGGTCAGTTTTCGTTGCTAAATCGCCTGCGTAAGCATAACCATAGCAGCCACGAGGCTATTGTTCTGGATTCGTTTTGTGCCGCTACTAGTCCATCTCAAAATAAAAAACTAGGTCACAATTAACCTGTCCAGCTGTTCAAAAATTGGGTGTAAGTCGTGCGTGGAGGATATTAACAATTTCTTGTTGCCAAATTCCAACATGTATGTGATTGTATGCATAATCACAGCAGCCACGGCGCTATCCTTGTGTATTCTTGTGCTGCCACCAGTCCATCTAGAAATTACAAACTGGGTCACATACGCCCATCCAGCTGTTCAAAAAATCGCCTTTGTTCTGACAACACTATTATTTGTAAACGAGCAGACAAAGGAGGTGCACTGGTGATTATGGAAGCGACCGACTATGCCAACAAATCGGAAGATACACTCTTGGACGATCGTTTTTACAAGAAACTTCCTACAAATGAGGAGAAGTTTGTCACATAGTTCTCTAAATGCCTAACTGATAAAGAAGCCGAATATCTTACAAAATTTTAGATGAAATTGCAGCAGTGTGTATATGCAGGTGGCGAAGAGCTGTTAGTTCTCTTACTAGTATCTCTTAAGCAACATGACAGTCTTGTTGAGGGAGGAGGGTGGGATAGCACGGGTTGATTTTTCATGTTTGTATATATATATATAAAGGTACGAGTTTCTATTTAGTAGTCATTACTAAGCTAGGTTTATTCACTATCTTGTCCCTCTACAGAACTGTCAAGCTGCATTCTTGCTATATTTATATATCTATACTTTTTATATTTATACTATATGAATGTCACCCTCTGTTTTACTCTTTTGTATATATGCTTATGCTCATATGTCTGCCAATTTTGCATCTTTTAGCCATTACAAAATTATCTATCCATCTATCTAAATGCAGCTCTTACGGATTAAGCAAAATTCATAAAAGTCCCACAATCCAACAGGCAATTAAAGAACAGAATTCCGCGTATATCCGAGTGCCCAGGTGTGGAAAATTTCTTTTGCGTGTATATACAGTTGGTGTTCGAGATAAATCAACGAGAATATCGCAAAATTTCACTGAGTGAACATTTGGATGAATGTGGAAAGAATCAATATTCGATCTTCCCATTCCAAAAACTGTTCTCAGCAAACAGAACACGCCGAACCCAGGAAGGAAGATTTCTACGTTGATCACTTCCGATGCAAGCTAAATGCGCCCAGGAAATGACGTTGTGTAACGCTGGGTTGTCTGCCTTGACACTATGATGTCTCATGTTATTCTTGGACCATATATATAACTGTGCACACGTTACTTTAAACTGTGAAATATATTGCCAATGTCTGTCTGTGTTCCATAACAATTTACAGGGACCATCTCGATAACAATAGAGAGGTCTACTTTGGTACTTTTTTTTACAAGAAAGATAATGGATAAGTTAGTGCGGGTTAGAATTTTCTAAAGTGACGCTGTTGTTGTCAGGGGCACAAAAGGGGAGAAGGGCAGAACAAACATTGTCGCCTATTTCCACCAAACTTATACATAATCATCTCCATGAGGTATCTAATGGTGTGGTTTACAACGTCAATAGTGGCGCCATTTGAGTCAGGGATGCACGGAAAGGGAGAGGTACACAAGAATTAATAAACCCGTTTAGCGCCGATTTCCACAATGTTGATACACATTCTTCTCTATGAAACGAGGAATCTAATCGTGTGCTTTCGAGATGGCAAAAGTGGCGCTATTTGAGTCAATTTGGCATTTTTGGCAACTATGTTTTTCGGTGGTTACCATGGCAACCATGGGCTCTCCCTAGAATGGCATGATATCCAAATCCACGAGATATCACCTCAGGATGTTGTATACAAAGTTTGTTGCTTTTACCATAAAATGCACGATTCACCCTTTTTTGACACGGAGCCGCCCTACTAATATACATTCTGCAAATATTGTCAAAACATCCCAGTATATCTCCATGTTGATATAAATCTAGAATAACTCAGACAATTCAACTTTCCGCATTCCTAATCACTCTGTTGAATGTAACATATGATATTATTCCCTTTTCAATTTCAAAATTGTATATACGGTAGTGTCATTGACACTTTCAGCATTTCATTTAATTCAGTTAATTCACATTTTCACCAGCTTACCATAGACATACATGTAAACCAATTTCATCATTGTTTTCTTCATTAAAGGAAATTGCAAATTCGTTGTTTATTCCATCATTTCATTAAAGGACACTTTATGTGTGGTATGTTCACACATATCGATTCATTCAGACGAACCAATCCATATTTCATGAAATTGACACCTCACATTCAGAACACTTCCAACTCAAATATTAAAGTGACATTCTATTTCCATCCATTGGAAATTCTAATTCAACTTCAGCCGATATATATATATATACATGTACATAATTTACATTTACATGTACCAACCACTTTATTCATGAGAAAATTTCTGCATTCATGAAAAAATAATTCGTTAAACATTTTAACCTGTACTGTGGTAGCGTGATTGCAGACATCTAGGACCTGTGGGCCTGGTTGAATTCACTGCGGTTTGATGGATCACATCCATCCTGTAGCTACATATGCTATATATGCCATTTTGATCTGACGTGCAGGGGTAGATAAGCTTGAGACCCCACCACAGTTCAATTCACACCAGGTTCTCAGCTGTTATTTTCGGATGTTTGAACTTTTGTAAAATATGTTTGGACTGAACATAATCGGGATAATGTTGTTACCGGTATATACGTGTACATCAAAGCCCCATGCATATATAATTATATAGCAGACTTCGCCAAGATCAACCAGTCCTTATCATATTTTTTGTCTGAAATTTATAAATAACTTGTAACTCAGTGTTGGTAGTTACGTGTAGGTGGGGGGGGACAGAAGTGTTCAGCGATTTAATGCTGGGTTTGAATAGTTCACATGGTTCCTTGGCAACATCAGGTACTAGTAACGTGGCTATTGGTGATTATACATGTAATATCTCAAATTCTCAACCCACGTTCTAACCTGGTATTTTAATATGATGATACGGACATCCCACCGAGTGGTATAGCACAGGTACATGTACATGTAGTACGCAACATCCTATAATTATTGCAATATTGAAGTTGATGGTTTGTGGTTGCTCCATTAAGTGTCACGTGCGATGATATTATGACATGGTCACCACATGTTATTTATATGACATGGTCACCACATGTTATTTATATGACATGGTCACCACAGGTATATTTATATGACATGGTCACCACAGGTATATTTATATGACATGGTCACCATATGTTATTTATATGACATGGTCACCACATGTTATTTATATGACATGGTCACCACAGGTTATTTATATGACATGGTTAACACAGGTTATTTATATGACATGGTTACCACAGGTATATTTATATGACATGGTCACCAGATTTTATTTATATGACATGGTCACCACAGGTATATTTATATGACATGGTCACCACAGGTATATTTATATGACATGGTCACCACAGGTATATTTATATGACATGGTCACCACATGTTATTTATATGACATGGTCACCACAGGTATATGTATATGACATGGTCACCACAGGTATATTTATATGACATGGTCACCACATGTTATTTATATGACATGGTCACCACAGGTATATTTATATGACATGGTCACCACAGGTATATTTATAATACATGGTCACCAGAGGTATATTTATATGACATGGTCACCACATGTTATTTATATGACATGGTCACAACATGTTATTTATATGACATGGTCACAACATGTTATTTATATGACATGGTCACCACATATTGTTTATATGACATGGTCGCCACATGTTATTTATATGACATGGTCAACACATGTTATTTATATGACATGGTCACCACATGTTATTTATATGACATGGTCACCAAATGTTATTTATATGACATGGTCGCCACATGATATTTATATGACATGGTCACCACATGTTATTTATATGTCATGGTCACCACATGTTATTTATATGACATGGTCACCACAGGTATATTTATATGACATGGTCACCACATATTGTTTATATGACATGGTCACCACATGTTATTTATATGACATTGTCAACACATGTTATTTATATGACATGGTCACCACATGTTATTTATATGACATGGTCGCCACATGATATTTATATGACATGGTCACCACAGGTATATTTATATGACATGGGCACCACATGTTATTTATATGACATGGTCACGACAGGTATATTTATATGACATGGTCACCACAGGTATATTTATATGACATGGTCGCCACATGTTATTTATATGACATGGTCACCACATGTTATTTATATGACATGGTCACCACATGCTATTTATATGACATGGTCACCACATGTTATTTATATGACATGGGCACCACATGTTATTTATATGACATGGTCACCACATGTTATTTATATGACATGGTCACCACATGTTATTTATATGACATGGTCACCACATGTTATTTATATGACATGGTCACCACATGTTATTTATATGACATGGTCACCACATGTTATTTATATGACATGGTCACCACATGTTATTTATATGACATGGTCACCACATGTTATTTATATGACATGGTCACCACATGTTATTTATATGACATGGTCACCACAGGAATATTTATATGACATGGTCACCACAGGTATATTTATATGACATGGTCACCATATGTTATTTATATGACATGGTCACCACATGTTATTTATATGACATGGTCACCACAGGTATATTTATAATACATGGTCACCACAGGTATATTTATATGACATGGTCACCACAGGTATATTTAAATGACATGGTCACCACATGTTATTTATATGACATGGTCACCACAGGTATATTTATATGACATGGTCACCACAGGTATATTTATATGACATGGTCACCACATGTTATTTATATGACATGGTCACCACATGTTATTTATATGACATGGTCACCACAGGTATATGTATATGATATGGTCACCACAGGTATATTTATAATACATGGTCACCAGAGGTATATTTATATGACATGGTCACCACATGTTATTTATATGACATGGTCACAACATGTTATTTATATGACATGGTCACAACATGTTATTTATATGACATGGTCACCACATATTGTTTATATGACATGGTCACCACATGTTATTTATATGACATGGTCAACACATGTTATTTATATGACATGGTCACCACAAGTTATTTATATGACATGGTCGCCACATGATATTTATATGACATGGTCACCACATGTTATTTATATGACATGGTCACCACATGTTATTTATATGACATGGTCACCACATGTTATTTATATGACATGGTCACCACATGTTATTTATATGACATGGTCACCACATGTTATTTATATGACATGGTCAACACATGTTATTTATATGACATGGTCACCACATGTTATTTATATGACATGGTCGCCACATGATATTTATATGACAAGGTCACCACAGGTATATTTATATGACATGGGCGCCACTTGTTATTTATATGACATGGTCACCACAGGTATATTTATATGACATGGTCACCACAGGTATATTTATATGACATGGTCACCATAGGTTATTTATATGACATGGTCACCACATGCTATTTATATGACATGGTCACCACATGTTATTTATATGACATGGGCACCACATGTTATTTATACGACATGGTCACCACATGTTATTTATATGACATGGTCACCATATGTTATTTATATGACATGGTCACCATATGTTATTTATATGACACGGTCACCACATGTTATTTAAATGACATGGTCACCACATGTTATTTATATGACATGGTCACCACATGTTATTTATGTGACATTGTCACCACATGTTATTTATATGACATGGTCACCACAAGTATATTTATATGACATGGTCACCACAGGTATATTTATATGACATGGTCACCATATGTTATTTATATGACATGGTCACCACATGTTATTTATATGACATGGTCACCACAGGTATATTTATATGACACGGTCACCACAGGTATATTTATATGACATGGTCACCACAGGTATATTTATATGACATGGTCACCACAGGTATATTTATATGACATGGTCTCCACAGGTATATTTATATGACATGGTCACCACATGTATATTTATATAACATGGTCACCGCATGTTATTTATATGACATGGTCACCACATGTTATTTATATGACATGGTCACCACATGTTATTTATATGACATGGTCACCACATGTTATTTATATGACATGGTCACCACATGTTATTTATATGACATGGTCACCACATGTTATTTATATGACATGGTCACCACATGTTATTTATATGACATGGTCACCACAGGAATATTTATATGACATGGTCACCACAGGTATATTTATATGACATGGTCACCATATGTTATTTATATGACATGGTCACCACAGGTATATTTATATGACATGGTCACCACAGGTATATTTATATGACATGGTCACCACATGTTATTTATATGACATGGTCACCACAGGTATATTTATATGACATGGTCACCACAGGTATATTTATAATACATGGTCACCAGAGGTATATTTATATGACATGGTCACCACATGTTATTTATATGACATGGTCACAACATGTTATTTATATGACATGGTCACAACATGTTATTTATATGACATGGTCACCACATATTGTTTATATGACATGGTCGCCACATGTTATTTATATGACATGGTCAACACATGTTATTTATATGACATGGTCACCACATGTTATTTATATGACATGGTCACCAAATGTTATTTATATGACATGGTCGCCACATGATATTTATATGACATGGTCACCACATGTTATTTATATGACATGGTCACCACAGGTATATTTATATGACATGGTCACCACATATTGTTTATATGACATGGTCACCACATGTTATTTATATGACATGGTCACCACATGTTATTTATATGACATGGTCGCCACATGATATTTATATGACATGGTCACCACAGGTATATTTATATGACATGGGCACCACATGTTATTTATATGACATGGTCACGACAGGTATATTTATATGACATGGTCACCACAGGTATATTTATATGACATGGTCGCCACATGTTATTTATATGACATGGTCACCACATGTTATTTATATGACATGGTCACCACATGCTATTTATATGACATGGTCACCACATGTTATTTATATGACATGGGCACCACATGTTATTTATATGACATGGTCACCACATGTTATTTATATGACATGGTCACCACATGTTATTTATATGACATGGTCACCACATGTTATTTATATGACATGGTCACCACATGTTATTTATATGACATGGTCACCACATGTTATTTATATGACATGGTCACCACATGTTATTTATATGACATGGTCACCACATGTTATTTATATGACATGGTCACCACATGTTATTTATATGACATGGTCACCACAGGAATATTTATATGACATGGTCACCACAGGTATATTTATATGACATGGTCACCATATGTTATTTATATGACATGGTCACCACATGTTATTTATATGACATGGTCACCACAGGTATATTTATAATACATGGTCACCACAGGTATATTTATATGACATGGTCACCACAGGTATATTTAAATGACATGGTCACCACATGTTATTTATATGACATGGTCACCACAGGTATATTTATATGACATGGTCACCACAGGTATATTTATATGACATGGTCACCACATGTTATTTATATGACATGGTCACCACATGTTATTTATATGACATGGTCACCACAGGTATATGTATATGATATGGTCACCACAGGTATATTTATAATACATGGTCACCAGAGGTATATTTATATGACATGGTCACCACATGTTATTTATATGACATGGTCACAACATGTTATTTATATGACATGGTCACAACATGTTATTTATATGACATGGTCACCACATATTGTTTATATGACATGGTCACCACATGTTATTTATATGACATGGTCAACACATGTTATTTATATGACATGGTCACCACAAGTTATTTATATGACATGGTCGCCACATGATATTTATATGACATGGTCACCACATGTTATTTATATGACATGGTCACCACATGTTATTTATATGACATGGTCACCACATGTTATTTATATGACATGGTCACCACATGTTATTTATATGACATGGTCACCACATGTTATTTATATGACATGGTCAACACATGTTATTTATATGACATGGTCACCACATGTTATTTATATGACATGGTCGCCACATGATATTTATATGACAAGGTCACCACAGGTATATTTATATGACATGGGCGCCACTTGTTATTTATATGACATGGTCACCACAGGTATATTTATATGACATGGTCACCACAGGTATATTTATATGACATGGTCACCATAGGTTATTTATATGACATGGTCACCACATGCTATTTATATGACATGGTCACCACATGTTATTTATATGACATGGGCACCACATGTTATTTATACGACATGGTCACCACATGTTATTTATATGACATGGTCACCATATGTTATTTATATGACATGGTCACCATATGTTATTTATATGACACGGTCACCACATGTTATTTAAATGACATGGTCACCACATGTTATTTATATGACATGGTCACCACATGTTATTTATGTGACATTGTCACCACATGTTATTTATATGACATGGTCACCACAAGTATATTTATATGACATGGTCACCACAGGTATATTTATATGACATGGTCACCATATGTTATTTATATGACATGGTCACCACATGTTATTTATATGACATGGTCACCACAGGTATATTTATATGACACGGTCACCACAGGTATATTTATATGACATGGTCACCACAGGTATATTTATATGACATGGTCACCACAGGTATATTTATATGACATGGTCTCCACAGGTATATTTATATGACATGGTCACCACATGTATATTTATATAACATGGTCACCGCATGTTATTTATATGACATGGTCACCACATGTTATTTATATGACATGGTCACCACATGTTATTTATATGACATGGTCACCACATGTTATTTATATGACATGGTCACCACATGTTATTTATATGACATGGTCACCACATGTTATTTATATGACATGGTCACCACATGTTATTTATATGACATGGTCACCACAGGAATATTTATATGACATGGTCACCACAGGTATATTTATATGACATGGTCACCATATGTTATTTATATGACATGGTCACCACAGGTATATTTATATGACATGGTCACCACAGGTATATTTATATGACATGGTCACCACATGTTATTTATATGACATGGTCACCACAGGTATATTTATATGACATGGTCACCACAGGTATATTTATAATACATGGTCACCAGAGGTATATTTATATGACATGGTCACCACATGTTATTTATATGACATGGTCACAACATGTTATTTATATGACATGGTCACAACATGTTATTTATATGACATGGTCACCACATATTGTTTATATGACATGGTCGCCACATGTTATTTATATGACATGGTCAACACATGTTATTTATATGACATGGTCACCACATGTTATTTATATGACATGGTCACCAAATGTTATTTATATGACATGGTCGCCACATGATATTTATATGACATGGTCACCACATGTTATTTATATGACATGGTCACCACAGGTATATTTATATGACATGGTCACCACATATTGTTTATATGACATGGTCACCACATGTTATTTATATGACATGGTCACCACATGTTATTTATATGACATGGTCGCCACATGATATTTATATGACATGGTCACCACAGGTATATTTATATGACATGGGCACCACATGTTATTTATATGACATGGTCACGACAGGTATATTTATATGACATGGTCACCACAGGTATATTTATATGACATGGTCGCCACATGTTATTTATATGACATGGTCACCACATGTTATTTATATGACATGGTCACCACATGCTATTTATATGACATGGTCACCACATGTTATTTATATGACATGGGCACCACATGTTATTTATATGACATGGTCACCACATGTTATTTATATGACATGGTCACCACATGTTATTTATATGACATGGTCACCACATGTTATTTATATGACATGGTCACCACATGTTATTTATATGACATGGTCACCACATGTTATTTATATGACATGGTCACCACATGTTATTTATATGACATGGTCACCACATGTTATTTATATGACATGGTCACCACATGTTATTTATATGACATGGTCACCACAGGAATATTTATATGACATGGTCACCACAGGTATATTTATATGACATGGTCACCATATGTTATTTATATGACATGGTCACCACATGTTATTTATATGACATGGTCACCACAGGTATATTTATAATACATGGTCACCACAGGTATATTTATATGACATGGTCACCACAGGTATATTTAAATGACATGGTCACCACATGTTATTTATATGACATGGTCACCACAGGTATATTTATATGACATGGTCACCACAGGTATATTTATATGACATGGTCACCACATGTTATTTATATGACATGGTCACCACATGTTATTTATATGACATGGTCACCACAGGTATATGTATATGATATGGTCACCACAGGTATATTTATAATACATGGTCACCAGAGGTATATTTATATGACATGGTCACCACATGTTATTTATATGACATGGTCACAACATGTTATTTATATGACATGGTCACAACATGTTATTTATATGACATGGTCACCACATATTGTTTATATGACATGGTCACCACATGTTATTTATATGACATGGTCAACACATGTTATTTATATGACATGGTCACCACAAGTTATTTATATGACATGGTCGCCACATGATATTTATATGACATGGTCACCACATGTTATTTATATGACATGGTCACCACATGTTATTTATATGACATGGTCACCACATGTTATTTATATGACATGGTCACCACATGTTATTTATATGACATGGTCACCACATGTTATTTATATGACATGGTCAACACATGTTATTTATATGACATGGTCACCACATGTTATTTATATGACATGGTCGCCACATGATATTTATATGACAAGGTCACCACAGGTATATTTATATGACATGGGCGCCACTTGTTATTTATATGACATGGTCACCACAGGTATATTTATATGACATGGTCACCACAGGTATATTTATATGACATGGTCACCATAGGTTATTTATATGACATGGTCACCACATGCTATTTATATGACATGGTCACCACATGTTATTTATATGACATGGGCACCACATGTTATTTATACGACATGGTCACCACATGTTATTTATATGACATGGTCACCATATGTTATTTATATGACATGGTCACCATATGTTATTTATATGACACGGTCACCACATGTTATTTATATGACATGGTCACCACATGTTATTTATATGACATGGTCACCACATGTTATTTATGTGACATTGTCACCACATGTTATTTATATGACATGGTCACCACAAGTATATTTATATGACATGGTCACCACAGGTATATTTATATGACATGGTCACCATATGTTATTTATATGACATGGTCACCACATGTTATTTATATGACATGGTCACCACAGGTATATTTATATGACACGGTCACCACAGGTATATTTATATGACATGGTCACCACAGGTATATTTATATGACATGGTCACCACAGGTATATTTATATGACATGGTCTCCACAGGTATATTTATATGACATGGTCACCACATGTATATTTATATAACATGGTCACCGCATGTTATTTATATGACATGGTCACCACATGTTATTTATATGACATGGTCACCACATGTTATTTATATGACATGGTCACCACATGTTATTTATATGACATGGTCACCACATGTTATTTATATGACATGGTCACCACATGTTATTTATATGACATGGTCACCACATGTTATTTATATGACATGGTCACCACAGGAATATTTATATGACATGGTCACCACAGGTATATTTATATGACATGGTCACCATATGTTATTTATATGACATGGTCACCACATGTTATTTATATGACATGGTCACCACAGGTATATTTATAATACATGGTCACCACAGGTATATTTATATGACATGGTCACCACAGGTATATTTAAATGACATGGTCACCACATGTTATTTATATGACATGGTCACCACAGGTATATTTATATGACATGGTCACCACAGGTATATTTATATGACATGGTCACCACATGTTATTTATATGACATGGTCACCACAGGTATATGTATATGATATGGTCACCACAGGTATATTTATAATACATGGTCACCAGAGGTATATTTATATGACATGGTCACCACATGTTATTTATATGACATGGTCACAACATGTTATTTATATGACATGGTCACAACATGTTATTTATATGACATGGTCACCACATATTGTTTATATGACATGGTCACCACATGTTATTTATATGACATGGTCAACACATGTTATTTATATGACATGGTCACCACATGTTATTTATATGACATGGTCGCCACATGATATTTATATGACATGGTCACCACATGTTATTTATATGACATGGTCACCACATGTTATTTATATGACATGGTCACCACAGGTATATTTATATGACATGGTCACCACAGGTATATTTATATGACATGGTCACCACAGGTTATTTATATGACATGGTCACCACATGCTATTTATATGACATGGTCACCACATGTTATTTATATGACATGGGCACCACATGTTATTTATATGACATGGTCGCCACATGATATTTATATGACATGGTCACCACAGGTATATTTATATGACATGGTCACCACAGGTTATTTATATGACATGGTCACCACATGCTATTTATATGACATGGTCACCACATGTTATTTATATGACATGGGCACCACATGTTATTTATATGACATGGTCACCACATGTTATTTATATGACATGGTCACCATATGTTATTTATATGACATGGTCACCATATGTTATTTATATGACACGGTCACCACATGTTATTTAAATGACATGGTCACCACATGTTATTTATATGACATGGTCACCACATGTTATTTATATGACATTGTCACCACATGTTATTTATATGACATGGTCACTACAAGTATATTTATATGACATGGTCACCACAGGTATATTTATATGACATGGTCACCATATGTTATTTATATGACATGGTCACCACATGTTATTTATATGACATGGTCACCACAGGTATATTTATATGACACGGTCACCACAGGTATATTTATATGACATGGTCACCACAGGTATATTTATATGACATGGTCACCACAGGTATATTTATATGACATGGTCTCCACAGGTATATTTATATGACATGGTCACCACATGTATATTTATATAACATGGTCACCGCATGTATATTTATATGACATGGTCACCACAGCTATATTTATATGAAATGGCCACCACAGGTATATTTATATGACATGGTCACCACAGGTATATTTATATGACATGGTCACCACAGGTATATTTATATGACATGGTCACCACAGGTATATTTATATGACATGGTCAACACAGGTATATTTATATGACATGGTCACCACAGGTATATTTATATGACATGGTCAGTACATGTCATTTAAATGACATGGTCACCACAAGTATATTTATATGACATGGTCACCACAAGTATAGTTATATGACATGGTCAGCACATGTTATTTATATGATATGGTCACCACAGGTATATTTATTTTACATGGTCACCAAATGTATATTTATATGACATGGTCACCACAGGTATATTTATATGACATGGTCACCACAGGTATATTTATATGACATGGTCACCACAGGTATATTTATATGACATGGTCACCACTTGTATATTTACATGACATTGTTACCACTTGTATATTTATATGACATGGTCAGCACATGTATATTTATATGACATGGTCACCACAGGTATATTTATATGACATGGTCAACACTTGTATATTTACATGACATTGTTACCACATGTATATTTATATGACATGGTCACCACAGGTATATTTATATGACATGGTCACCACTTGTATATTTACATGACATTGTTACCACATGTATATTTATATGACATTGTCACCACAGATATATTTATATGACATGGTCACCACAGGTATATTTATATGACATGGTCACCACAGGTATATTTATATGACATGGTCACCACATGTATATTTATATGACATTGTCACCACAGGTATATTTATATGACATGGTCACCACAGGTATATTTACATGACATGGTTACCACATGTATATTTATATGACATGGTCACCACAGGTATATTTATATAACATGGTAACCACAGGTATATTTATATGATATGGTCACCACATGTATATTTATATTACATGGTCACCACAGGTATATTTATATTACATGGTCACCACAGGTATATTTATATGACATGGTCACCACATGTTATTTAAATGATATGGTCACCACAGGTATATTTATATGACATGGTCAGCACATGTTATTTATATGACATGGTTACCACATGTTACTTAAATGACATGGTCACCACATGTTATTTATATGACATGGTCACCACATGTTATTTAAATGATATGGTCACCACAGGTATATTTATATGACATGGTCACCACAGGTATATTTATATGACATGGTCACCATATGTTATTTATATGACATGGTCACCACATGTTATTTATATGACATGGTCACCACATGTTATTTATATGACATGGTCACCACAGGTTATTTATATGACATGGTCACCACAGGTTATTTATATGACATGGCCACCACATGCTATTTATATGACATGGTCACCACATGTTATTTATATGACATGGGCACCACATGTAATTTATATGACATGGTCACCACATGTTATTTATATGACATGGTCACCACATGTTATTTATATGACATGGTCACCACATGTTATTTATATGACATGGTTACCACATGTTACTTAAATGACATGGTCACCACATGTTATTTATATGACATGGTCACCACAGGTATATTTATATGACATGGTCACCACATGTTATTTAAATGATTTGGTCACCACAGGTATATTTATATGACATGGTCACCACAGGTATATTTATATGACATGGTCACCATATGTTATTTATATGACATGGTCACCACATGTTATTTATATGTCATGGTCACCACAGGTTATTTATATGACATGGTCACCACAGGTATATTTATATGACATTGTCACCACATGTTATTTATATGACATTGTCACCACATGTTATTTATATGACATGGTCACCACAGGTATATTTATATGACATGGTCACCACAGGTATATTTATATGACATGGTCACCACATGCTATTTATATGACATGGTCACCACATGTTATTTATATGACATGGTCACCACAGGTATATTTATATGACATGGTCACCACAGGTATATTTATATGACATGGTCACCACATGTATATTTATATGACATGGTCACCACAGGTATATTTATATGACATGGTCACCACATGTATATTTATATAACATGGTCACCACATGTATATTTATATGACATGGTCACCACATGTATATTTATATGAAATGGCCACCACAGGTATATTTATATGACATGGTCACCACAGGTATATTTATATGACATGGTCACCACAGGTATATTTATATGACATGGTCAGCACATGTTATTTAAATGACATGGTCACCACATGTATATTTATATGACATGGTCACCACAAGTATAGTTATATGACATGGTCAGCACATGTTATTTATATGATATGGTCACCACAGGTATATTTATATGACATGGTCACCACATGTTATTTATATGACATGGTCACCACAGGTATATTTATATGACATGGTCACCACAGGTATATTTATATGACATGGTCACCACAGGTATATTTATATGACATGGTCACCACAGGTATATTTATATGACATGGTCACCACAGGTATATATATATGACATGGTCACCAAAGATATATTTATATGACATGGTCACCAGAGGTATATTTATATGACATGGTCACCACAGGTATATTTATATTACATGGTCACCACAGGTATATTTATATGACATGGTCACCAGGGGTATATTTATATGACATGGTCACCACTTGTATATTTATATGAAATGGTCACCACAGTTATATTTATATTACATGGTCACCACAGGTATATTTATATTACATGGTCACCACATGTATATTTATATGACATGGTCACCACTGGTATATTTATATGATATGGTCACCACATGTATATTTAAATGACATGGTCACCACAAGTATATTTATATGACATGGTCACCACATGTTATGTATATGACATGGTCACCACAGGTATATTTATATGACATGGTCACCACATGTTATGTATATGTCATGGTCACCACAGGTATATTTATTATCTGAGCATTTACGACACATGTTATTTATATGGCATGGTCACCACATGTATATTTATTATCTGAGCATTTACGACACAAGTTATTTATATGACATGGTCACCACATGTATACTTATTATCTGAGCATTTACGACACATGTTATTTATATGATATGGTCACCACAGGTATATTTATATGACATGGTCACCACAGGTATATTTATATGACATGGTCACCACATGTTATTTATATGACATGGTCACCACATGTATATTTATTATCATGATGACCATACTCCTCCAAGAGCATTTACGACAAATGTTATTTATATGACATGGTCACCACGTGTATATTTATTATCATGACGACCATACTCCTCCAATTGCTTATGTGTGATACTTTATTTCACGCTTAATTTAATGACAAGTCATAATTATTAATACTTCAAAATGGGGTGTTTGTAATTAACATATGTATGCCTTATACTTTCATCGCGTGTTTATTTATTCACATACAGGACGAATAATCAGAGGAACTGCGAGCATCCCATGGAAGTTCAACCAGTTTCAATATAATTGGAAAATACTTTATTTTTAGATAATATCATGCATATGTATATGTACAATGACGAACAATTAAAGAAATATTGTAATTTTAATAATATATTATGTGACAAATGTATGATAATAATGTACACAAGCAGTTAAATAAAATGTGTATGCTTATATTGTGCTAGACACACATGTTCCTGTAGCATTAAACCTTTCATGACCTGAGCTTCCTGAAATTATTCGAAAAACTGTGCCAATGGATACTCTTATTCATTCGAGTTTTGTGTAGTGAGACTCGGATATATTTACCTTATATTTACAATGACATTGTAAGCTGGTGCATCCTCTTATGCGAATATATAAATGGGAGACTCGCATATATGCGAGAATGCTCTGGAACAGGATATGCAATGCTACACGTCTCTGCGAATTTCCGGTCATGAAATATAGTTGAGGCACAAAGATGTATTAATTTTGTCAGTCGTATACTTCGGTTTTCGATATTTGCTTCATTTGATTGTGATTTAAATGAGGCAGGTTTTTATGTCAAATCCCCTAGATTGGATAACAAAATCCACGAGAAGTTTTTTTAGATCAATGATTTCAGATGCGGGTGTTTGGAAAGAAAGTCACCCGAGTTAGTTTTCTGAAATATTTTCTCGGTCAAGACATCTACTTAAGCAATGAAACACTCGATGTGATTTTCTATTTATAAATAATTGACGTGAAGCAAGATACCACATAATACTGGTAGACTGGATATATATACGTGCATATTCTAAATTCATACGAGTTCATATGCAATAGTCACGCAACTTATATATATAAGACTTGAGCCACAAGACAATAATGGATGTGCCTTTAATTTGCGCTATGCCAAAACCACTATTTATTAACACATCGCTTATTAGATTGTATGTCATTTAAGTGGACTCATACAATATGTTTAAACTGAACAAAACTTCACTCATTGATTATCCGACAGTTGGTACCATTTTGAATCTAACCGTTTAATAATGACAGCCCAGCCACAGTGTTGATTATGTAATATAAATTTACTCTGTCCCAGTTCATGTTTTATTTTATCTTTATTGCACTGTTTTGTTAAATTAGTATTATATTTTTAATGTCTGGAAAATGTTTGTATTAGTGTCATACTTTTGTCACTGAACTAATACTACATAATAAAACAAATAAACAATAAATAATGAAACAATACATATTTAGACATATTTGTTTCAGTTTATAAGTTCAATTTTATCGACTTAACGACAACCTTTTTGGCATAAGACCCCACAGTACTTTTCTTAACAATATTCTAGGACATGGGTTGTGAGATGATTTCGACAAGAATGGAAGCGCTTAATACTACAATAACTTATAGAACTTATTTTTTCCACTGAATATCAGCAAAATTGTATTGTCAATGAATGGAAAATCACACTGAGCTATTTATATGTGTGGACTTCTAGAGATGAAGGATTCCAGGCTGCATGTTAAAATAAAATTAAAGAAAGAAATAACGGAAAATTAATATCATCCTCAGATATGGCATTGACTATTATGACGGGATCTGCGCTGGTGCGGCATTAAAGACTCTGTACCATTGCATTCTCCTATATCTAAGATTATCCCATAGGACGGCTCGAATATATAAGAGAATGCACTGGTTTACCAGATCAGAGTAGGCCACGAGGCATTGTCAGGCCACTGCGTTTTTTTATATATGTGAGGCGCAGGAAACAAACAATTACTATCATACTCAGATATGGAATTGACCATGCTATGAATGCCGCCAGATTGAGGGTAAATCCTAAACCACTGGTATATAACCGATGCCATTTCTTGGGTACATATTGTGGAGTATGCATCAAGGGCAATTCATTCTCTTATATACGTGAGACGCCCTATGTATAAGTGGGTTATCGCAAAAATTGAAACAAAGCAGGGATAAACTACCCGTATGGAATCTCCCACAGACATGAGCAGCCGATATTCAGCAATACAAGCTGCCACATGTATTGGGGCTCTCTACATGAAGCAAACTGTTAATATCATCCTCTGATATGGCATTGTTAAATTAACCAAGGCTTGCTATGACTGCCTAAACCACTGGTTAGCATACAACCGATTCAATTTCTTGGGTACATATTATGGAGTTTACAACACGGGCGCTAGATAAGTCAACTTAACATAACGAGAATCGGCAGCATAGTGCGGAGTATTGAATTAGAAACGTCGTTGCTCACAATTTATGTAGTGTATGCCATATGATAGCAGGATGGAGTTTCTTGCATAGAGTCTAAATAGTATGAGGCTAAAGTTATAAATCGTAGCAAGAATACTGCCATTACAGCTAACTAATTCATATACGTGGAATGTTAAAACCTTTAAGTATCATGATTGTCCCATAGAAATTCAGAACATATGAGTAGGCCGCGAGGCATCGAAAGCGTTAATTTTGAAATTTTGAGATATGTACGCAAGTAAGTAGTTGTATGTATGTAACTATAAGTGTAGGTCTGTATTAATAAACACAAAATATCACTGGAATCGCCGTCATTTATGTACCCGGTGATGGAGTGTTTAACCCTTTTCCCAACAAACCGGCCAAAAAATGCCAAATAAAGCTGCAACAGCCTAAATTATCTTGGGTCTTTCTCAATAAAACCATACAAATATGGATATCATTGGAACCGGCCCATTGACCACATTGTGATGGTTACAGTTATGCCCTGTGCCAATGCATTCTCTTATATATGCGAGTCGACCATAGGTCGCCTCGCATATATTAGAGAATGCATTGGCCTAAAAAAATCTTTTATTTACCATTTTTTCTTACATTCTTTAACAATTTTATAATTTTTAATGTGTTAAGCCAATTCATTCTCTCATATATGCGAGGCGACCAATGGTCGACTCGCATATATAAGAGAATGCATTGGCACAGGGCCGTTCTGTTGGGTAAACGGTTAATATTTGAGCATTGACAATTATGAGTAAGCCTGAGCATTCTGAACTCCAAATATTGGGGAGCAAATAAATATCCAATTACACACAACTGATGTGAGCAGCATAAACAATTTTGATTTAGACAAGCAATAAACAAAACATTATATATTAAATTAGCAATTGAGATTAAACATTATGGTTGGAAATTCTCAACTTTGTGGAAAATTGTTACCAATAATAATACGTTTTCATCCACATGCTGTCATTGGGGCCAGCATCAATCAACGTTTTCGTCCACATGTTATTGGAGCTAGCATCAATCTACGTTTTCATCCACATGCTGTTATTGCTTTATCATCCGGATCACCCGACGATTTCGTCCACGTGGACCGACGTGACACAGACGAGCGCCCCGTTGAGGATGAGCGCAGTATCTGTGAAGCTCGCTTATTTTCATAATAACCACTGCGGCGTTTCCAATTCTAAACTTCCTTCTTCGTCTTGCGGGTGAAGAAACCACGCTGAAGATTTAAATAGTGTATGATGATTATTATATGTAGTCATGTTAATTTTAAATGGTAAGGTGAATATCGACAGCGTTCTCTCAAATACAATTTAAGACTTTTTAAAATTTAAAAATTAGTATAACATAAGCATAGCATTAGCTGTACAAATCGCTGACGATAATAATAACCAATGGTATATTTTCATTTTTGAACATCGGCAAACAAATATTATGCATTAATCCCATAAAACCCCGACCAAAGTATTTACCAAGATAGGTGTAATAATTCGACCAGCTGGCAATGATGTTTCTTTGTGTAATAACGGCGACCATAGTGTTGATTATGTAACAATTTACTGAACGCCAGTTCATTTTTTTATTTTATCTATAAAACATTGTTGTGTTAACTTTGTTTTACAATCTTTTGTCTGGAAAATGTTTTATCATTTCCATACTTTAATAATTGAAATAATACTAAATAATAAAACAAATATATAGAGAAGATATAAATATTTAGGTAAATTGGTTTCAGTTTTTAAGTTCGATTTTACCGGCTTAACGACATAACGCTCTTGACATTAGACTGCAATGACACCACAGTACTTAACAACATTCAAGCCTATGGGTTGTGAGCTGATTTTGACAATCACACTGAGCCTGAGAGCTTATGACAATGGCCTAATCGCACATGAATGATTAGAGCATTAAATAGATAATTCCATATTTCAGATAAAGAGCGCTTCTTCATTTAAACACAATTTGAAACGTTATACACGGATATAGTAAAACCTTCATTCAGAATCCTGATTTTCCGTTACTTCACCAGAATAGTGAAATTGCAAATTACGGTTATAAATCAATAACTGCCATGACAAGTATATATAATGAGCAAGTGATAAGCTCACATTATTATTCAATTTATTAGACCAATGCTACAAAAATGCTAGTTTTGTGATGGAACAGTGTGAGCAGCCATTTGCAAGAACTGATATAAGCCTTTGAGTTGAGATGAATTTTATGTCATAGGTTCATATAAGAAATAAACGGCGGATTCGATGTTGTCATGGAATTTTGACCGTTAGAACAATTCAGCAAACTGCATGAACCCCAAAGGGGTTCATGCTGAATTTGCTAATTTTTTATCACGGTTAAAACCCATGACCACGTTGAATCCACTGTGTATTATTTATATCTATATACTTAAATTTATTATGAACTATGATTGTCTGTCTTTCCCACTGTTTATTAAACTTTAAATGAACGCATTGAGTTCAGTTCAGACAGTTCGAATCCTCGCTTTTTGGAAAAGCAAACGTTGTGAGAATCCGTTGACGGAGAACGGAAAACACGCAATTTCACGGTAAAGTATACAGATATGACAAACTGTCCTGTTTAGCTAGTAACTAATGTGGACGTGTTGATTTCAAGAATGATAATAGCTGAAACTAACAATTAAGTTTCGGCTGTGGATAGGAAATCAACAATACGCCGTTCTACCATAATGACGTGTTTATGAGGTCGGAGGAATATGTGTAGTGGCAAGGGCAATGATAAACTCTATTGCGTAGCGCAGTTATTTGAACATCAATGCTAAGTAACACTGGGCAACAATGAGTGTTGTTATCCTCCTCCCTATTTTCCACCCTTCTGATTGGCCCATGTCCTGTCACGTGCCTGGCGACAAATCACACTGTCGTCCGCTGACCCGGGAGACATTGTTTTTGTCGCCCGCCTGATGTTATTTTGGATTCTAATGCACTTAGGCCAATATACCCCCGGAAACACCACATATTTGCGGGGGGTTATTCATTCAATAACCTGTCGCAATGTATAGTCCGGTTCACCGCTTCAATGTTATATATTCCTACGCGCCAATATTGCCGTTAGCTGAATTCCTAATCTCGGACATGCATGCCCAATCCAGCACACCGGTCACTGTTCCGTTTCACTCCATGACGTCACCCTTACGCAATACACGCCGGCGACGTTACGGAGTAGATTATAGAGTTGGCGCCCTTGCTACTGACTTCCATTACTAGCTCGTTGCTATATAAACAAACCAGCGATGCCTCTTTTGTCGAAAATTGACAGTCAGCACATTCGCCCTGTATACATGTACTTTCAGAAAATACAAAACACCACACCGTTATATTCCACCAATGTCAGTGTCTCGATATCATTTTGACCAAATTTCTTGACATGAAACCGCGAGACACGGCGTGAAATACAACGCATTGAGTAAACAATTTCCCATTGTTTCAATTCAACTTCAAGTTCGCGGTAAAATCAAAACTTCAATTTGAAAGTGGTAAACATCTGAAAAAGACATCAGGTACATGCAGAAACTAATTGTTGTGCATATTTATTTCTATTTGAAGTGGCAATTTTTCATGTTTATCAGCATTTTTAACGATAAGAGCGATGGTAATTGAGGGACTATATTTTATCTAGCGAATTAAATTTAAAATAAAAAGTCGTGAATTGACTGAGTGTTTTCTATGGCCGCACATTTCGTTGATAATTACGAGGCATTTGTTTGTCTAAATAACGTTTTAAAGTTCGAAGAGCATTAGAATGGGGATAACAGTGTGGTGTTTTGTGATTTCGGAAAGGTACATGGCGAATATACTGTGGCAAATACCCGTTAATGGACTAAATTTGCCACAGTATATTCGCCATGTACCTTTCCGAAATCACAAAACACCACACTGTTATCCCCTAAATAATATCTCCAAACACACACTGCAGTAACTCATCTATTTCACATCACTCTATGTATTAAAAAATCATAGATCTTATATACCCCACGGATTCGCAATACACATCAGTTGTGGTGTTTGCTAATTTGCATATATTTAATGAGCACTAATATTCGAACTTTTAAGTTGATACTTTTATCCGACAAGCGTTATTATTTACTTTTTACATCGAAACATCTCGGTGATTCAATTTGTTCATGTCGACATTATGAAGCAAGATTGAAAGAGAGGATCCATTGAAGTTGGTTGGTTATATATGTTTGTTGGTAGACAACGTAATGCGTACGTTTGTCGCGAATGAATAGTACTGTACGCGTATCCCCCGCGATGTCTGCAATGTGATCATAGAAGTATTTTATGTGAGGATCGCCATGAGCACTGACACATATGAATGTACATTGATGAAGTTGACAACTTCCCAATAGCTTTCGGGGAAGATCGTTATGAAATGAACATAGCGAGTAAATTGCGCACACAAGACGACATTGAATATGCCACATTGCAGAAGACGAGAACATTCTATATGGCTTATTGGTTTACATTGCATGGACCTATATTGACGATTTAACCACCAAAATGATCGTAAATAAACGCGGATTATCACACGCTTAACGGCTTGACTATTGTTTATGGAACGGAAATCCTATGGGACGATAAGTAGTTACTGAAAATATATATAATCGGGAAAGAAAGCACTCGTGACTCAGTGCAACATCGTGCGTGTGGATGGAAAGTATATTTTCTGTGGAGACATTCCGTTCTCGAGCGGGTGACAAATCTCAATGTCTCACTCGACAACGGGCAACAACTGTATATTGTTATACTTCATCCCATTTTCCTCTCTTCTGATTGGCTGAGAGTGCGTCACATGGCGGGCCGTAAATCACCTTATTACCCTGGAGGGTAACATTGTCTCAGTTATTGACCGCTCAGCTGTTACCAGTAAACAAAGAACTACGAAGAACTCAACGCACAGAGACACTCTCACAGCTCTCTAATAATTTTCGAAAACACTGTTTTTATAAACCCCACTGTTTTATAACAATCGCGAACTATGGTGTTTGCTAATTTGCATAATTGTGTGTGTTTTTATTTGCAATTAAAGCACGCTATGTACAAATGGTGTTATCACGGACACAAATCCGTTATAAGGTGTAATGTTCCTATTGGACATTTTTATATCAATAAAAAAAACCGTGGGACAAATAGATTATCCTAATTATGCAGTTGGTATGTGCTGCAGACAATCGCACATACGATGTACATACATTACAAATACGTTTATGTACTAGATCAAATAGCCACTCTTTAATTTTTATCAATTGACTATTTCTTTTCGGCAATACATTCCTCAGACTCCAGATGAATACCTGTATGTTGCGTAAGAATCTGTGACATATGTCAATTTCTGTTTGCACTACTACAACGTGTTAATTTCACATTTTAGCATTCTGGAAATGAACACGTCTGTCTGCGTCTTCACGGTCATTTGAAACGAAACCGAACAATTCGCTGCATGGCTACTCAACTTCGAAACTGCTTTACTCTTCTTTCCGTGAACCGATTTCCACCATGCAACCAGCAAACTGCCGGAGAATAGCTGCGCAAATGACGGGTCTGTTAATTGATCCAGATTATGAATGTTTTATTTTCTAAATAGCGATGATTCCAACATAAAATTAACCTTTCGAACTGGATTAAAGAATATATGCGCGCATTTATGCCTGCTATTAAGAAGGTTCGTGTGTACTCCTTTGTCAGATAACAAAACAGTTATCACCCTTGTTTTCGTGAGACACGGGGATTTCGACCTGGAATGTCACCCTCGGGTCGACAATCGTGACATTCCAGGTCTCGAGCGGGCGACAAACCCCCGTGTCTCACTCAATCGCGGGCGATAACTGTCTATTATAAACCAAAACAAATTTCTTGCCAAATCTTGACGAGCTAGATACTCAATGTCCGAAAATCCCCGGTGATTTCCGGGATCAATGTGTTCACAAACCTATGCACGAGCTTGAACGTGACGCCACCTACGTTCATAAGTTTATGATCACATTGAATAAGGGCGCGTGTCTACCGTAACGCTATGGGCAAATCGGAAGAGATATTAGGTGTATGTAAATATGTCCATATAATCACCCGCCAGCTGATTGTTTTGATTTGTCACTGGTGTACCTCCTTTCGTATCCCGATCCGACTAAACGATTTGACTTGTCAATGATATGTCTGCTTTTATATCCCCATCCAGTTTAATGTTTTGACATACCTGCAAACTGGTTTTTGAAAGGTCGGTGATATGTCTGAGTGTCCCCAAAGGCCCAAACAGCTAAATGTTTTGACTGGCCTGTGGTATACCTGCTAAATGTTCTGATAGGTCAGCGGAAAGTCAGCTAAATGTTCTGGCAGGTCAGCGGAAAGCCTACTAAATGGTATCAACAGGTCAGTGAAAAGCCTGCTAAATGTTCTCACAGGTCAGTGGAAAGCCAACTAAATGTCTAAACATTCAGTTAACAACCAGCTAAATGTCTAAACAGGTCAGTGAAAACTTAGAAGCCTGCTAAATGTTCTCACAGGTCAGTGGAAAGATAACTAAATGTCTAAAATTTCATTTAAAACCCAGCTAAATATCCAAAATGGTCAGTGGGAAGCCTGCTAATTGTTCTGACAGGTCAATGGAGATCCTGCAAATTGTCTAAACAGGTCAGTGGACAGCCTGCTAAATGTCTAAACAGGTCAGTGGAAAGCCTGCTAAATGTCTAAAAAGGTCAGTGAAAAGCCTGCTAAATGTTATCACAGGTCAATGTAAAGCCAGCTAAATGTCTAAACAGCTCACTAGAAAGCCAACTAAATGTCTAAAGAGGTTAGTGGAAATCCAACTAAATTTATAAAAAGCTAAGTAAAACTCCAGCTAAATATCTAAACCTGTCAGTGAAAAGCCAGCAAGATATCTAAACAGATCAGTGAAAAGCCAGCTAAATGTCTAAAAAGTCAGTGATAGACCCTCTTTAGTTCTCGGACATCTTTAGTCCTTCTTGATCCGGGGAATTGCAGAGAAATTCATATTACAATGTCTCGCTGATTCCACCCTCTATAACTGTGTCGTGTTTCGTACGTACATAACATAGAACTCCAGTCACCAACAACAGAAACAGTAGACCCCCGAGAGCACTCGTTATTATTATCCATATAGGGACATCCTGCTTCCCGCTTGACATTGGATACATCATCGTATGTGCCTATAGGAGGACAGAATAGGATAATTTTATGTACAATATACATGCACACAGGAATAAAACAATGCAGCATGCATAACAATAGTAGTATGACCATTCAATAGCATAATTAACGAACCAAAGCTAAACCATTCGAATGAGGGTAGCTATGTCTTTTAATTTAGTTTTATTATATCAAAATCGGTTTATAGATTCCCTGGTGTTCAATAAGATTCACACTATAAGTTCGTGTGGTAATCAACAACAACACAACCGTTCATCGACAGAATGGACCACAATCGTAATTTATAGTATAATTTAGGCCAATCGTATTTCCGGTTAGTCTTGATTGACAGTTATGCTATACATGGTACAAATTACCAACATCAAAGTGACAACAGTTAGTCGTTTGTCGAGAGGGCAACGGAACAGTTTTACTGAATTTAATGAATATATTTCCTGATGCTTGGTGAGCGCTGTGGCTTATGTACTATATGGAGAAGACATGTCAATTTCATAATGTTCATTTCATTAATAATATGTCTTGTTGATTTTTAAGGAAAATTAACGAACAACGTCATTATATAACTTTCCGCATTGACCGAATTCGCTTTAACCTGCATGATTGTATCTTCTGCTTTGTCAATAATTATGTGTTTCCTTTCGATTGCTGAATATATTATGATCCTTATGGATTATCAGATGTATATATGTACTATGTAGTCTGATGGTAACAATTAATTCTATATTATGTATATGTTATTTCGTTCCACACAGTACAATAAAGTGTCATGTGCTGTACATTAAAGGACCACTGTCGTACTGTAGATCGGTAAAATCGTGATTTGAACCATATTATATTTCACATCACGAATGTCGATTATTTTTCACTCTCGCCGCAGTAACAATATATTTCGATAACGACATTATTGCTTTGGGGGCACAAACAGAGCCGAAAGACGAACACATATGCCACCACAGCAATACACTGTATTAGCGAACCGAAGGCGGACACTTTGGGTCGTATATAGGCTAATTCTTATTTTGTGACGTCACCAATTATTATCTAATACGACGCTGTTTTTTTATGAATTTCTGTGAGCACTTTAGTTGCACGATAGATTGGTGGGCTTAAAGAATTATCATTATATAACTAATTAATCAGACGCCGTGTACTTCGTATGCATTCGATGATAATCAGTGCTTGTCCATCAAAGAGGGCTTGTTTGTCATATTGGCGGTGTTCAACTAATGCAAGTACTTTGAACACCTCAGTGTTTGTCTGCAAAATTGGGTCCATGAAACATCTGAAATAGCCATCTTTATTGCGATCGGATAGTGACAACACGGCCAGTATTTAAATGTTCTGCATTATATATGTTCCTGAATGTATTTACTCATAATGACTATTCCAACATTTGTTCCGATAAGGTCGCGTAAATGTCCACTTCAGAAAATAAAACGGCACTTTTTCCTAACATCAGTTTCCCAACAGCATCATAGCAATTGAGCAGTAATCACCAACATCATGAAAATTCAGCATGATCACATGCCGATATGTGAATACTCACAGTGTCACCCACTCTTAAATTCCATTCGGCACTAACATCATTCTGGGGCTTTATCACTCGTCCAGTTGTTATGAATTCTAGTATACTTCTATCCTGCACAAGAACAAAACAATAGTTAAACCAGAATAACGAATTTCAAAAGAACAAAATATAGAAGAAGGTTGTGCTAAATTTTTTCAAAGTATGGCCATTTAACTGTTACCTGCAAACATAAGGGACTGCGGTAATTACACAACGAATCCCCATCTTTATCGACGAAAGTTGATGGAATATATGTAGAATTATCTTTCCCGATGATTAAATTATTGTTTTATGATAATTTACTTGAGTGCGACGAAGATTTATTAAGAATATGTTGATGTCGGGATTTCTTCATTGTCCCTCGTGTCATCTTGGTATAGGATGTAGATACACAGTAGTTGCGAAAACATGTTTTCGGAATGGCTATTTGTAAGACGCTGTGATATGTTTTCCAAGCATTTCAGTCAGATTATGTTGGACAACTTATGGAAATAATTTGGCAAAAATATTTACAGTTGGCAAAAGTATTTCGCAAAAGTCAATCTTGTTGACCCTTGTGTTGGTTTTCAGAAAAGTGTTGATGTGAGAAATCACAAACAGCTTGTTTCGTGTTGTTCTGTCAAGGTAATAACAATGAGATAATATGAAATGAAAGTTATATATTAAATGTGCTAGATATTGCATAGTATACATTTTTATTCGACGCTTATTGGCTCAAATAGCGTACGTTGTTTCCGATAGATATGATAATCCAAAGACGTTTTTATCCACTGTTGATAAAGAAACTCATAATCACGGAACCTCACATGATTGCCATAAGCTCAGCAGTGTCATATATAGCCTCGGAGCGGACATGCAGTTTTTTTCTTAACCCTTTACCCAACAGAAGGGCCCTGTGCCAATGCATTCTCTTATATATGCGAGTCGACCATAGGTCGCCTCGCATATACAAGAGAATGCATTGGCTTAACACATTAAAAATTATAAAATTGTTAAAGAATGTAAGAAAAAATGGTAAATAGTGTTAAAACAAAAATGTTGTTAGGCCAATGCATTCTCTTATATATGCGAGGCGATCTATGGTCGACTCGCATATATAAGAGAATGCATTGCAACAGGGCATAACTGTAACTATCACAATGTGGTCAAGGAGCCGGTTCCAATGATATCCATATTTGTATGGTTCTATTGAGACAGACCGAAGATATTTTAGGCTGGTGAAGCTTTATTTGGCCGGTTTTGGCCGGTTTGTTGGGTAAAGGGTTAAAGGTATTTTGTTTTTAATAAATATTCTGAATAGGGTACCGTAAACTTTGTATTTTGCTAATGATACGATCGCCACATTATTTCATAAGCATGCGCACTACTTAAAGGTAATCTCACCACTCTCTGATGATCCTGACGTTTAGATATTTACCGTGTTTTCGGGTAGAATTCCCCTTGTCAGACTGAATTTGATATCGACATTCTCCTCCGCATGTGCATTCATAATGTTTGTATCACACATAATCAGCGTACAATTCGTCGAACATCTCTGAAAAAAATGAATGAACCGCCTTAACATTATGTTGCAGGTAAAGAGTCAAAACGTAAAGTGGCATACGCTTAGTATGGCACATAATCTAGGCGGTGCTGGGTTCACCATCGCACATTGGGGGCATTTATGCGACCATCATTTTCTTATGGGAAATTACTCTAGTTTTCGAATTCAGAGGTCGCAGAGCCGAAATAGGTGACAAAATATACACTTTCGCTATAGTTCATATGGTACCCTAAAGTACACCCAGTTTTAGTGGTTTGACAGGCAATAGACAACCGGCTGACTGGGCATCGAAATGGAAAACAATGAACACATATTTGCAAAATTTGCAACTGTCGTTGGTCTTATCTAAGCATTTTGCAATCTTTTCAACTCATTGGGAGCAATTTCCGAAAATATGACCAATTCTAATTTTAGCATAAAATAAAATCCTGTTTAGTTGGGTGCGTTCTAAATATTTTCAAAATTCCATTAAACCGCTCAAGAAACCAGCTTCCACCTTGGGACCTTGGTCATCATTCTTCTTTACTCATGCCTAGCAAACTTCCCCCTTTCTTTTTACATCCATACATTTATGTACCAACTTAATGTGGCGAAATTATATGACGGATATGTTTGTGTTTGTTTCTTTCACTATACTTGTGTTGACAAACGGAAAGGCCTTTGGGGCAGTTAGCAAGTGCTCCATTGTGACTAGTTCTTTTCATATGGAGGGCTAGGTGTAATGTTCCTTGATCCGGACATATGTGTCACCTTAACGTACAACACTTACCTGTATTGGTTAACCAGCAAAGAACAATCAGCGTAAATAATCAGACATACAATATGACGTATTGTCAGTATGTCCAAGTATAACACGTGTGCTAATATTCAATTATAAATTGGCAGACACCACAACATATAATCGAGGTGATCAAAGGGTGCACATCACAAACTATGAACTTAAAGCTACGTCTGGGTCTCCCATAGCTGATGAGGCAATGAAGAATGAGTCCACATAGAATGAGTGTTATGATGCTAGTCGGGATAGCGTCACTAAATTCACCCTCTGGGAACCTCAATCTACAAAAATCCGGCACCATATTTGAATTATCGTCGCTTGTGATTTGTCTTAAGTGCTGTTTGGAAGGTTATAGTTTTGACAAAAACAACAGAAGGCCGATTGAGCGGGATAGATAACACTTTTGTGTCAAAAATAAAGCTTATGAAAACACAAGCCGACATGTGAACTCTATTCGGGTGCGCGTTCACGAAGTTGTTTTAATTTTCCATATATATGCCCAGAGTGGCCCGTATTTACAATCATTCATTCGTGACAATGCCAAATACATGTAGTGTTTTCGGCTTTGGCCGGTCTGTGACTCAGTTAGGTATAATTCTTCATTCATTTCCAAACGATGTTCGTTTACGTGATATTTGGCGGGATTTCTGTGGGAAACCCGTTGCGTTCCAGAATGTGTTCCGTCCACTTCGAACAAAGGTGTTTTGAGCACAAGCCGAATACACTTGACCCAACAGTGGCTACAAAAGACAACTCAGAAGTCCCCACGTTGCAGAAACGGACCACCAACGAGATTGCTATCCCAAGAAAAACGTCAATTCCCGTGAAGAATATAAAATTGCCGGAGCGTCCAGTCGTGACTATATCCAATTGAACCTATCGCTAAAAAGCGAATACATTTGACGACACAGTCGTGGTTACGAATATATACAATTGCAGTTAAAATGGGGAGTATTTTGATGCAAAATTTAGTAGAGTATTCACGATGACAACTATTCTAAGTCGAGCCCCCATTTCCTTCACCATGGCTCAAAAAAGAGCGCTCCGTGTTAAGAGTTTTCCTATTAGTATGGTGCGAATAAAAAGTGTTTAATAGAGCGGAAATTACTATGAGTTGGAAGCATATCCAAAGCACGTATATCGCAAGTGCGTGTACATATATTACATGTATCAGTAAACAATGACGATGACAACTGTTCTAAGTCGAGTCCCTTTACCTTGGCACAACAAAGAGTGTTCCCTGTTGAACCTATTCCGATATATTGTGAATAACGATCGCTTGTATGTGTGATTACATATTAAACCGGATTAGTATCCCTCCTTCCAAAGGTGTTATATATAATGTAAGCGCGGGCCCAATATTAATAGAACCAAAGCTTATAAAACGCAAAAACGACGATACAGAGAAACCACTGCTTAATATCTGGACTGGCTGGACCAGGTTTAAACGAATGCGTCACCTAATCTGCGGCCTTGGTTTCAAACCACATATTGAGCCGACACCGGTGTGCATAACATTTATGGTCATAAGTAGAATCGCTTTTGGTGTTAAAATTAAAACATTGAACTCTTCAAATGAATTCGTAGAAAAAAACGGTGCTTTAAACCTTTAAAAGTTTACGTAAACCAAGGTGTATACATGAGGTGACGAATCCGGCCTCTATGTTGACAGTGATAACAAAGACAGGAACACAATGATATGTCAAGAACGTTAAGATCAGCAGAGCGAAGCCTTCTAACACTATAATTAAAGACAGGAACACAATGATATGTCAAGATCAGCAGAGCGAAGCCTTCTAACACTATATTTTAACTGTGATAACAAGAAGGACAGGAACACAATGATATGTAAAGAACGTTAAGATCAGCAGAGCAAAGCCTTCTAACACTATAATTAAGGACAGGAAAACAATGATATGTCCAGAACGTTAAGATCAGCAGAGCGAAGCCTTCTAACACTATAATTAGGGACAGGAACACAATGATATGTCAAGAACGTTAAGATCAGCAGAGCGAAGCCTTCTAACACTATAATTAAGGACAGGAACACAATGATATGTCAAGAACGTTAAGATCAGCAGAGCGAAGCCTTCTAACACTATATTTTAACTGTGATAACAAGAAGGACAGAAACACAATGATATGTAAAGAACGTTAAGATCAGCAGAGCGAAGCGTTCTAACACTTATAATTTAACTGTGATAACAAGATGGACAGGAACACAATGATATGTCAAGAACGTTAAGATCAGCAGAGCGAAGCCTTCTAACACTATATATATAAGACAGGAAAACAATGATATGTCAAGAACGTTAAGATCAGCAGAACGAAGCCTTCTAACACTATAACAAGAAGGACGGGAACACAATGATATGTCAAGAACGTTAAGATCAGCAGAGCGAAGCCTTCTAACACTATAATTTAACTGTGATAACAAGAAGGACAGGAACACAATGATATGTCAAGAACGTTAAGATCAGCAGAGCGAAGCCTTATAACACTATAACAAGAAGGACAGGAACACAATGATATGTCAAGAACGTTAAGATCAGCAGAGCGAAGCCTTCTAACACTATAACAAGAAGGACAGGAACACAATGATATGTCAAGAACGTTAAGATCAGCAGAGCGAAGCCTTCTAACACTATATATAAGACAGGAACACAATGATATCTCAAGAACGTTAAGATCAGCAGAGCGAAGCCTTCTAACACTATATATATAAGGCAGGAACACAATGATATGTCAAGAACGTTAAGATCAGCAGAGCGAAGCCTTCTAACACTATATATATATATAAGACAGGAACACAATGATATGTCAAGAACGTTAAGATCAGCAGAGCGAAGACTTCTAACACTATATAACAAGAAGGACGGGAACACAACGATATGTCAAGAACGTTAAGATCAGCAGAGCGAAGCATTCTAACACTATAATTTAACTGTGATAACAAGAAGGACAGGAAAACGATGATATGTCAAGAACGTTAAGATCAGCAGAGCGAAGCCTTCTAACACTATATAACAAGAAGGACAGGAAAACAATGATATGTCAAGAACGTTAAGATCAGCAGAGCGAAGCCTTCTAACACTATATATATAAGACAGGAACAAAATGATATGTCAAGAACGTTAAGATCAGCAGAGCAAAGCCTTCTAACACTATATAACAAGAAGGACAGGAAAACAATGATATGTCAAGAACGTTAAGATCAGCAGAGCGAAGCCTTCTAACACTATATATATAAGACAGGAACACAATGATATGTCAAAAACGTTAAGATCAGCAGAGCAAAGCCTTCTAACACTATATAACAAGAAGGACAGGAAAACAATGATATGTCAAGAACATTAAGATCAGCAGAGCGAAGCCTTCTAACACTATATATATAAGACAGGAAAACAATGATATGTCAAGAACGTTAAGATCAGCAGAGCGAAGCCTTCTAACACTATAGTTAAGGACAGGAACACAATGATATGTCAAGAACGTTAAGATCAGCAGAGCGAAGCCTTCTAACACTATATAACAAGAAGGACAGGAACACAATGATATGTCAAGAACGTTAAGATCAGCAGAGCGACGCCTTCTAACACTATAACAAGAAGACAGGAACACAATGATATGTCAAGAACGTTAAGATCAGCAGAGCGAAGCCTTCTAACAATATAATTTGACTGTGATAACAAGAAGGACAGGAACACAATGATATGTCCAGAACGTTAAGATCAGCAGAGCGAAGCCTTCTAACACTATAATTAAGGACAGGAACACAATGATATGTCAAGAACGTTAAGATCAGCAGAGCGAAGCCTTCTAACACTATAACAAGAAGGACAGGAACACAATGATATGTCAAGAACGTTAAGATCAGCAGAGCGAAGCCTTCTAACACTATAATTTGACTGTGATAACAAGAAGGACGGGAACACAATGATATGTCCAGAACGTTAAGATCAGCAGAGCGAAGCCTTCTAACACTATAATTAAGGACAGGAACACAATGATATGTCAAGAACGTTAAGATCAGCAGAGCGAAGCCTTCTAACACTATAATTTGACTGTGATAAGAAGAAGGACGGGAACACAATGATATGTCAAGAACGTTAAGATCAGCAGAGCGAAGCCTTCTAACACTATAATTAAGGACAGGAACACAATGATATGTCAAGAACGTTAAGATCAGCAGAGCGAAGCCTTCTAACACTATAACAAGAAGGACAGGAACACAATGATATGTCAAGAACGTTAAGATCAGCAGAGCGAAGCCTTCTAACACTATAATTTGACTGTGATAACAAGAAGGACGGGAACTCAATGATATGTGACAATGCCAAATAAATGTAGTGTTTTCGGCTTTGGCCAGTCTGTGACTCAGTTAGGTATAATTCTTCATTCGTTTCCAAACGATGTTCGTTTACGTGATATTTGGCGGGATTTCTGTGGGAAACCCGTCGCGTTCCAGAATGTGTTCCGTCCACTTCGAACAAAGGTGTTTTGAGCACAAGCCGAATACACTTGACGCAACTGTGGCTACCAAAGACAACTCAGAAGTCCCCACGTTGAAGAAACGGACCACCAACGAGATTGCCATCCCAAGAATATGTCACTAACGAGGGTGTATAACAAAATGTGAAACATATGGATAATTAATAGCCATATATCTATTTCATGATCAATAGTTAATAACCACCAATAGGTTAACAATAAAATACAAATAATACTTAGTATTTAATAACACAAATGTCTCTTAGTTCGAATTATTATATACATAGATTTAACGTGAGACAAACACATGTATTGATAGCTCAGACGCGACTATTACCAATCATTGTACTGACGTGGGTAGGTGATTTTTTGAGGTGTCCACAGTAACATTTTCAATTCTGCTTTCTGAAGCCCAAAATCACCATGAGAGTTCGGGAAATTCCATTCCATTTGCAGAATGAGGTCTCCAGAAGGGGACAGCGGGCTAACATCACTAAACTCACCATCTGAGAACCTCATTCTGCACAGGCTTCATCTCCTTTGAAGTTTAATTGATGTAGTCTCATAAATTAACTTGGTGTTTTGTTACTTATCCCCTTCTGCTTAGTTTCTGTATCCCCTCAATTGCATCAGATAACATGCATAAACGAGGCGATTAAAGCGTGATCATCAACAACAACTGGGAAATTCAATATGATACTAGGTCTCCAATAGCAGTTGAAGCCTAAGCAGAATGAGGTTTCAAGAGCGTGAACTAAACTCACCTTCTGGGAACCCCATTCTGCATTCGGACACGACAACATGACCGAAAGTTGAATATGGCGACTTTTTATGTCAACATGTTTTCTTTTGAATAATAAGACAATGAACTACAATCAACTGAAACAAAATGAAATATTTATAATTGCTGCTCAATAGTCAAAACTTTCGAGCACTATTATGCAAAGCATATGAATGTTTTGGTGTAAGTTGTCAAACAGATATACGGCTCTCGTTGAGTATTAGTATGCACTCCCAAGATATAAAACTACTTCCCAGAAAGCCAGTTTATCGGCATTTTATGTGGAGGACATGATCGTCATGTTATTTCAGCAGAGAGCAGCAACGTGCAAGGTAATTCACGATTTGGAAAAGCAAAGGGTTTAATTTTCGCACCGACCACTTTGCAGCACAACAACCGATTGTCACTTAGTGAATTATATTTGCCGTATTTTCCCGATATTTTGTGTCATCACTGAGGAAAGAAAGTGGCCGACATATTTCATTATTGAACAACCATAACATATTAAATGTTAAATATGAATTGCTCATCCATCAAGACAATCTTACCACTCTCGTTGTGTTCTTTGTTTTGCGGCTTCTCTGATGAACATAGCCCATGGTGGTTGGCATAGTAACTCCAATGTCTGTGTTCTGCTCAACGTCACCCGAGCCGTCTCTGTCGTCGAAATCGTTGTCGTGAAATTCGTCCCCAACGTCATTATTCGAGACTTCACCAGTGTGTTTCATTTGGCATTTCTTTATCACGGAGTTGCGACCAGTTGCTAGAGAAATCTGCATGTATGGCAGATAAACAAGTTACACAAGGACATAATATTTGCTATGTGGCATACACGTGCATGCTATACATGAATCCATACGGGATATTACGAATGCTTACATAATTCAATGTAGATTTTATGTGGGTGAACCAATATACAAATTCGCATGCTTTATTATTCTTCCATTTTCGGTTAATAATTTGAAAAGGAAATCTGACGGCCGCCTATGAAATCTGGATAAGTTTGCGTCATTTTACCGCCATAGTTAATGGAGCCTATGTATTTTATTTGCCTATTGTCGACTCTTTGCTGGAGAAACCTACATGTTAGTGCAACATAGACGAAATTCAATTAAATGAGGAAAACCATACACTGCTCGGAAATGTAACATGATTTGAGAAAGAATACAATCATGCAAGAGTTAAATAATCGGAGCTGCGTCCAGCAACATCGGCAACGCGCAAATCAATCCCTATCGTTATTGGAATTAAAACAAAAGATGTTAATGAAACATGGTTATGCTCCGCAGGGGCTCGTATATAGTAGTACCCACCATCACTCCATCCAGCCACCCGTAGTATGTTATGCTCCGCAGGGGCTCGTATATAGTAGTACCCACCCATCACCCCATCCAGCCACCCGTAGTTCGTTATACTATGGGTGGCGGGATGGGGTGGTGAGTGGGTACTAACCTCTATACGAGCGCCTTCGGCGCATAAGATACTAGTACTATGGGTGGCGGGATGGGGTGGTGGGAGGGTACTAACCTCTATATGAGCGCCTGCGACACATAAGATACTATCGGTGGTGGGATGGAGTGGTGAGTTGATTACTAACCTCTATAACCATCCCGCCACCTATAGTGTTCGTATAGAGGTTAGGATCCATCCCACCACCGATAGTATCTT
This sequence comes from Siphonodentalium dalli, assembly GCA_032622095.1. Taxonomy (NCBI): domain Eukaryota; kingdom Metazoa; phylum Mollusca; class Scaphopoda; order Gadilida; family Siphonodentaliidae; genus Siphonodentalium; species Siphonodentalium dalli. The sequence goes on from CP136065.1 coordinate 2,347,121, forward strand.
ATGCGTCGCATGCGCTCATATAGAGGTTAGTACCCTCCCACCACCCCATCCCGCCACCCATAGTATCTTATACGCCGCAGGCGCTCATATAGAGGTTAGTAATCAAACCACCACTCCATCCCGCCACCGATAGTGTCTTATGCGCCGCAGGCGCTCGTATAGAGGTTAGTACCCTCCCAACGCCCCATCCCGCCACCCATAGTATCTTATGCGCCGCAGGCGCTCGTATACAGGTTAGTAATCAACCCACCACTCCATCCCACCGCCGGTAGTATCTTATGCGCCACAGGCGCCCGTATAGAGGCTACTGCCCACATAAATAATAAGTATGAGTTCCCACCCACCACCCCATCCCGTCACCCATAGTATCTTATGCGCCACAGGCGCCCGTATAGAGGCTACTGCCCACATAAATAATAAGTATGAGTTCCCACCCACCATCCCATCCCGCCACCCATAGTATCTTATGCGCCACAGGCGCCCGTATAGAGGCTACTGCCCACATAAATAATAAGTATGAGTTCCCACCCACCAGGCGCTCGTATAGAGGTTAGTAATCAAACCACCACTCCATCCCGCCACCGATAGTGTCTTATGCGCCGCAGGCGCTCGTATAGAGGTTAGTAATCAAACAACCACTCCATCCCGCCACCGATAGTGTCTTATGCGCCGCAGGCGCTCGTATAGAGGTTAGGACCCACCCACCGCCCCATCCCGCCACCCATAGTATCTTATGCGCCGCAGGCGCTCGTATAGAGGTTAGTAATCAACCCACCACTCCATCCCAAAGCCGATAGTATCTTATGCGTCACAGGCGCTCATATAGAGGTTAGTACCCTCCCACCACCCCATCCCGCCACCCATAGTATCTTATGCGCCGCAGGCGCTCGAAAAGAAGTTAGTACCCTCCCACCGCCCCATCCCGCCACCCATAGTATCTTATGCGCCACAGGCGCTCGTATAGAGGTTTAGTACCCACCCATCACCCCATCCCGCCACCCATAGTATCTTATGCGCCGCAGGCGCTCGTATAGAGGTTAGGACCCACCCACCACCCCATCCCGCCACCCATAGTATCTTATGCGCAGCATGCGCTCATATAGAGGTTAGTAATCAACCCACCACTCCATCCCACCACAGATAGTATCTTATGCGTCGCAGGCGCTCATATAGAGGTTAGTACCCTCCCAACGCTCCATCCCGCCACCCATAGTATCTTATGCGTCTTTGAAGGCATAAGTGTTTCTTTTCAAACACCAAATTGGATTCCATGAAGTATGCTAGAGTTATCCTTACTGTTGCCCGTGCCATGCATTCATCTGTTTTACAGTCTCCCTCGACCGTGTTAAATCCACCGTGGGACGCATCGAAATATGACCAATATCAACGCAGGCGCTCGTATAGAGGTTAGTACCCACCCACCACCCCATCCCGCCACCCATAGTATCTTATAGTATCGACCGTGTTAAATCCACCGTGGGACGCATCGAAATATGACCAATATCAACGCAGGCGCTCGTATAGAGGTTAGTACCCACCACCACCCCATCCCGCCACCCATAGTATCTTATAGTATCGACCATGTTAAATTCACCGCGGGACGCATCGAAATATGACCAATATCAACGCAGGCGCTCGTATAGAGGTTAGTACCCACCACCACCCCATCCCGCCACCCATAGTATCTTATAGTATCGACCATGTTAAATCCACCGTGGGGCGCATCGAAATGTGACCAATATCAACGCGGTTCTACCAGTGTCTACTGTTAACGCAATACGGTCGCAAAGTTACTTCAACACGGTTTCAATGTTCGTCAACGTGGCGAATATATCCAGCACAGCATAAGCTGTGAAGGTGGCGGTAAACGGAATTATGCCTTATGTTCCACCAGCTATTCACCGAGACGTAATTGTAATTGTGCCAGCCTATTAAGTCATATAACGGCGATTTGTTTTCTATCTCTCCTATAAACTAAAATAAAAATTCGTCCATGCATTCGTTCCTCGCGTGAAAATTTTATTTTTGTGCACATCGTCCTCGTTGGTTGAGATCATCATGTAGGACATACGTACATGGGGCTAAAAAAAATTCTTGGAAAAACGACCATATGCTCGATTCTACTTCAGATTTTGGAACTAAGCATTCGTCAATATTTCACACATCCCAAACGAATGTCATGATGAATATAAAACAGTTAAATGGTGATTTATTTATAACATCATTTTGAATGGAAAACTTCTTCACGTCCAAACGAACACTAGGAGTGAGATAATAACACAACATTGTTCAGACATGAACCTAAATTAAACAAAATAAAGATATTCTGCAAAATACTCTAATGTAATTCAGCATTTATCATTGAAATACTTTTTCGGCGCAGTGATAAGGAATTTCAATGCGACTGCGTTTATTCCCAAGGGAGTGCATTTAATTTGAACGCATTCCTCAGTCGTCTACAACGTGGTCACCAAGCGCCCTCAATGTTTTGTAAATGCAACAACCGCATTTCGTTGATATTACGACCTTGTTGTAAAGGGCTGAGGACCGCGTTAAAAGTGGCACTTATTTATATGTATATGAAAGGAGCTCAAGGGCATATCTGTGAGAGCATTGCGAGGCCTGTGTCAAATGGATTCCTTATTTGAGCTAAATCACAAATAGTTGCACGTCTAAAGCACAAACATCAGCGTATTATGGTGCTGGTGTGCAAATATTTATGCTTAATCTAGCTATAGAAATTATTTAGGCTAGAGTACCATACCAGTACAAATCATTCACGATAATCAATTACGTGCAAATAAAAATTAATATTAATATGCACTAAACTCAAGTTGACAAGAAGTCATGAATAATATGACAACTCACTCCCCCATGCTACAATCTTGGTTTGAAATCCCTGTAGGTGGAAGCCGAAACATTGAAAAGTTTGATATCCAGTACAATGTGAAATTTGAATTAAATCTATTTACATGACATTTCATATAATATAATGCAAGTCATTTTTATAAGATATATATGCTATATATTAGAGAGGACATATACCGCAGGTCAGCTAGAAGTCTTGCTGTGGAAGTAGATTGTTTGGAAGACGTACTGTGGACCAATGTTGGAACTTGGAAGTATTCAGTTTATAACTGTGAATACTGATTAATTTAAAGATACATAATCTAATCTGACACTCCTAAATTACTATTTCTTTGGCTAGATATTCCAGTCGGAAGTCGGGATTGTTTTACCCTGTTTTTATCATTTTTTTTTAAATAAATGTTTCTTACAATTTTTAGGACATAAAATAAAAAACATCCATTACCCTGCAGGGAGCCCCACACATATATAGAAGCATATAGAAGAGTGTCGTCTGCTCATGTTGGTCTGGGGCTCTGTGTGGGTGAAATTATAAAAACGTTAAAGAACACACAGTTGATGATATTTCTTGCATGTATCCCGCCATCCATTCGCGACTTCGTAAATGATATTAAGCAATTCGCCTTGTTTCTTGCTCGCAATGCATTCAAGCTGTGGAACATATATTCGGATCTGATGCGGCTAGAATCTGTGGACTAAATGGATCACATATAAAGAGCTCACGAACCGCTCTGATCGGAGACAGAAAACAAGATATACATGAATAATTTGTATTTAGTCGGAGTGGCATCTAACTAAACGTGATAATAACTCAACAACTCTATAACGCAAATAAAGCTATATCGCAGACAACTCCGTCTTTCTCCATCAGACAGATACTTTATCCAGGTGAAATGTTCCGCGAAATTATAAATACACGAGGCCAACAGTTGCAATGCACATATCTCATTGAATTTGTATTGCGCATATTTTGTGTATAAAACCATGTGATAAATTGATGTTTATTTTTGTCACCAATATATTGAAACTCTAAACTTGTGTATGATGTATAATGTTAAACTCTCCGTTGCGGAGGAAATACAGGTATATATATATATGCGAGGCGACCTATGGTCGAATCGCATATATAAGAGAATGCTTTGGCACAGGGTAAAACAATCCCGACTTCTGACTGGATTTGATATATCCATCCCTCAAAGCTCCGAGTTATCAAATCTGTTAATTGTATTGCACTGCTTATTACAGTGGCCAATTTCGAAGATATGTCAGTCTATGTCACTCCGAACATAAAAAGCATGGAACATAGCATAAGCAAACACTGCCATGTCAAACTGAGGTAATCATATACACCAACCTGTAATAGGTATTAGTTGATAGGAAACAGGCACATGAAATTAATTTATGATTCAAGTAATAAATTCATGTTCATCATAATTACCTTGTTGTTTGCATCGTTCTTTTGAACTAATCCATAGCTCAAATTCCTGTGATGCATATATTGTGCGGTCTATCAAAGGAGATTGTTCCATAAATGGCGGGATTTAGCGTACAGTACCCTGTTAAGGCTGCTTAAGTATTTCGAATGGCAAAATTTTCAATAAAAAATAAAACAACAATAGCAACAAAAGTTAGTTTTGAACTTTTGTCCCATATAGGTAACTAATTTAGGTATTGATAAAAACCAAATAATCAAGGTATTTGGTTTTGATCAAAACCAAATTGGTTTCATATTCGGGACAAAAGTTCAAAAGCAATTCTCACTGATAGGGCTTTCCGATAAATGGTAACAGGCCAAATTTATGACTAAATCCTGATACAATACCCACAATTCTGCTGTGGTTAAGGAGTCCATTATTTAGGTCATTTCTGTAATACCTATTTTCATATTTACAATGTGTGTGTATGGTTCATACATCATCACGACTGTGGATGAAGTATATATCGTGGCAGTGTAGTAGACCTCCTTACCTCGATCACCGTATTAGCATATTGATACTGTATTGGTACCCAAATAGCGACCGTCGTTGGCAGCAGTGGACTTGGCCCTTTATTCCAGATGTTATATCGATGTGTGAACTTTATTATACTTGACGGTCGGGATTGGATGACGACTTCCTCTGGGATTGAGGACCTGCGTAAAGATATAATTAAGTTTCTATATACGTTGAGATGAGATTTTCGCATCATAAAAACGCCTGTACCAATGCATGCTCTTATACTTGCTAGTCGAACGTGTCACCTCGCATATATATGAGAATGCTTTGGCCTAACAATTTTTTATCATTTTTTTAATCAATTTTCCTTACATCCCTTAACAATTTTTATAATGTTGTACAATCTACTATATATTTTAGGACTTCTGTCTGTGTGTGTGTTAGCTATGGCCGGGAAAACGGATTTTGAAACTTGATAAGTAGGGGTAATTTTGCCCATGGAGTGTTTTGGACGGGTCAAATCGTGACCACGACCTGACCTTGACCTTCAAAATTGTCAATTCTGTGAAATTTTGACGGGATTTTGACGAAATTTGATACCTAGGGTTCCTTTTTTCTGAGGATTGTTTTGGACGGGTCAAATCGTGATCCAAATCTGAAATTGACCTTCAAAATGGTCAATTCAAGGTCAAAACGGGTAAAAGCGGACATATTTCGACGGGTACTTCTGTCGGGTACTTTTGTCCGGGGAGTTTTTTTGGACGGGTCAAATCGTGACACCGACCTGACCTTGACCTTCAAAATTATCAATTCAAGGTCAAATCGCGCAATTCGCCGAAAAGCAGAGGGAAAACAGCCCGGACGAAGTCGGGTCCAACAGCTATTATACTATATATTTTGGGACTTCTGTGTGTCTGTGTGTGTTAGCTATGGCCGGGAAAACTGCCAGACGGATTTTGACGAAATTCGATAATTTTTTTCCAGGGATGGTTTTGGACGGGACAAATCGTGACCCCGACTTGACCTTGACCTTTAAAAAGGTCAAGTCAAGGTAAAAACGGGTAAAACGGACGGATTTCGACGAAATTTGATACCTGGAGTTACTTTTGTCCGGGAGGTGATTTGGACGGGCCAAATCGTGACCCCGACCAGACCTTGACCTTGACCCCGATGTGACCTTGACCTTCAAAATGGTCAATTGATTGTCAAATCGGGTAAAATCAAACGGATTTCGATGGGTACATTTGTCGGGTACTTTTGTCCGGGCAGTGTTTTGGACGGGTCGAATCATGACCCCACCTGACCTTGACCTTCAAAATGGACAATTCAAGGTCAAATCGCGCAATTCGCCGAAAAGCAGAGGGGAAACAGACCAGACGAAGTTGGGTCCACCAGCTAGTCGACTATATATTTTGGGACTTCTGTGTGTCTGTGTGTGTGTTAGCTATGACCGGGAAAACTGCCAGACGGATTTTGACGAAATTTGATACCAAGTGGTAATTTTTTCCAGGGATGGTTTTGGGCGGGTCGAATCGTGAACGCGACCTGACCTTGACCTTCAAAAAGGTCAAATCCGGTAAAACGTTTAGGATTTCGACGAAATTTAGTTACTAGATGTACTTTTGTCCGGGGAGTCTTTTGGACAAGTCAAATCGTTACCCCGACCTGACATTGACCTTCAAAAAGGTTAATTCAAGGTAAAATCGGTAAAACGGATGGATTTCGACGAAATTTGATACCTAGAGTTACTTTTGTCCGGGGTGTGTTTTGGACTGGTCAAATCGTAACCCCGACGTGACCTTCAAAATGGTCAATTCAAGGTCCAATCGTGAATTTTGACGGCATTTCGACCAAATTTTATACCTAGGGTTACTTTTGTCCAGGGAGTGTTTTGCACGAGTCAAATCGTAAACTCGACGTGACCTTGACCTTCAAAATGGTCAATTCAAGGTCAAATCGGGTAAAATCAGACGGATTTCGACGGGTATTTTTGTTGGGCACTTTTGTCCGGGCAGTGTTTTGGACGGGTCAAATCGTGACCCCCCCAATGACCTTGACCTTCAAAATTGACAATTCAAGGTCAAATCGCGCAATTCGCCGAAAATCAGAGGGGAAACAGCTAGTCTACTATATATTTTGGTACTTCTGTGTGTCTGTTTGTGTGTGTGTGTGTTATCTATGGCCGGGAAAACTGCTAGACGGATTTTGACAAAATTTTATACCTAGAGGTAATTGTTTCCAGGAATGGTTTTGACGGGTCGAGTCGTGACTCCGACTGACTTTGACATTCAAAAAGGTCAATTAAGTTCAATTCGGGTAAAACGGACGGATTTCGACGAAATTTGATGCCTAGAAGTACTTTTGTCCGGGCAGTCTTTTGGGCGGGTCAAATCGTTACCCCGACCTGATCTTGACCTTCAAAATTGTTAATTCAAGGTCAAATCGCGAATTTTGGCGAAATTTGATACCTAGGGTTACTTTTATATGAGGAATGTTTTGGACGGGTCAAATCGTGATCCAAACCTGAACTTGACCTTCAAAATGATCAATTCAAGGTCAAATCGCGCAATTCGCCGAAAAGCAGAGGGAAAACAGCCCGGACGAAGTCGGGTCAACCAGCTAGTCTAATATATATTTTGGGACCTCTGTCTGTCTGTGTGTGTTAGCTATGGCCGGGAAAACTGCCAACGGATTTTGACGAAATTAGATACATAGCGTAATTTTTTCCAAGGAGTGTTTTGGACGGTCAAATCGTGACCCCGACATGACCTTGACTTTTAAAAAGGTCAATTCAAGGTCAAATCTGGTAAAACGGACGGATTTCGACGAAATTTGATACCTAGGGGAACTCTTGTCCTGGGTGTGTTTTGGACGGGTCATATCGTGACCCCGAACTGACATTAACCTTCAAAATGGTCAATTCAAGGTAAAATCGGGTAAAACTGGATGGATTTCTACGTGTAATTTTGTCGGGTACTTTTGTCCGGGTCAAATCGCGACCCCTGGCCTGACCTTGAACTTCAAAATGGTCAATTCAAGGTCAAATAGCGCATTTCGCCGGAAAGCAGAGGGGAAACAGCCCGGACGAAGTCGGGTCCACTAGCTAGTTTCTTATATTCTTGAATAATTTTATCATTTTATTCTTACATTCTTTAGCAATATTATCATTTTATATCGTTTTTCGTACATTTATTTGTAAATATTTATCATTTATTCTTACAATGTTTAACAGTTTTATCATGTTGTATCATTATTTCTTACATTCTTTAAAAAATATATATAATTATTTTCATTCTTTCATACATTTAAAAAAATATATTATAACCAATCAATGCATACTCATATGTTGGACTCCCATATCTAAGAGAATGCATTGGCACAGGGTTTTCGCCAAACATCAGGAAACTCCCGTCATGAACGGGTTTTAAGGAGGGTGCCCGATGGCAGTCGATAATTCACAAGACGTACCATTAATTGCCCACCAGAATCTGACATACACATTGACCTCCCCTGGACCATCTCATACCAAGCACATCTATACACGGTCTATACACAGCTTATACTCAGCTATATCATACGTATTTATGAAACCAACCTCAAAAATGATGACAGGAAGCACTCTCAATATACTCAATATATTTTTGTTGGTTATATGTTATTAATGATCATAGCTATTGGTGGTGTACATTTCCACTCAGGGCAACTTGTTTCATAAAATTAATCTTCCAGAATTTAAGAACATCCTCAAATTATCGAATTCACCAAAAAGCTGTAAATAATATTAAATCCATTTTTTTTAATTTGCTGGTCTGAGACATCACAGTCCATCTATGAGATGAAGGAGATAAAACAAATACTGACTGATGTGAAGAGGTGTAAAGGGGAGATTAACAAAGAATGACAAACTTGGAGAACCAAAACAAGGAGAAAAGTGATAACACAAATGAGTCCTGGAGGGACTGTCGTGACGATAGACAATGGAGACATAATTATAATGATAATCCTGATTATAACAGAAACGAATACAAAGAACGCACCAGATGCAGAACTTCCCACAATCCACGCGACATGTGCCATAATGCATACCGTCGTAGGGGAAACCAGCAGAACACAAGTGGACATCGTAACTCCAACGAGTTTGTTAGATACAGCACTTATGAAGAGGGAGCTGTAATTAGATTGCAATATGAATGGGCAGCCAGTGAGGTTTCTGATTGGTATCGGAGCAACAGTGTCCATGCTCTCAAGAAACTGTATCACTGATTATCGGAAGATAAATACTATATGTTACATAAATGATGTGGCACACGGGCTGCTGATCATTGAGTCCAACGAAACGAATAAGGCATACCGAGTTGTATCATCTAACTCATCGGAAACTCTGTCAGAGATAGTATCTTCTCGTCACTTGTCAGAGCACATCAACACAAATTCCCCAGAAGGAATTGAAACTATCGAAACTGATTATCACGAGCCCACTTATACCGCGATAAGCAGCACGGATCAGGCACCAGCTATGGTAGAGAACACAGATATTGGCAGAATATGCCATATGTGACTCCTGGAAGGTCTGGAAATTCACAAATGCTCAGAAAGCTTAACGAACCTATTATGGGTCTATATGATCACATGGCAATACAGCAGGAGTTTCTGCTACCATATAAGCAATGAGGATGTGTTTCAAAGAGCTGAACCAAAACCACCCTATCCTGAAGTGAAACCAAATGCACTGGAGATATAAATTCTTCCTGACACATTGGCAGACATACATGGTCAGATAAATTCGACATGTAATGACCAAGGCCTTGGAGATATTACGGCATCTGTTCCTCATCATATTCCAAGAAATATGGCCCAACCCAAAAACGGCGCCATGGTACCCCAAGGGGAATTCAAGGACGATATATAGAATTAAATAACATCGCAAGCTTGATGTCAAGGCTCGATTTGATGGCTGTGACCAAGAAGATCGTGACGCATTAAAACCCCAAATACTATGGGAAGGTCCCCATAGAGCAAAGTCGTGGATGATGACTCCCAGATAGGAGAGCCACAGAAATACATAGTATAATTATACTGTTTGTACAGTACTGTTGATGTAAACAAATATTCTATTATATGATTAAATGGAAGTGGCAGCCATGGGGGAACATCAAGTCCCGGGTGGCTGCAGGTTCATTCCAAATACGACCTCTTGGCTCAACTTGCAGGGTTGAGCCACGAATAGATGTGTTGGGATCCTGAGCTCACCTTAATGGCTGTGCTGTCTCGTGGCTAGTTTATGCCCATTGGTCGCTAAAAACCCTCTATGTGTATCGAAGAAGAGTAGGCTATGCGACCGCATTGGAGAACATTTCTGCACCCAGATACAAACAAACTTTGGCTTCCGTCGGTTCCAGGGTCCAGACGACCTACGGTGTAAAGGAAGTCGCACCAACAACCAATTTGGGAAAAGTAACGGCGTGGTCACCGCTGCTGAAGAATTTAACAAAAGTTCACTAAGCACAGGTTCGTCGATTGATTTAAAGATTGGCCAGTGGACACCCCTCTGATACAAAATTCGCAATGCTGCACATTTGACACAAAACGTTTAAACGGTTGTTTGATGGTGTACGTGTAAGCGGAATGGTCATGTGAGTCAGGTGATTCCGTTGGTAATGAAAACACATGTTACAAGTTACATGTACTGTGGGTGAACCTGGTTATTAGCAATCACTAAACCTCCCAATACGTATAATCTTATACAACTGTGAAGCTATATTATGCGAAGTAAACATATACAATGATGTAATTTCTTCAACTCAAGTAACTATCAAAAGCCTCAGCTTGATAAGGTATGTCTATAATGCATAAATGTTTATAGAATATTCCGTGTTTGTCTCATCTTGGAATGTATTGTATTGTTGGGGCGATCGGTGCAATAACGTAACCAAACAAATGCGACAGAAGATGATACAGTCCGAAAACATTCATATGCATTATGTGTCTCGTCAACTCTTGAGAGTTTGTCCTGGATTATTGTTCAAAATGGAATTGAATTGTCACCCATGTAGAGGGGCAAAACAAGTTTATATTTCACGATTTTCGGTCTACTTTCATTAGAAAACTCCGAAATGTTGCCATCTGTAAATTATACCACGACGTTATCATAATTTATATCTCGAAGTGGGTACACTTCAATATAATAGCACAAACTAATCGGAGTTGTGCTTTTGTATTCTGCCATACCGAAATTTCTAAAACAGATTTTGTTTCTTCTTAATTTTGGGGTGGGGGTGACACAATCTACCACCACATAGCTTCCATGGCAAATAATAACATTCTTATCCTACAATCATATGGAGTATATATTTCCACAAGTTTCAATATTATATACGAGATCTCCATTCAATGCAATACTGAATAATTGCCTATTAAGAGGGGCGAAACAACTGAAAATGAATGATTTTTTTGTCTATTTTCCACGTAAATTTAAGAAATTTTTACATCTATCACCACAATCATGGCATTTCATTACATTGTATTTATAAGTGGGTAACCTGCTATATCGTAGCACAAACATACCCGAATACCTGTTCTTTCGTATTCATTTGTGCCGAATTTCCCTAAAACAGTGACTTTTTGCTGAATTTTGGGGTGAGGGTTGAAATAATCTTACATAACACATCACCTGTTAAATATGATGACATATTCAGCATATTGTCGTATGCGGTATATATATACGCACTTTTCTTGACTATATACGATATCCCCGGTCAAAACAATATTGATCTATCGCCAATTAAGTGAGGCGAAAAAATTGAAAAATTGCGCTGTTTTGTCTATTTTTACAGTAAATCTAAAAAAAATCTTCGTTATATCAGAGAAATCGTACCACTATCATAGTAAATATCTAAGGTATGTAGACTACAATATTTTAGCGCAAAATGATCACGTTTCTATACTTTTATTTCTCATTTTGCCGAATTTTACAAAAACAGGGATTTTTGCTGAATTTTGGCACTTAATCAGCTAAAAATCATCTTTTGCATCATTTGTATATTTCACACCGGGTCTTATCCGATGCGGAATGTCATAACCTTCAAAATGATGTATCACAAGCCCGTGTGTGGTGCCGATGGACTAAACTTTCTGAAATCGGTTCCGTCCGCTCTACTATTAATGCGTCGGATTTGTCTTTCCAGTCGTAAGTCGGGATTTCTTTTAGCCTGTGCCAATGCATTCTCTTATATATGCGAGTCGACCATTGGTCGCCTTGCATATATCAGAGAATGCATTGGCCTAAAAAAAAATTATATTTTTTTTTAAATAAATGTTTCTTACAATTTTTAGGATATAAAATAAAAAACATCCATTACCCTGCAGGGAGCCCCACACATATATAGAAGTATATAGAAGAGTGTCGTCTGCTCATGTTTGTCTGGGGCTCTGTATGGGTGAAATCATAAAATTGTTAAAGAATACAAGAAAAATTATTAAAATTGTAAAAAATTGTTAGGCCAATGCATTCTCTGATATATGCGAGGCGACCTATGGTCGACTCGCATATATAAGAGAATGCATTGGCACAGGGTATATGGTTTGATACAAAAATCAGGGTAAAAACATCCCGACTCATCCAAGCAAGATTAGTTCGCAGTCCGCCGCTTGTCTAATGTGAGTTTCACACAACAGTGACTTGGCCGAATTGATCGACATCCGCTGTCCATGGGGAGCAATACATTGTTACTAACTTCAGGTTCATCAAGGAGATAATTGTTATTTGCGCCTTAAAATAAAAAATACCCATTACCCTGCAGGGAGCCCCACACATATACAGAAGAGTATCGTCTGCTCATGCTTGTCTGGGGCTCTGTATGGATAATTGTTATTTACGCCTTAGAGCAAGTAATTGGTTAAGCGCTATATAAAATGAGTCATTATTATTAATTAACCTGCAAATGCATTACTCTGAAATTATTGCAGTAATTATAGTGTTATATATATGGTTCTTGCTTACCCTGGACGTTGTGTGTACACCTGGTCAGACAACCACTTACCTTTGACGGTGTGACACAAACAAACATTATGTCTTGCACTTACCCAGATATTTGCACACCCGCCTCATAGGTTACCGGCAGACGCATGCTAGAAACGTTATCTTCTAAAGCATTATCTGGATCCGTTCCCTCTAATTGTGTTTTTCCAGTAATAACAACTTCCTGATGGAAATAATTGAGCTGAGAGACGCCAACTGTGATCTCAAATACAGCTACGTCCTGTTTAGTAAGTATATTGGCCACGTGGCACTCCAACGTCAAATCTTGGTCAGCAGAGCTGGTTACCATGGTTTCATCACAGTGTACATTTCCGGGTCCGCTTACTTTTTTAAAGCGTTTATATGTTACTGGTCCTTGAAATTTGATTTGGGCATTCGTCCGGTATGCTGGCTCACCGTTGTTCTTGATTGTTATGGTAACAGTTGCTCCGTCCGTATGGTTGACAACGACCTTTGCGATGTCAGCAGTGAGACTGACGCTTAGATCGGTCATGCATGTGTCATTTGTGCAGTTGGTTGTGTAAGGAATCTGAAATGTAGATACATTTAGCAATCAATTTGCGAGTAGTATATTGTAGAAATATACGTGTTGTATCACACATAGCATATCAGACGTACCTTAATAATATTATATTCAGGACTGGAACTTCCATACACATAGCATATCAGACGTACCTTAATAATATTATATTCAGGACTGGAACTTCCATATATTTTGCGGAAACCCTGTTAGGCCAATGCATGATCTTATACATGCGAGTTTCCCAAAGGAAACCTTGCATATATATATATATATATATATATATATATATATAGGTTACGAAATGAGTGTTTCTCTCATATGATATTACATTGGCCTAACAATATTTACCTTAACCTGTAAGCCAATACATTATCGTATTTATGTGATGCTCGCTATGGGAGACTCACATATTTACAAGAATGAACTGGAACATGATATTTGATACTGCACCAGCGCAACTCCCGTCATGAAAGGGTTAATATTATACTCAATGATGTCTATCGAATTATTTACATGCTAGATTCGTGTTAAACGGTTCCCCCCGATTATCATATAAACGAAACAACTAGACACGACTGTGGGTGGATTCATAGTTACAATGCTTGATCGTCGTAAATGAGTTACATAAATAGCGTTATATGCTGTCATATTATATTGATTTTGTTACATTTATCTTAACCTGTGTACATTACGACGAGGCAGCCTGCTCTGGAAACCATTAGTGAAGTTTCCACTGCTGTAACCCAAGATAGGTACCTCTACTGCACGCTATGCCCTGGATAAGAACACGCCCGCCCAGCCGTTGTTGTCATGGGCAGAAAAGGGGAAGGGGTAGAAATATTTGTTGTCGCGATTGCCCAAACTAATATATACACATCCAAATTATATGAGGAATCAAATGGTGTGGTTTAACTATGTCAAAAGTGGCGCCGTTCATGTAAGGGATGCACGAAAGGGGAGAAGGGCACCAAAATTCATAAAAAATTATCTTAGCGCCGATTTCCACCAAATTAACACACATTCTTATCCATGAATCAAATCATGTGATTTAAAAAGGCCACATTAGTGCTACTTGTGTGAGGGATTGTGTGGGGAAGGCACGAAATATGATAACAAAATTGTTTAGTCAGCGATTAGCACCAAACTTATAAATAATCATCTCCATGATATCAGGAGTCTAATTGTGTGGTTTAAAGATGCCAAAAGAAGTGCCATTCGAGTCAGGGGTCCACAGAGGGTGAGAGATAAAATTTATCAATAATGTTTAGCGCGGATTTCCACCAGACTGATACATATTCTTCTCCGTGTGTTCTAAATGCGCAAAATTGGTGCCGTTTGAGTGAAATATATGGGGGCCTATATTTGATACGAATCCGTATACTCGCCAATTTTCACCAATTTTATATATATTCATGTCCATAATGAGTCTAACTGAGTGATTTAATGATATCAAAAGTGGCGCTGCTTTGTTCCGAAATAGGGACGTACGGATGACCAAAACTGATAACAAATATGTTTGGTGCCAATTAACATCAAATTAATACACGTCCTTCTCAAATGATTCTTGGAATCAAATCGTACATGTTAAAACACTCCATTTTGGTGCCTAGATATATTTGTTTCATATATATCTTCATGGGGTACAATCGAGAGGGCGCCAAGGCGGTCTAACAGGGGTAACTATTTACGACGAAGATAAAGGTGATAGTTCTAAAGTGAAGCTGTTAAGGCCTGGGGCAAAAAAGTGGGAGGGGCAGCAAAAAAGTATGAAATAGTCCTGCCGCCGATTTCATCCAAACTTATACTATATCATCTCCATGATATGGCGCCGTTAGTGTCAGTGTACACTGGGGGCGGCAACAACAATTGATTTAAAAAGCTATTTTTAGCGCAGTTTTTTCCAACTTTATATATTTTTTCTCCATGATACGAGGAATATAATCATGAGATTTAAAGACGCCAAATTGGAGCCATGTCGATGAGAGGTGGGGGTAACAACTATGATAAGAATTTATTTAGTTGCCGATTACCACCGAACGTATATATAATCATCTCCAATATATCATGCACGAGTCTAATGGACGCGGTTTAAATATGTCAAACGTGGCGCCCTTTAAGACATGCACGAGGAAGAGAGTTGAACCGAAACTGATACAAAAATATTTAGAACTAATTTCCACCAAATTCATGAACGTTCTTTTCTAATGCTACGATGAATTAAATCAAATTTGGTATCGTTTGGGTCATGAATAGCGAGAGGAGATGCACTAGCATTGATAAGATTGTTATATTCGCCAATACACACCTAAGTTATATATTGTCATGTGTCCCAGGCCATCTCCATATCGTTCCTATGGGTTTTTGGCGTTCAATGTTCACAATCTCGACAAATGGTGACAGAATGAAGTCAATTGAACAATTATATCTTCTCAACTGTCATTGACTCTGCCCCAATCAATATAGTTTCCAGAAAAAAGTTACAATTTGTCAAGAGATATGGAAATGTTTAGAAGTCATGTTCAAAAATAGTCGATAGAGTGTGCAGTTAAGTGTGCAGAGTGAGATAAAAGAAAATGCAGTCAGTGACACTTGACTTTTCAGGATCCTCAAATAATTACATCTGACAAGGTTATATCTGCCCAATACAGAGGATTTCTTTCATTTTTTAGAACAGACTCATCGCCTAACATAAACAACTCAAAACCTCGCTCTGTGTCGGGCACATGTAGCTGATATACATGCACAGCAACATTTCTTTTAAACTGATAATAATTAGCCAATATATAGCACCATGAACAGAGGAGCATCTGAACATTTCTTTAAAACATTATCGTCATGGAGATATGATAACCAAGTGTTCTCAAAAGCTTAGTCTAATCCACTAGATTGATTGATACATCTCTAGCGTCTGAAATAATTGCAGTTGTAAATAAATATATAGTTCTGTATTGGTGGGCCGAATTAATCATGATAAACAAAATGACAATCGCTCCGATTCGACAAGGTGGGCTCCTGCTTATATTCCGTGTGTAAGAATCATGTTTTGTGATGCTATTTGATTATACAATTTATGAGAATACGGGTAACACTTTAGGCAAGAGTATCCTCTAATCCCCCAAATATCGACAGTATACAGAGGGTTTCACATCACTTTAACATGGGCAGCGCCGGGTAATCCTTAATATAACCAAACTGCTATGACACTATATGGTTATTCTGCCGTGTTATCATCAAAGGTATGCAAACGAAACATATCTTATATGTGAAAGTATGCATGTGCATAATAGTGCTTGTTATTTGACTATCGTTTTCTTTACCCAATACCACTATAGCAAAGTAAAAATCCGGACTATTTACTATACAAAAATAGTTCCTTCTTTATTCTTGTTGCTAGTGGCGCACATGTGATTTCATTTCATAATTAGTTATAACAATTGTGTTTTTTAAATAAAATTCATGTCTTGTAATAAACCTGTTATCGCTGCAGCGAATTGATTTGGGCTTCGCATCAAGTCTCGCTGAAGCGATCTGACGCCTGTGGCGGCTCCTTTGATCCAGCGATCTGACCTCTTCAGCGAGATGGGATACTTCGCTGAGATCAATTCACTGCAGCGATAACATGTATATAGATCTACTACTGCCCCGGGAATGATATCATATGGCTAGCAAACTGGCAAGATATTTCACTGCTCATAATCAGGTATCCACCATTATTACGCATGGGTGGTGCAAAGCAGATACAGCACCAGCTCAAGAGTCACAGTGTACATTGCTACACATCGATCAAAGAGGCCAAGCCACTGTTGTGTGAAAACTCGAAATACACCACCGACCGCTGCGAACTCGTTTCGCTGTGTTGACAACAAAGACAATCTCAAAGTACTTAACCACTAGACCTAAACTTTAGGGTCGGGGTATAAAATGGAGCCGGTATGGTAATCCCAGGCAAATCCGGTGTGAGGAAATACTTTCCGGACACTAGGCGCAAAAACAAATTTCCATGCTCTGGGTACCCACCACTGCATAATTCTTATTTTTTGGGATAGGGACCCACCCCTCCAAACTGCTTCACATGAATATTTTACTCAGTTTTCCTGATCTTATCCGATAAATGTTCCGTATCATGAAGCATTCCTACTTTTTGTTTACCAACAAGACTCTAAAGTTTACCAACAAGACTTTAAAGTTTCAAAACAATTATCCAATAAATGTGGGATGTATGTAGGATGTGCTAATAGATTGACATTTGAAATACAGGATGGCTGCTGGTGGCCATGTTTGTTTTAAACAAATGCTAGGCGAAAAATGGAGGCTCCCATCTAAAAGTCCAGTCGAAGATCCATATGAAGTTTGGTGACGATTGGATGAGAAATGGGACCTGCAATGTGTGCTAAAGGATTTGGTCATACAAAGACTAAAATCGAATATGGCCGCTGGCAGCCATTTTGTTTACAAATTGTACGCACCCATCAAGAGGTCACACCGAAGATCCGTATGACGTTTGGTGATGATCGGATGAGGGATAAGCTATGCAGGGGTGTGTTAAAGGAGTTAGTGATGCAAAGAGTAAAATCCAAGATGGCTGGCACCGGTCCATATTTTTCACAAAAAATCATTCAAATTTGACAGCTCCCATACTAATATTTAAGTGCATACCTATTACATAATAGAAGCATTCTTAAAACCTTTTGTCCCATTAGGGCCAGGAAACCGGGTTGCTGAACTACCCCCGCCTAGCGTTTGGAAAAACAATGCAGACCCCCCCCCCCCCGGGACGATATATGTTTTTCATGAACTCCCTTGAGAATTATCTGTCTGTAGAATCCCTAGCAATGACTAATTTTGGCTTGAATGAAACACTGCTGATTGGCACCCCTAGGACACATTATCTCCCGAGGAATTAGGCTCCAATGGGAGACTACCCACAATGTTCCACTCTAACAAAGTCGTTTATTTTTCAGTATACCAAAACTATATTGTAACAAATTATTTGGTACCTTTGCTGTCTTTATCGATAATTTATAGGAAGGAAACATTGCGAAATGGCGTCTGTGACTAAACGCGAAAACGTTGCAAGCAATCCGGCGACATGTAAATCCCAGAGATTTGCTGCGAATTACGATTAAAATCAGTCCTTTATTATGCTTTCTTGGAAAATGAAATACCCCATTCTCAGTTTTATCTGAAATTGTATCCACACAATAGCTAATTGTAGTCTTGAAGTCGTGATTCATAAAACATATGTTGTTGCAATTGTGGCCGAGAAGAGTGTGTGTGTATTCAGACAGATCAATGGATCGTACGCACATGGCAAGAAATCCAATATATTAAATGCTTATTTATTAAAAGCTTTACGAAATTTTACTTTAATGTTAAGAATACATATACAGTATGCTTCAAATTATTCTGGGCATAAAATTCCGCTGCTGTAAACAGAGAACAGCCTTGAGTTTCAAATTGGACGAAGTTACCTCTCCGTGTGAGGTATTCTGAATATATGTTTTATGAGTGATTGATTCTTCTAGAGTCAATGGAGATAGAAAATTATGCTGCTGTTGTAATTGTGGTCGTGTAGAGACAGACCATCTTTAACGTGAGATATACTATATATGTATTCGTGGATTGAACTCACCCGGTGGTTAAATGTTCGGGATTCAGGCGGCTCAAGCATTGGAATCAACCCTTCTGAGGTTGTGTTTCCGATCACTAGGTCGATTTTAATCCTCACTTCGGATTTCATGTCACGTGATGGCTGCAAGGCAAACATTATTTCAATCTAACTAAATCATCGTTTGTTTTATGCACACATTTTATATTTTATATAATTTATCGTAGCCTTTTTCGTAGGTCTGCGTAAAGGCTAAATACATATCGTTAAATTGTTACAGTGGATAAAAGCGCAAAGTGAATATTTTCCTTATTCCTTATACGGCATATATTAGAAAATTAACCGAATGACTCCAAACATTTTGGGCGGACAAAATTTGGGTCACATCACTGAGTACATTCCCAGAGTCATTTCTTCCAAATCCCAATGTTTTTCGACCCGAGTAGCGTGCGTACCACTTTTCGAACTACGTTTTCAAGCTCTACCCAAAATATTTTTTGCCCAGGTGGCTATGAACGAATTTCGAATCATTCCGTTCATTTTCTTATATGTTTTAGCCCAAGCATCGCTGGGACCACATTTTGACCGACGAATTCAATCTCGACCAAACTTTGTTTTTGGCACAAAATGTTTGGCCGGGGTGGCTATGACCGTCAATTTCCCGAATCTCCCTATTTTCAACCCATTTTTTTCAGTTTCGACACAAACATTTGTCGCCCCATTATATTCGTCCCACATCAATGAGTACGTTCCAAAAGTTATTTCCCCAAAATCAGAATGTTTTTCAAGCTCGACCAAACATATTCGGCTCAAAGTGGCTATGAACGAATTTGGGTGTCATTCAGGTCATGTTTTGATATAATAATGACGAAATTCACTTTGCTGGATAAAATGTGGATCTAAACACTTTCATCATAATGTATGAATCAACTAAGATTGTCGAAAATTCCAACCATGTGAAGTATACAAAGGGTTAACTACGTACAAATGGAAATATGTACAACTTTATTCGGGGATCAATTATAATTATTGGTTGATGAACATGCTACACTAGTCACTGTATGAAATTGGTTTACAACAATGATGCTAATTTCTACTTATTTTGTATATGTAATTGTGTGTGCCTCATGTTGAATCAATCAGAGATTATCTGCTATTAACATGCAATATTATATATAATTTACATACGTTATAGTATTATTATTAATTAAAATAGTATGTTTATTTACCTGGGGTAGACATATGAAGGAGAAACAAAGTGTTGTCCCTTTGGTTTCCATGACAACACGTCTCTTAATCGACCTCTGGTAATCACCGTCAATGTATAACAACAATCGGGGTTTTTTATTCTCTGAATCTACTGTCAGTGTATAGTTGAGTGCTACAGAGGAAGAACCACAATGCTACAATTAGTTCATTTCAACATGTGCATTACTGAATATATCTATCCGTTCATTTATAAGAAGTATAGATTGCTATGGACTGGTATAATATGTGGCTACATATTTACATGGATTAGTAATAATAAATTTATAAACGACATATTTATATGGAGCAGAATCAGACGTAAAGTTGACAGTTTACATGCGAAGTCGTTTATTGAGATTCGGCAATCGATGTCGCCACGTGAACATCATAGTCCCAATTCACATACACTCACCATATAGATCCGGGCCATTTATATTTACATATATGAACCAGGATGTACAGTATATCATGCATGGGCCGATTTAATGTTTTTAATTTGTGTAGCATTTTGCAGCAACATGTAGATTTTCTATACATGTTGCAGCAATGTGTAGATTTTGTATAGCATTACCTACTATTGGTAGCACGTCATATGACGCAACATGAATGTCACGAATGTCATGAATTGTGTTTGTATTTCATGAATGTAACTCGCATCAGAATATCGTGTTATATGGTCACTAAGAGTCTCGAAAATTGGAAGCAAACAAACATCCATTTATAAAACAGTATATCATATGAACAAACGGACGTCATTGCAATGTAGTTCCGCTTACAGTTGCTATTCATCGACCATTCGCGCGCTCTGATGTAAATTGGCAACCACGTGCTTTGCTTCCAACGTCAATATAAAACATCGTGTATGACATAAATGCACGTTTGTTTGTCGTGATGTTACTCACCCAAGAGCGTTGGTTGTGACTGCTGGATTTTCTCTGTGACCAGGATACAGTAAGTGATATTCACTTCCGCCAGCGAAGCAGAGAGGTGAATAGCAGCTGGCTTGGACGTAATGTTAACGTCGACGCTGATCACGTTTCTCGATTTCATAAGGTGGACCTCATTGCTTATATACGAACCGACAGCCATGTCTGTAATACATGTGATAACTGTATATATTAGAACTTTTGTTTCACATCAGATAATCTACTCCAAATAGATACAAGTGATTAATTATTATTAAATAAATGTATTAATATAATAAGCTCAATTGCCATTGGCAGCGGATAGTTTATTTTCGCATTATAGACCAAAATATTGCTCAAATGTTTATTCAATATTATATGTCATTAAACTAGTCATGAGATGGCAATGGACTGACTGATTAAACTAGTCCTGAGTTGGTAATGGACTGACTACATGAGATGGTAATGGACTGACTGGAAGCATGTTATGTTGCCAGTCCATTAAACCATATGTACATGTTTACCTTTAGTCTGAGGGTTACACGGTTTACAGATGCAACCAACATCAAAAACAAAAATAAACATTGTAACCCGGACATATTGTTTTATGATGATCATTGTCATAAAACAATTTATGATTTTGTATGATCATTGTTTGTTAGATGATTGCCAACAGACTATGTTGGAGTAATGTTCACAACCAGAGGTATCATGTAGATTTATGGAACTAAACGATTTAAAAATATGAACAATTTGGTGCTATAGATAAAAGCTGGATACCTGTCGTTTTATCAAATATTGAGTTCGAGTTAAAATGGAAACATGAATCCCAATACTAGTTGATAGTTGATAAGTTATTGTTCATACACCCGAACTTAATATGGACCATTTCCGATGGGCACAGTTACGTATATAACTAAGACTAGTTGATAGTTGATAAGTTATTGTTCATACACCCGAACTTAATATGGACCATTTCCGATGGGCACAGTTACGTATATAACTAAGACATGTACTATCACTCGTAGGATAATGCAACTTGATTATGGAAAAGTGTATGTATACAGCATAACCTCTTGTGTTGCACATCTACTGGTTTTTTTTGCGAAATACAAAATATTTCAAACTATCCCATCAACAAATTGTTTTATTATTGGATAATTAAAGCCGATTACGTTGGCAACACCAATGACTATGTCTACTGCAACAGAAAATGTGTTCACTAAAGTATGAGGTATAGTCTACATAAATCGCATGTGCATTCAAATTAATAAAAAAATATCGACTAAATTTTCATATAGACTATAATCTGCAGTCTCCAGAGTGTACCATCAACGTAGAAGAGCAATGATGGGTGAACATTTTAACATAGAAGAACACTGTTGTGTGAACAAGTCAATATAGAAGAACAGTTGTGTGTACATATTAACGAAGAAGGACACTGGTGTGTGAATATTTTAACATAGAACAGTTGTGTGCACATGTCAACATAGAAGAACACTGTTGTGTGAACATGTCAACATAGAAGAACACTGCTGTGCGAACTTCATTATGAGAAATAACCGTTATTTCGATTAAGGTTATGAAGGTATAACCGTAAAGTTTGAAGACTAATTTACTTTAATGCGCAATTATATAATTTATCTTGTAACTTTATGGTTATATATGCAATAAATTTTTGCTGCATGTATGGGCGATGAAAGAAGTTCAAGGCCGCGACTAACTGAAATGTGCTGTGAAGATATTCCATTCTTCCTGGCAATTAATCACAAAGAGTGGACACGGACACTAGTACAAGAGAAATGCACTTGGAATAAATCAACTTTATTCCGATATGAAATCAATGATCGCCAATTCACAGCTTCAACAGTGATAACCATTTGACACCATATAGTGCATGCAAGCACCTCATGCAGACATTGAATGATGAAGGAGTTCCTCCAAACCAAATTGTACAGATTTCTGGACACAAACATTTGAACAGTCTAAATAATTATTTTCAGATAAATGAGGAACAATCGAAGAATATTTCAGCCCCTTTATCTAACAAGAGGCCTCCTGTGTCTAAAATGTGTATTGTTGAGGATGTTTCGGTCAACCAAGCACCATAGGATAAAATGAGCCCTGTTTTCAAAGAAAATGTGTTCCATGGCAATGTGCATGTGTACTTTTGTGCTTCACTGATCGGTAGATACACAAACATAAATGAAAATAAACTTTGCAGATCACAGGGGCCTAGTTATTCTGAGAAACCACCAACAAAGAAATTTAAGCTTGGTCGCATTATCTAGTCAGGCAGCGAAAACAGTAAATAGATGAATGAACCAATTGTAATATGTGATAAATTGTCTTGTTAAACATACTACGATGTTAGCCCATTTATCCTTCAACCAATCTGTCTGAAAAATGGAACTATTTTTTATGCACAAGATCACTAACATGGCTGTGCTTGATACACACATTTGTACTTGTTATTCTTTTTTCTAGTTGAGCCATGTGCCAACTGAGCGGAGCATATAATAAACAGAACATGTACACCTTTTGGTTGAATATGGTAATTATCTCATTCGTGACGACAAAACAAATTAATTGCCACTCGTGGCAGAGCCACTCATGGAAACATTTTATTTGGTCATTACTCATGAGACAATTTCCATAAAACCAAAAAGTGTAGAAATTCTCTATGTATCTAAACACTATCTTCGTAGGAATAATGTATGTATCATCTAAGATTATCGAAAATTCCAACCATGTGAAGTGTAGCATATCAGAGAAGACAACTGTTGAATTATTATTTATCACATAATTAACCAGCTTCATAATTGTTGGTAAGACACACGTGTAATATTATCGCGTGCGATGACATCACGTCATTATTTAAATGGCTTGGGATTGCTGAAGTTTATGATTGTTGTTTTCGATTAATACTTCGCGTTGCTTCGCGTTTATTTGATCATGTGATAAAAGGTATCTCAAATACGTAATTTATCAACCTCGTCCATTAAATTCTATTTGAGCCTCGGTAAATCTCGGCTCAAATCGAATTTAGTGAACTCGGTTGATTAATTTCATATAAAATAGAAACTCATGTGAGATCCTCTATACATAGTTATGCATTCGTTCCAGAAACTGTTGCTCATTTAATGACTCTACCGATTCGGCAGAAACGACAGTGTAAAGTAGTCCAATGTGTGACCACTCTTTGCGAAAAGAAGTGTCTGCACATCCCTTTGACTGTTAAGTGATTTTTTTAACACTCGTCCCTGTAAATACCTGGATAATGGTTGTCATCGACATCGACAGGTTTAGCAATGTGGAATCCGAACCCGAGACTGCCTTCCCGTACTATTTTCTGTATCATCACGGCCTTCTTTTCCAAAATGTTGAATATATAAACTGCACCTCGGTTTTCGTTCTCGTATGGCGCCCCAACGGCGATATCTGTTGGAACATAATGCAGACAAATTTATCAATATATGTTAAATTTTTCTTACATTCTTTAACAATTAAAAACAAAATTATCATGTTTTCTTACAATCTTTAACAAATTTCATCACTTCTTTGTTTATTTTTTCTTGCATTCTGTAACAATTTTTGTAATTGTTTCTTCTATTCTTTATCAATTTTAATCATTCCGTAACAATATTTTAAATTTTGTCCTACTTTCTTTAACAAATATAAAAAATAATATTAAATTTGTTAGGCTTAGTATTCTGTTATATAATATAATAAGAATAGAATAGAATAGAATTTATTAGCAAGAACATCCATATATAAGGACAGGTTGCTGAGAATACATAATGAATAAACAATCAAAATAGAAATCATGACGAAAAGAAGTACTAAAGCATTCAAATAATAATACAAATAATAATGATAATTCACGCCATGATGATGATGATGATGGTATGATGATGCTACTGATCATGATGATGATTAAGATGACGACGATAACAACAACAGCGACGATGATGATGATGATGATATCGACGATGATGTGGAAGAAGACGATGACGATGATGATGTTAATGATTGTAATGCTGATATAGATGACAACAACAATTGTGATAATGGCGACGACTATGATGATGATAACGAAGACAATGATGATGATTATATAATGACGATGATGACAATGAACAAAATGATGGTGATGATGACGACGATGATGATGACGACGAAGAGAATGCATTGCCACAGGGTTTTCGCAGAAATTCAGGAAGCTCCAGTCATGAAAGTGTTAAGGCTTATATGGCATGTACACGTACTGACGTTACACATATATGTATCTTATCTACTTAATGAGATAACATTTCGATGATGTTGACGATAAAGGCGATGATGCAGCGATGATGAAGATGACGATAAGTAGTTTGACTAGAATTATACTGTGGCACTTGCAAAGGCGATGACGGAGGAAATGCATAGAAATAAATAATATTACGATGACGCTGATGAGGATGATAATGATGATGGCGATGAAAATGATAACGACGACAAAGACTACGACGATGATAATGATAATGGTTACGAAGAGGATGATAACGACGTTGATCTGGATGATGGCAATGATGCTGTGATAATGATGATGATGATGATGGTATGATGCTGCTACTGATCATGATGATGATTAAGATGACGACGATAACAACAACAACGACGATGATGATGATATCGACGATGATGTGGAAGAAGACGATGACGATGATGATGTTAATGATTGTAATGCTAATATAGATGACAACAACAATTGTGATAATGGCGACGACGATGATGATGATAATGAAGACAATGGTGATGATTATATAATGATGATGATGACAATGAACAAAATGATGGTGATGATGACGACGATGGTGATGTCGACGAAGACTACGATGATGCATATGACGACGATAACAGCGACGACGATGGTGATTATGATTTCAACGATAATGAACGATACTGATGATAATGATGACGATATTATGATTATGATGATTATGTTATGCTGAGGATGATCATAATGATGACGAAGATAATAACAACGATGATGATACTGATTTATTATGATGATGATGATGATGATGATGATGACGACGACGACGATGACGATGGTGATGGCGATACTGATTGACTATGATGATGGTGGCGATGATGGTGATGATGATGAATAATTGATCATTATGATGATGGTAGCGATGATGGCGATGATGACGATGTCGACGACGCTGACGATGGTAAGTGTATGGTAAGTGTATGGTAATTGTATGGTATGTAAGTGACCCTATTTATATACGGCCATGTTCTGCATTAATTTGATAATTAAACCATAACCATAGCGAAACGATATCAACCATGTTATGTGGAATCTATGAAACACACGATAAACATATTAGATGGAATCGATGAAATACGATTCACATAATAGTTGGAATCGATGAAGCACATGTTACAAATATTAGGTGGAATCGATGAAACACACGATACACATATTAGGGAGTTTTAACCGAATAGATGATTTATATTATGATGTTAGGTGGAATCGATGAAACACACCACACACATATTAGGGAGTTTTAACAGATTAGATGATTTATATTATGATGTTAGGTAGAATCGATGAAACACACGATACACATAGTAGGGAGTTATAGATGATTAGATGATTTATATAATGATGTTAGGTAGAATCGATGAAACACACGATACACATATTAGGGAGTTTTAGATGATTAATACTATGATGTTAGGTAGAATCGATGAAACACGCGATACACATATTAGGGAGTTTTAGCCGATTAGATGATTTATATTATGATGTTAGGTGGAATCGATGAAACACACCATACACATATTAGGGAGTTTTAGAAGGTTAGATGATTTACATAATGATGTTAGTTGAATCGATGAAACACGCCATACACATATTAGGGAGTTTGTGATGGTTAGATGATTTATATAATGATGTTAGGTGGAATCGATGAAACACGCCATACACATATTAGGGAGTTTTAGATGATTAGATGATTTATATTATGATGTTATGTGGAATCGATGAAACACACGATACACATATTAGGGAGTTTTAGATGATTAGATGATTTACATAATGATGTTAGTTGAATCGATGAAACACGCCATACACATATTAGGGAGTTTGTGATGGTTAGATGATTTATATAATGATGTTAGGTGGAATCG
This sequence comes from Siphonodentalium dalli, assembly GCA_032622095.1. Taxonomy (NCBI): domain Eukaryota; kingdom Metazoa; phylum Mollusca; class Scaphopoda; order Gadilida; family Siphonodentaliidae; genus Siphonodentalium; species Siphonodentalium dalli. The sequence goes on from CP136065.1 coordinate 2,374,428, forward strand.
ATGAAACACACGATACACATATTAGGGAGTTTTAGATGATTAGATGATTTATATAATGATGTTAGGTGGAATCGATGAAACACACGATACACATATTAGGGAGTTTTAGATGATTAGATGATTTATATTATGATGTTATGTGGAATCGATGAAACACACGATACACATATTAGGGAGTTTTAGCCGATTAGATGATTTATATTATGATGTTAGGTGGAATCGACGAAACACACGATACACATATTAGGGAGTTTTAGCCGATTAGATGATTTATATTATGATGTTAGGTGGAATCGATGAAACACACCATACACATATTAGGGAGATTTAGACGGTTAGATGATTTAAATAATGATGTTAGGTAGAATCTATGAAACACACGATACACATATTAGGGAGTTTTAGATGATTAGATGATTTATATTATGATGTTATGTGGAATCGATGAAACACACGATACACATATTAGGGAGTTTTAGATGATTTGATGATTTATATTATGATGTTAGGTGGAATCGATGAAACACACGATACACATATTAGGGAGTTTGTGATGATTTGATGATTTATATTATGATGTTAGGTGGAATCGATGAAACACACGATACACATATTAGGGAGTTTTAGATGATTAGATGATTTATATTATGATGTTATGTGGAATCGATGAAACACACGATACACATATTAGGGAGTTTTAGATAATTAGATGATTTATATTATGATGTTATGTGGAATCGACGAAACACATGATACACATATTAGGGAGTTTTAGATGATTAGATGATTTATATTATGATGTTATGTGGAATCGATGAAACACACGATACACATATTAGGGAGTTTTAGATGATTTGATGATTTATATTATGATGTTAGGTGGAATCGATGAAACACATGATACACATATTAGGGAGTTTTAGATGATTAAATGATTAATATAATGATGTTAGGTGGAATCGATGAAACACACGATACACATATTAGGGAGTTTTAGATGATTAGATGATTTATATAATGATGTTAGGTGGAATCGATGAAACACACGATACACATATTAGGGAGTTTTAGATGATTAGATGATTTATATTATGATGTTAGGTGGAATCGATGAAACACATGATACACATATTAGGGAGTTTTAGATGATTAAATGATTAATATAATGATGTTAGGTGGAATCGATGAAACACACGATACACATATTAGGGAGTTTTATATGGGTGGAATCGATGAAACACACGATACACATATTAGGGTGTTTTAGTTGATTAGATGATTTATAAAATGATGTTAGTTGAATCGATGAAACACGCCATGCACATATTAGGGAGTTTGTGATGGTTAGATGATTTATATAATGATGTTAGGTGTAATCGATGAAACACACGATACACATATTATGGAGTCTTAGCCGATTAGATGATTTATATTATGATGTTAGGTGGAATCGACGAAACACACGATACACATATTACGGAGTTTGTGATGGTTAGATGATTTATATAATGATGTTAGGTGGAATCGATGAAACACACGATACACATATTAGGGAGTTTTAGATGATTAGATGATTTATATTATGATGTTATGTGGAATCGATGAAACACATGATACACATATTAGGGAGTTTTAGATGATTAGATGATTTATCTAATGACGTTATGTGGAATCGTTGAAACACATGATACACATATTAGGGAGTTTTAGTTGATTAGACGATTTATATAATGATGTTAGGTGGAATCGATGAAACACACGATACACATATTATGGAGTTTTAACCGATTAGATTATTTATATAATGATGTTAGGTGGAATCGATGAAACACATGATACACATATTAGGGAGTTTTAGTTGATTAGACGATTTATATTATGATGTTAGGTGGAATCGATGAAACACATGATACACATATTAGGGAGTTTTAGTTGATTAGACGATTTATATAATGATGTTAGGTGGAATCGATGAAACACACGATACACATATTATGGAGTTTTAACCGATTAGATTATTTATATAATGATGTTAGGTGGAATCGATGAAACACACCATACACATATTAGGGAGGTTTAGCCGTTTAGATGATTTATATAACGATGTTAGGTGGAATCGATGAAACACACGATGCACATATTAGAGAGTTTTAACCGATTATATTATTTATATAATGATGTTAGGTAGAATCTATGAAACACAAGATACACATATTAGGGAGTTTTAGCCGATTAGATGATTTATATAATGACGTTAGGTGGAATCGATGAAACACACGATTCACATGTTAGGAGTTTTAGCCGAATAGATGATTCATATAGTGACGTTAGGTGGAATCGATGAAACACACCATACACATATTATGGAATTTTAACCGATTAGATGTTTTATATAATGACGTTAGGTGTAATCGACGAAACACACGATACACATATTAGGGAGTTTTAGATGATTAGATGATTTATATTATGATGTTATGTGGAATCGATGAAACACACGATACACATATTAGGGAGTTTTAGATGATTTGATGATTTATCTAATGACGTTAGGTGGGATCGATGAAACACACGATACACATATTAGGGAGTTTTAGATGATTAAATGATTAATATAATGATGTTAGGTGGAATCGATGAAACACACCATACACATATTAGGGAGTTTTAGATGATTAGATGATTTAAATAATGATGTTAGGTGGAATCGATGAAACACACCATACACATATTAGGGAGTTTTAGATGATTAGATGATTTATATAATGATGTTAGGTAGAATCTATCAAACACACGATACACATATTAGGGAGTTTTAACCGATTAGATGATTTATATAATGATGTTAGGTGGAATCGATGAAACACACCATACACATATTAGGGAGTTTGTGATGGTTAGATGATTTATATAATGATGTTAGGTGGAATCGATGAAACACACGATACACATATTAGGGAGTTTTAAATGATTAGATGATTTATATTATGATGTTAGGTAGAATCTATCAAACACACGATACACATATTAGGGTGTTTTAGCCGATTATATGATTTATATAATGACGTTAGGTGGAATCGATGAAACACACGATTCACATATTAGGAGTTTTAGCCGAATAGATGATTCATATAGTGACGTTAGGTGGAATCGATGAAACACACTATACACATATTAGGAGTTTTAGCCGAATAGATGATTCATATAGTGACGTTAGGTAGAATCTGTCAAACACACGATACACATATTAGGGAGTTTTAACAGATTAGATGTTTTATATAATGACGTTAGGTGTAATCGACGAAACACACGATACACATATTAGGGAGTTTTAGATGATTAGATGATTTATCTAATGACGTTATGTGGAATCGATGAAACACACAATACACATATTAGGGAGTTTTAGATGATTAAATGATTAATATAATGATGTTAGGTGGAATCGATGAAACACACCATACACATATTAGGGAGTTTTAGATGATTAGATGATTTATATAATGATGTTAGGTAGAATCTATCAAACACACGATACACATATTAGGGAGTTTTAACCGATTAGATGATTTATATAATGATGTTAGGTGGAATCGATGAAACACACCATACACATATTAGGGAGTTTGTGATGGTTAGATGATTTATATAATGATGTTAGGTGGAATCGATGAAACACACGATACACATATTAGGGAGTTTTAAATGATTAGATGATTTATATTATGATGTTAGGTAGAATCTATCAAACACACGATACACATATTAGGGTGTTTTAGCCGATTATATGATTTATATAATGACGTTAGGTGGAATCGATGAAACACACGATTCACATATTAGGAGTTTTAGCCGAATAGATGATTCATATAGTGACGTTAGGTGGAATCGATGAAACACACTATACACATATTAGGAGTTTTAGCCGAATAGATGATTCATATAGTGACGTTAGGTAGAATCTGTCAAACACACGATACACATATTAGGGAGTTTTAACAGATTAGATGTTTTATATAATGACGTTAGGTGTAATCGACGAAACACACGATACACATATTAGGGAGTTTTAGATGATTAGATGATTTATCTAATGACGTTATGTGGAATCGATGAAACACACAATACACATATTAGGGAGTTTTAGATGATTAAATGATTAATATAATGATGTTAGGTGGAATCGATGAAACACACCATACACATATTAGGGATTTTTAGATGATTAGATGATTTAAATAATGATGTTAGGTGGAATCGATGAAACACACCATACACATATTAGGGAGTTTTAGATGATTAGATGATTTATATAATGATGTTAGGTGGAATCGATGAAACACACGATACACATATTATGGAGTTTTAACCGATTAGATTATTTATATAATGATGTTAGGTGGAATCGATGAAACACACCATACACATATTAGGGAGGTTTAGCCGTTTAGATGATTTATATAACGATGTTAGGTGGAATCGATGAAACACACGATGCACATATTAGAGAGTTTTAACCGATTATATTATTTATATAATGATGTTAGGTAGAATCTATGAAACACAAGATACACATATTAGGGAGTTTTAGCCGATTAGATGATTTATATAATGACGTTAGGTGGAATCGATGAAACACACGATTCACATATTAGGAGTTTTAGCCGAATAGATGATTCATATAGTGACGTTAGGTGGAATCGATGAAACACACCATACACATATTATGGAATTTTAACCGATTAGATGTTTTATATAATGACGTTAGGTGTAATCGACGAAACACACGATACACATATTAGGGAGTTTTAGATGATTAGATGATTTATATTATGATGTTATGTGGAATCGATGAAACACACGATACACATATTAGGGAGTTTTAGATGATTTGATGATTTATCTAATGACGTTAGGTGGGATCGATGAAACACACGATACACATATTAGGGAGTTTTAGATGATTAAATGATTAATATAATGATGTTAGGTGGAATCGATGAAACACACCATACACATATTAGGGAGTTTTAGATGATTAGATGATTTAAATAATGATGTTAGGTGGAATCGATGAAACACACCATACACATATTAGGGAGTTTTAGATGATTAGATGATTTATATAATGATGTTAGGTAGAATCTATCTAACACACGATACACATATTAGGGAGTTTTAACCGATTAGATGATTTATATAATGATGTTAGGTGGAATCGATGAAACACACCATACACATATTAGGGAGTTTGTGATGGTTAGATGATTTATATAATGATGTTAGGTGGAATCGATGAAACACACGATACACATATTAGGGAGTTTTAAATGATTAGATGATTTATATTATGATGTTAGGTAGAATCTATCAAACACACGATACACATATTAGGGTGTTTTAGCCGATTATATGATTTATATAATGACGTTAGGTGGAATCGATGAAACACACGATTCACATATTAGGAGTTTTAGCCGAATAGATGATTCATATAGTGACGTTAGGTGGAATCGATGAAACACACTATACACATATTAGGAGTTTTAGCCGAATAGATGATTCATATAGTGACGTTAGGTAGAATCTGTCAAACACACGATACACATATTAGGGAGTTTTAACAGATTAGATGTTTTATATAATGACGTTAGGTGTAATCGACGAAACACACGATACACATATTAGGGAGTTTTAGATGATTAGATGATTTATCTAATGACGTTATGTGGAATCGATGAAACACACAATACACATATTAGGGAGTTTTAGATGATTAAATGATTAATATAATGATGTTAGGTGGAATCGATGAAACACACCATACACATATTAGGGAGTTTTAGATGATTAGATGATTTATATAATGATGTTAGGTAGAATCTATCAAACACACGATACACATATTAGGGAGTTTTAACCGATTAGATGATTTATATAATGATGTTAGGTGGAATCGATGAAACACACCATACACATATTAGGGAGTTTGTGATGGTTAGATGATTTATATAATGATGTTAGGTGGAATCGATGAAACACACGATACACATATTAGGGAGTTTTAAATGATTAGATGATTTATATTATGATGTTAGGTAGAATCTATCAAACACACGATACACATATTAGGGTGTTTTAGCCGATTATATGATTTATATAATGACGTTAGGTGGAATCGATGAAACACACGATTCACATATTAGGAGTTTTAGCCGAATAGATGATTCATATAGTGACGTTAGGTGGAATCGATGAAACACACTATACACATATTAGGAGTTTTAGCCGAATAGATGATTCATATAGTGACGTTAGGTAGAATCTGTCAAACACACGATACACATATTAGGGAGTTTTAACAGATTAGATGTTTTATATAATGACGTTAGGTGTAATCGACGAAACACACGATACACATATTAGGGAGTTTTAGATGATTAGATGATTTATCTAATGACGTTATGTGGAATCGATGAAACACACAATACACATATTAGGGAGTTTTAGATGATTAAATGATTAATATAATGATGTTAGGTGGAATCGATGAAACACACCATACACATATTAGGGATTTTTAGATGATTAGATGATTTAAATAATGATGTTAGGTGGAATCGATGAAACACACCATACACATATTAGGGAGTTTTAGATGATTAGATGATTTATATAATGATGTTAGGTGGAATCGATGAAACACACGATACACATATTAGGGAGTTTTAGATGATTAGATGATTTATAAAATGATGTTAGTTGAATCGATGAAACACGCCATGCACATATTAGGGAGTTTGTGATGGTTAGATGATTTATATAATGATGTTAGGTGGAATCGATGAAACACACGATACACATATTAGGGAGTTTTAGATGATTAGATGATTTATCTAATGACGTTATGTGGAATCGATGAAACACAGGATACACATATTAGGGAGTTTTAGATGATTAAATGATTAATATAATGATGTTAGGTGGAATCGATGAAACACACCATACACATATTAGGGATTTTTAGATGATTAGATGATTTAAATAATGATGTTAGGTGGAATCGATGAAACACACCATACACATATTAGGGAGTTTTAGATGATTAGATGATTTATAAAATGATGTTAGTTGAATCGATGAAACACGCCATGCACATATTAGGGAGTTTGTGATGGTTAGATGATTTATATAATGATGTTAGGTGGAATCGATGAAACACACGATACACATATTAGGGAGTTACAGATGACTAGATGATTTATATTATGATGTTAGGTGGAATCGATGAAACACGCGATACACATATTAGGAAGTTTTAGACGATTAGATTATTTATATTATGATGTTAGGTAGAATCGATGAAACACGCCATACACATATTAGGGAGTTTTAGCCGATTATATGATTCATATAGTGACGTTAGGTGGAATCGATGAAACACACCATACACATATTAGGGATTTTTAGATGATTACTATATTAGGGAGTTTAGCCGATTAGATGATTTATAGCAACCACCAAGGGTGCTTATACCTAAGACAGGTGAATGACATATAATTTTTTTCTCTAACGATCAGTGATTTTTAAAGATTGCGGGAATAGAATTTGGAGAAATTGTCACGTGACATCAGGTCGGTGAGGCTGCGCAGAATCCAACAGAAACTGATAAAATTAATTCCCAGATTCTGGATAATCAGTTCTTACCGAGCATTAATTACAGCCTTCTCATCTGATAAAATTCATTGAGATATAATAAGCATAATAACTCATTATTCCCGGTCTAGCGACTGCCCTGAAATCCGGCTTACGACATTTAATTGGTCCAGAAATTACTACCATAGATCCCATAGACCGGAACAGCCTTCACCTTCGCGCCATTTAAAACATTTTTGACAAATCGAGTAGAATCGCGAGTAGATATATTGCTCGCTTGATTTCGTGAAGAATTACGTTTCTCCGCTTCAACTTCAACACAATCGACAGTTACTGAGTTAGGTAGTCCAACAAATTAGACTGTTCGGATTAAGATATATTTTAATATTTGGACATTTACGATTATCTTAATCCTTCTAGTCTAATAAAAGAGCTGAAAGCCCATTTAGCTCAAATTTTGAAGCAGGTCAACACCAGTGACCACCGATATGACCCCTTCAAAATACCATTCTATCTAAAATTGTCTACAGATACATGAATCTTACCTATAGCGGAGATAGTATTATTTATGTTCACACATAGATTGTGATATAAAAATTGTCAGAATTACAGATTTGTCAGTTTAATCCCGGAGTAGAAAACATATCACCATTTTCAAAAACAAACGATTGCGTTATCACGCTTCTAAAATAAAAGCCATCCAATTTGATTACTCGTGAAAATCAAGATATGAAGTGCAGATCTGGAAATATCAACTGGGTCAAATTGTTGTCATTTATAGATAGCATATTAGCGCCAAATGTTGTGTGTTTGATAATTAACAATAATAAGGATCTGTTTGTCTGATTTTGTTGACATTTTCATCATAAAAGTGTTCTTATAAAAATTATGCCATTGACATTTCTGTACCAAAAATAAAGATGCCTTTTCTTAAGTAAATAATATTTGAAGGGATATGGAAATTATTTTATTATTTTTGAAATTCAAATTGATTACTCTTAAAAATCTTGATAGTCTATGCTTTATGGTTAACCGGACGCTTGGTCTTTCAAGCTTTCCTGCATGTCAAGATTCGACGGGAGTATGATATGCATGGCGCAATAGTTATTATTATTAGTCACTTATGTGGATTATATTCGTATTGCTGTGGATTTTCGAGTAAGTAAATCAGTTGTATTCGATGAATTCAACGACCACCTGCCCCATGAAATGTTCACATGTCGAAAACTATGACAAAAAGCCGGAACATATGTTTGGTATTTTGACATAAAAGCAATACATTTCTAGTGATGAACAGATTAACTGAAACGGCACTTCACCTATATTTTCGTTTGCCTGTTTATAATCGGCATCGAAAACAAATACTGCCATTCCGATGGTGTTTCCGATTATTAGTGCTTTTTCCAGTAAAGTGAGAAAACGGTAAATCAACGTTCAAATAAACAGTTGTGTTAATGTCTTCTACGGTAAGTAATGGTAAGTATGGTCATTCTATTATATTTAAAAGAATATATGGTCGTTAATACATTGAATATGTGTTAAAATGTACATTGGAAGACTTGGAGATAAATTAAAGTATGTAAGTACGGTACCGTACCGAAAATATTTGACTGACTGCATTGAGTAACATTGGAAATTACACAATTCGGAATAGACCGGCCGAAATATATTTTTGATACGGAAAACCTAAACCTGCCTTAAGCGCGCCGCACACGCATTTTGTCGCACAATCGGCCTCGCAATGAATCAAATAATTTTGATTTTCTACGATCGAGTCGTACGATTTATTCAATGTATCGAAGTATCAGATTCAACTATTAATGTGATGACGCAGCAATCACATGTTTTCTTTCATCCATACGGTGTCCGTCAACGTCAGAGTAGCGGGATATTTTGGACGGCGGAACACATTCATGCCTCTAGAACGCAACTACAATTGAAATAGGTGGACTGGATACCAGCGAATTGGTTCCAACATAATATCTGGTTGTGAATTTGTGTAGGGAATTAAATCAGGTATAGGGCCTACTAGTCTATAGAACTACAAACACTTGTTATATTAATATTTATTTGAAATCAGTATTTAATATCTGCGATAAATACAAATATAGACCTATACATATAGCCTATATACCACGTCAATAATACGGTAACCCATTGCATTCACGAGAAAGTAAACAACCAGATCGTAGGATTCCGATAAAAACAGAAGTCCCATGACTAAAATTGTACCGTGTGTGCACACAGATCTTACGTCGCAAGACTCTGCGACAAATATCGTGCAACAAATATCGCATCGCATTGAACCCGTATACATATATGCATTTTCGTAGCTGTATCGTTCTTAATTATGAAAGCGAAGCTCGTTTTTATATGCATAGAATACGAGACCACGTTTATTGCATTGACTGCATTCAGCTAAGGTAATATATGTCCGACTCAAATATTAAAGTGACATTCCATTTCCATCCATTACCTGTGGGCCTGGTTGAATTCACTGTGGGATAATGGTCTACTTCCATCCTCAAGCTACTTATGCCATTTAATGGCATAATTTTGTTCTGACGTGCAGGGGTAGATAGGCTTGAGACCCCACCACAGTTCAATTCACACCAGGTTCTCGGCTACTAAGTACTATTTTCTGATGTTCGAACTTTAGTCATATGTTTGGAGTGATCATACCCATAATAATGCTGTTATATTCTAGTCATGTATACCAAAGCCCACCCATGTATATATCATTCTATAGCATACTATGCCAAGATCAACCAGCCCCTCTAAAAATTGATTATATGGTGTTTTGCATGAATTCACTAGTATTTCATTCGTGACTAGTAGTGGAATTATCAATTTTCAACTTGCGACATGCAGTCAGTCATTGGAAAGAGATATTCCGACTGCTATTCACTCATGACATAACTAGGGTATTTATTCAAAAACCACATACATGTATATCCTCTACATGTATCTATATTTGGTCTCAAAAGAACACATTTCTCCATAAATATTGGTGGAATATGAACCTATCAAGACAATTACACCACAATTTTGTCTGAAATTTCCAAACAATTTGTAACTCATGGTTGATAGTTTGGTGGGGGAGGGGGAAGTATTCAGCAATTTAATGCTGGTTTTGAATAGTTCACAAGGTGGGTAATGTCAGGTACTACGGTAGTAACCCGGCTATTTGTGACTATATACGAATATCTCAATCCACGTTATAACATGGTATTTGTGTGTGATGATACAGACAGTAGCACAGGTAGTAAGTAACATCCTTGAACTTGATTATCACCTTGGTGTTTGCTCAATTGCGTGTCACGTACGATCATATTATAATGATGTTAGGTGGAATCGATGAAATACACCATACACACATTAGGGAGTTTTAACCGATTATATGATTTATATAATGACGTTAGGTGGAATCGATGAAACACACGATACACATAATAGGGAGTTTTAGCCGATTAGATGATTTATATAATGATGTTAGGTGGAATCGATGAAACACACGTTACATATATGTGTAATTAATGACCTTTGACACCGTCATTGTTGATGTCTCCGAGGTTCGTTATAGCTGTTCCGAATCGCGATCCATCAATTTGGTCTCCTTCCAGTACGCGTGAGTGTGTGGCAAAAGCCACAGTCAGATTCTATAAACGACAGTAAATGAGACATCTGTATAAAAGAAACCACAATAATTAGGGGATAACGGTTTGGTGTGTTGCGAATATACTGTGGCAAATTTAGTTAAAGGGCGACTGCGGAGTCGGAGCCCATTAACGGATATTTTTCACAGTTTATTCGCCTTGTACCTTTCCTTAAACACAACACAATGTTGCCGCATTATAATTATATTCGAACTTAAAAAGTTATTCCGAAATGAATATGCCTTGTAATTATCAACGAAATGTGCAGCCATTGCAAACACTCACAAATTCACGACTTTTTGTTTTAAATTAAATGCGCTGAATAAAATATAGTCCCTTAATTAACATGGCTCTTAATGTTAAAAATGCTGACAAAGTTGAAAATTTGCAACCTCGAGTAGAGTTTTGATCACTTAAAAATTATTTCTTCAATTGTTTAATCATTGAAATCTCTAAATCATGCTGTTTATGTTTCATGTCAAGAACGTTTGTCACATGATATAGAAACAATGATAAGTGCCATATATCATAATTTTAAACAGATTTTTTTATCGATTCTTCCCCATTGTCAGGTAAATATTATTGGCCAATTTTGGTTCTTCAATTTCAGTTGGCAATAAATTTGGGTCACCCAATAACTTGCTGAGAACTAGCAATTTAATTAACAATGGCTATTTTTAAATTCAGTTACAGACCATTAAACTCATTTCAATCTCAATAACAAAATACGCATCAAGACTAAATCTACATCCGTTAATCAAACCTTAGTCGTTTCGCAAAAGCGACGCCATAGTTTTCTGTGATGACCGTAGCAACTAGGTAACGGTAATCGACGTGTAGGTATATCGAACACGTGCCGTGCTGGTGCTGGTATTATCGGTCATCGTTGCTCTGATAAGAAATGGTACATTCGTATACACATGTACATGCACATATACACCAGCGAACAACTACTAGTTAACTCGCAACAAGTATAAGGGTATCAGTGACCAATGTCCATATTGTGACAGTGATGAATATAGGACTGAAACGTTTTGGCCAAGAAATTATTAGTTGGTCATATCCGAAAAAAAATCATTGGCCAATTTGCCTACCAAGTACTTGAAAACTCCTGAAAACGTTCGACGTACATATGTCCACCGATAACATTCTAGGGAGCCAGGTTTGGCCCCCAACCATAGGACAAATGTCTATATTCGACCATCAATATTGACATCACTTCTATCTTAACGGAAATTTAGAAGATGAAGCAACATTACATTATGCACTAAAGAACACATACGCTGTGGAAAGTATAGGATTCTCAAAACAGCCTCACATGCATAAGACGTCATGATCTGTAGAACACAGGAATGGATTTTGTGTAGATTTGGACTTTAATATAACGTACATCCGTTGTTTGTGTAAACTTACAACAGACAGGTTGCAATTGATTTATCTCAATCGTACCGGAACTTCCCTTGTTCGTGTACACGTACAATCGATCAGTTTCAATGGATGTATGTCGATCCATACCCGACTTTCCGTGTCCGTGTAAACGTATAACCGATCAGTTTCAGTGGATTTATGTCAATATTTATCCGACATACCGTGTTCGTGTAACGTGCACCTGACTAGTTTGCATGGATTTATTTTCATCCTTACCGTACCTCCCCTGTTCGTGTAAACGTACACCCGACCTGTTTCAATGTATTTATCTTCGTTGTAGAAATTCGGCTCGCCAATGATGATATCATCCCTACCGTCACCATTCAAATCCACAACACATACGGCAGATCCGAAATACCCTGCAATCTGAGGTAAACTGAGTATAAACCCACAGCCTATATAATTTGAGCTAAACATATTTATTTCTTTAAATCATACACAGGCATGAGCATAAATTGTATATTATATCATAGAGGTATATGCTTTAAAGCTATAGAAATGAATTAAGATGGAGCACGCGCAACATATGTACAGAACAATTTAGACACAGACATAACAATATTTTCGCCAATTAACAAGCATATTATATACACGACAATTAACAAGTATATTATATACACGACAATTAACAAATATATTATATACACGACAATTAAAAAATATATTATATTCACGACAATTAACAAATCTATATATATATTTGCGATTGTCTGTCTGTCTGTGTTCTATAGCAATTCAACGGGACCATATAGATGGCACCAAAGGGGTCTGCTAGGGGTAACTTTTTGCGAGAAAGATAATGGTGCGGGTTAGGATTTTCTAAAGTGATGCCGTTGTTGTCAGGGGCAGAAAAGGGTGGGGCATAAACAAAATTGTTGCCGATTGCCACGAAACTTATATATATAATCATCCCCATGATATAAAGAATCTGATAGTTTGTTTAAATGTGTCATCAGTGGCGCCGTTCGAGTCAGGGATGCATGGAATGGGAGAGGGGCACCAACATTGATAAACTAAGTTTAGCGTCGATGTTAGCGTCGATGGACCATTTTGATGGCACCAGACGGTTCTACTAGGATAACTTTTTGCGAGTGAGATAATGGTGCGGCTTAGAATTTTCTAAAGTGACGCCGTTGACAGGGGCAGAAAAGGGGAGGGGCAGAAAAAATGTTTGCCGCCGATTGCCACGAAACTTTTATATAATCATTGCCATAATATGAAGAATCTAATGTTGTTGTTTAAATATGTCAAACGTAAAACTCATTTTAGCTCCGATTTCCACCAAATTGATATATATTCTTCTCCATGATAAAAGGAATCTAATTGTGCGATTTAGAGACTCCACATTGCTGTCGTTTGGATAAAAAATTGTGGAAGGGGCACTCAATTTAAATAGGTTTTGGCGCCGTTTGCCACCACATTTATACCTATCATCCCCATGGTCTGAGGAGTCTAATGGTGTTGCTTCAATATGTCAAAAGTGGCGTCATTCGAGTCAGGGTTGAAATGAAAGGCAGACGGGCACCAAAAATTGACACGCAACAATTTTAGCGCTAATTTTCACCAAAGTGATAGCATTCTTATCCACAATACGAGGAGTCTGATCGTGTGATTAAAAGAGGCCATGTTGGTGCTGGTTGGGTGAGAGATGGGGGTTAGTGAGCACTAAATTTGATTAACATTTGTTTAGTCACCGATTAGTACCAAACTGATCAATAATAATCTCCATGGTATCAGGAGTCTATACGTGTGTGGTTTAAGGATGTCACAAGCTGTTACAAGTGGGGCAATTCGAGTCAGGATGCATAGAGGGTGAGACGAACACAAAAAAGATTAACAATATGTTTAGCGCCATTTTCCACCAGATTGATATACATTCTCCGAGATTTGGTTTAGATACGCCAAATTGGTGCCGTTTTGGATGAGATATGTGGGGGCCCTAAAATGTATACGAATTTGTACACTCGCCAATTTCATACAAAAACTTCAAAATTTTATTCAAAATCATCCACAGGTATGAGGTGTCTAATGGGGTGGCTTAAAGCTGTCAAAAGTGGCGTCATTCGAGTCAGATGTCCACTGAAAGGGAGAGGGGCACCAATATTGATAACAATAATTTTAGCGCCGATTTCCACCAAATGGATGCACATTCTTCTACATGATACAAGGAATGTGATTTAAAGACGCCAAATTGGTGTCGTTTGGATGTGAGATTTGGATTTGAGGGGGGGAGGCACTAAAATTGACAAGATGGGGGCACTAAAATGTATACGAATTTGTACACTCGCCAATTTTA
The DNA here is from genome assembly GCA_032622095.1 of Siphonodentalium dalli. Taxonomy (NCBI): domain Eukaryota; kingdom Metazoa; phylum Mollusca; class Scaphopoda; order Gadilida; family Siphonodentaliidae; genus Siphonodentalium; species Siphonodentalium dalli. Next base: position 2,389,464 of record CP136065.1, read on the forward strand.
TACAAAAACTTCAAAATTGTATTCAAAAACCTCCACCTGGTATGAGGAGTCTAATGGTGTGGCTTAAAACTGTTAAAAGTGACGTCCTTCGAGTCAGTGGTGCACGGAAAAGGACAGGGGCACCATAATTGATACATAATGATTTTTGCGCCAATTTCCATCAAATTGATACACATTCGTATCCATGATACGATGAATCAAATCATGTGATTTAAAGACGCTATATTGGTGCTGTTTGTATGAGAGATGGTGTGAGGTGTGGGTGGGCACTAAATTTGATACCAAAAAATGTTTAGTCGCCGTGTTGTTTAAAGATGTCAAAAGTGGTGCCATTCGAGACAGGGGTCCACAGAGGGTGAGAGAGACACAACAATTGATAAACAATGTTTAGCGCCGATTTCCCCCAGACTGATACATATTCTTCTCCGTGATTCGACGAATCTAATCGTGTGGTTTAAATACGCCAAATTGGTGCCGTTTGTGTCAGAGATATGGGGGCCTTAAGTTTGATACGAATTTGTATATTCGCCAATTTTCAACTATTTTATATATATATTCATCTCCATAATGAGGATAAGTTTGGGGTTTATATATATAATGATGTCAAATGTGGTACCGCTTGAGACCGAAATATGGACGGGCGGGTCACCAAAACTGATAGAAATATGTTTAGTTCCAATTAACATCCAATTCATACACGTTCTTCTCAAATAATACGGGGAATAAAATCGTGCGTGTTAAAAACGTCACATTTGGTGCCTAGATATATTTGCAAATATATGTCTGTCTGTATGTGTTCTATATATAACTTCACGGGGTACACTCGAGATGGCACCAAGGCGTTATAAAAGTGGAAACCCTTTTACGAGGAAGATAATGATGCATGTTAAAATATTAGAATAGCTCATGTTAACATGACACAATTGAGCCTGCCCCATTCAATATAGTTTTCCACACAAAAGTTACAAGAGATATGGAAATGTATATATAGTAAACCTGTTCAAAAATAGTGAGTGCCGTCAAATACAATTTCCTCTGATATAAAAGAAAACAGAGTCAGTGGAACAAAACTTCTTCAGGATCCTCCAATACTGACATCTGACAAGGTTGTATCTGCCAAATATACAGAGGATATCTTTAATGTTTTAGAACCGACTCATCGCCTAATATAAACTACTTAAAACCTCGCTCTGAGTCGGGAATATGTAGCTGATATAGTTGCATAGCAACATTTCTTTAAAACTGAGAATAATTAGCCAGTATATAGCACCATGAACAGAGGAGCACCTTTATATTTCTTTAAAACATCTGTATCTTCATGGAGATATGATAACCAGGTGTCCTCAATATGTTAGTCAAACACACTAGATTGATTGATACATCTCTGTGTAAAACCCAATTGTCGTCTTCTATTTTTGCTAACTAATGTGTTTATGATGTTCATGTTATAACGTCTGAGTAGACGCAGTTGCAAATAAATAAATAGTTTTATTGGTGGGACGGATTAATCGCGATGAACTACTTATATTCCGTTTGTAAGAATCATGTTTTGTGATGCTATTTGGATATGTAATTTATGAGAATATGTGTAACGCTTTGAACAAGAGTATCCTCTATTTCCACCATACATCCACAATATGCAGAGGGTTTCACATCACTTTAACCTGGGCAACGCCGGGTAACACTGCTAGTATATTATATACACGACAATTAACAAATATATTATATACACGACAATGTTATGTTCCATTTGCTGTCTCCTTATATATTATTTGATGCATGAGTTCACCAACAATTAAAGAACCATATAACATTAAAAGAACTACTCGTGTCTCAAACTACTATTATATATATCGTATATTATTACAAGTTCATTGCGATTATATCACATTTATATATCACAAGTTTTGCCCATGTAATTTCTCTCTATACGTGCTTCCCAATAAACTGAAATCAAAAATAAAATGCATAAGAAGGAAACCGACGGCTTTTGACTGAATATAAGAATTATCATGAGTGGGCAGGCAGCCAGGAGAAAATCGGTATTTCTTGCACAAACCGATGATAATTATCAGTTTGAGCCGTATGTATACTCTTTATACCAACCTGATGCCCCAAGATTGACCCTACACTTTTCGGGCTTCCTGTCTGACGGAAGATGTGAACCTATAAAATATAGAAGAATAGTACATGAAAAGAAACATGGAATGATGCCATTACACCCAATGATTTGACATGCTTTAATGGGCCTTTTTTAACCTTTGCAATTACACCCCAGCTTGAACCCAACCAAACTCAAAATCCATTTGGACTGGAGCCCCACCCCTTGTGTTGGAATATTCCTGGTACTTCAAGCGTCCCAATTTGGAAATTCTCAACAATATTCATTAGTATCATTAATTACACCCCCACACACACACACACACCAGCGAGAGCTTCTTTGATCGTCCATCAAATTCTCTAATTTCATTGCACATTCAAGGGTCTATTTAATTGTAAGCAAAAACGCACGTTCGATTGTCTTCAAAATTTATATGCAACTGCCGAACGTAAATGAAAGTGTCAATGACTATTTAGCCCAACCAGGAGAAGTGATAACGTTATAATACTCAGACAATGAAGTGATAACGGAATGCGGAATATCTAAATGCATAAGCAATAACAGAGGTCAACCCGAAGAGCCATGTGTGTGGTGTTTAGGATCGGTTGCATTACGAGATTTGGCTGTAGTGCGTGCTGAAGTATTTAGACATAAACACAAGATCACATGCCAAGATGGCTGCCGTCAGTCACGTTTTTTACCGCAAATCGTTTGAAATAGAAGCAGGATCTTGGTGTGGTTTATGCAATTTTGAGTTGTAGAAGGCTGAATTTATTTTATGTCAAAAGCAGAAATTAGTAATTTTTAGAGATTGACTCCCAAATGAGTAATACAGATGTTAAAATGTCTCGAGAGGGTCATCATCAGTTGCAGATTACTGATTATGTGTCATACTAAGCGTGTGTCACGTTACGTTATATAGCTTTCAGTTTCGGCTCGTTTTGTTTCGATCCATATAGATCAGTGAGTAGTTCGCAGAATAGTTTATTAGGCTAGTCATAAACAGGTCTTCTCTTCTTTTAAAACAAAAATCAACAAATTATGTCTGTTATCAAGCATCATCTTAATGTTTTGTGCTGCAAATGCGTGGTGGGCTATAGAGTGGAGAAGTAGAATGTCGAAAGAAAACATCTATAGAACAATCAATAAACAAATGCTATGGTATAGAGCGGCATGAGCTAGTCAACCACATACTTTTTCGCTGGTAATTGTGAAAACAGAACCTCACAAACGCCTTATTGACGCGCACTATTCGCGACTAAAAGTAGAACATTGTCCATTTTCAGCCAATAAGTTGGAGTCAAATGGTCAATAGTAACATTCCATGCTGTTTGAAAAATTGAGGTACATTTCATAAAATTCCAAACAAACGTTGAACATGTTATTTCCTGGCGTTGAGACTTTATTTATGTCTGGTTCTAAGGGGCGCAGTAGGAAATTCCAACGAAAACCCTCTAGTCATGCACGTCGGTGGCAGAATGCTCAAGCGTTTTGTTCGCATGAGTGTTATTTGAACGCACATGGCTATTCTTTTAAAATTACCCGTGTGCATTCTTTAAGATTACCCGTGGGCATTCTTTAAGATTACCCGTGGGCATTCTTTAAGTTTACCCGTGGGCATTCTTTAAGATTACCCGTGGGCATTCTTTAAAATTACCGTGGACATTCTTTAAGATTACCCGTGGGCATTCTTTAAGATTACCCATGGGCATTCTTTGAGATTACCCGTGGGCGTTCTTTAAGATTACCCGTGAGCATTCTTTCAGATTACCCGTTGGCATTCTTTAAGATTACCCGTGGGCATTCTTTAAGATTACCCGTGGGCGTTCTTTAAGAATACGCACGGGATCATTTGATGCTACTCCCGCTGCGAGTCGAGAAAATAGAATAAAACTATACATAAAACGGCTGCCGTCACAGGGACTCGGGTGTAGATATGGTGGGGTAATTAGTAATTAGCGGGGAATTTCCTACATTCGGTCAAAATTTTCGACGGGAATTTTTCAATCTTAGTGTCATTTTGGAAATGTGTCTGTAATTAGACATACATATATATTCTAAGACTAAAAATCTCAGTCAGGTTCGGATTTAAACAATGTTCCAAACAAAAAACAAATAGAGGCCTCAGTTTTCATGGAGTTAGACTTTTAAAGATGCCAGAATTGCAGTGTTCAGACTCATATTTCAAATTGTTTCATGATTCCTCCACACAATAGGTATAGTTAGTGGGAAGGAAATGACTTACGGGACATTGCCCTGGTTAAAATGGGCCGGATGCAGCTGAAAAATCCCCGGAGCCCTCTAGCCACGTTGCTGGTGACTAATCAACTATATATTGAACGATATATAGGCACTATTTACGCGATTGCTGATTCAAAGAAAAACAACACAGGTTATTCATTTGTGCACTGACCATTTGTCAACTTTTGGGGTGATACTTAAAGGTATATGTAAGGTCATCCTAGAAGGGAATAGTTGGGAATCACGCATACACTATGGGATTGATGAAAGTTGGTTTCGTGTAAATCGCCAAATACCGATATAGACAGAAATTACATTTTAGTGTGTATCTACTCTAAATAGTAGTTCAAATATTGAACAAATATAACCTACTTTGAATCTGAAATGTTCAATTACATGTAATATTGTGTCAGCCATGACTTTTACATCTGCTGAAACATTTGGGCTATTGTTGGTGTTTAGATATCCGCAACCCCCTGTGTCGCCAGGTCCTCGAATTCATATTCATGCGCAGAAAGCGCGCGAATCAGAGCGAATCAATGCATAAACTGTTATGCATAAAAACGAATAGTGTTGCTTAAAGCGGGGTAGGGCACTGGCACTTTGTAAATGTGCAAAACATAAAAGTATGTAAAACATCACTCTTTGAAGAACATGGCGAAATAGGAAAACTTGGTTATCATATTCATCGGTGGGTGTTCTCCAATAACGCATTTGTGCATGCTGAAAGTATTGTTATGTAAACAAGACTGTTGCATTCTTTTATAAAAAAACAACACTAATCGTGTAGTAAGTTAAAACATGTTAGTCTGAATGTGATTTTAAGAATATATTTTCAGTGATTTGACTTTCTCCAATGTTTAATGTCCTAAGTATTGTACGTGGTAATTGACTCACCATTCCTACGTCTCCAATCGATGCGCACTGATCACCAGGCATGTTTTAAATGACTCACAATGCCCACGTCCTCCAATCGATGCGCACTGATCACCAGGCATGTTTTAATTGACTCACCATGCCCACGTCCTGCAATCGATGCGCACTGATCACCAGGCATGTTTTAATGGACTCACCATTCCCACGTCCTCCACTCGATGCGCACTGATCACCAGGCATGTTTTAATGGACTCACCATTCCCACGTCCTCCACTCGATGCGCACTGATCACCAGGCATGTTTTAATTGACTCACCATTCCTACGTCTCCAATCGATGCGCAATGATCACCAGGCATGTTTTAAATGACTCACCATGCCCACGTGCTCCTTTCGACGCGCACTGAGCACCAGGTGGGTTTTTATTGACTCACCTTGCCCTTGTCATTCTCTCGAGGCGCACTGAGCACCAGGTATTGTTTCTTGTTTTTTAAAAAGTGTCCATAGTCAACGGCATATCCTGAAAAGAAGATATGCTCACCTTTTATGAATGTGGTACATAAATGAATGGATGGCATGACGAAGGGGAGAATGCCTGATAGGTATATGAAAGAAGGGGGCAAATATAATGATGACCAAGATCCAAGTTGCTCCTTTGAGACATGAATTTTGAAGAGGAAGCTGGATCCTGGATCGGTATAATAAGTTTTAGAACGTGCGCAAAAAAGCCGATTTTAATTTATGCCAAATCTAAATTTCAGTTTGGTGGAAATCGTTGCTAAAAATTATTCGTATCAATTTGGGTGCCACTCTACCATTCCCGGCGCCCCTGACTCGAACGGCGCCACTGTTGTCAAATTTAAACCACACCATTACACTCCTCATATCATGTAGATAAATATGTATAAGTTTGGTGGAAATCGGCAACACCAAATATTGCAGCCCCTCCTCTTTTCTGACACTGGCAACAACGGCGTCACTTTAGAAAATTCTAACCCGCACAATTATCTTTCTCGTAAAAGTTTCCTCATGTTAGGCCCCTTTGGTGCCATCTAGAATGTCTCTCTGGAATTGCTATAGACACAGACAGACATTCGCAAATATAGATATAGGTGGCAGTTGATAAGTGCTGTTCCAAACAACCCTGGTCGATGGTCTGCCTAATTTGATTATAATGGTGACGTGAGTCCTGCCACCAGTGCCCGAGTGTGCGTTCTATCATACAATGTGTTTTCTCGGTGGATTATGGAAGTTTAGGGCACAATTCAGAAGAATCCATCGGCTGACCAGCAGCCTTGTTGAATTCCTTGACACAAGTCGGGATTTTTTTTACCCTGTGCCAATGCATTCTCTTTTATATGCGAGTCGACCATATAATGCATTGGCCTAACAATGTTTTTACAATTTTAATAATTTTTTCTTGTATTATTTAACAATTTTATAATTTCACCCATACAGAGCCCCATGCAAACATGAGCAGACGACACTCTTCTATAAGCTTCTATATATGTGTGGGGCTCCCTGCAGGGTACTAAAAATTGTAAGAAACATTTATTTAAAAAAAATGATAAAAAATTGTTAGGCCAATGCATTCTCTTATATATGCGAGGCGACCTATGGTCGACTCGCATATATAAGAGAATGCATTGGCACAGGGTAACAAAAAATCCCGACTTATGACTGGATTTGATATGGAGGGTCACATATATGTTGTTCACCAGCGGCCTTGTATGATGCTCGTTCGACCTCTTTGTGTTATTTCAACCGATTCCAATGATGGTCGCCAAGATGGCAACTTCAAATCACTAACTCTAAAACTTTACTTAATTCCTAACAAAAACACATCAGTACCGATGTGTGGAATCATTTTGGAAAATTTTGTCAAATTAATGGCTCAGTCCGATATAGATATGGCCCTAAAATTGGCTTCTTGGTCCGTGTCTTAATGAGACTTAAGCGAACGTAAAACAATACGTAAATGGGATGAAAGAAAACGTGCCTACTCCTCAATTTGGAACGAGTTCAGTATAATTGTAAGATAATGAAGTAGAAACCACATACCGGTATAATTCCTCATATTCAGTCTGAATCTGGGTTATCAAATATGGCTCAATAATGGTAACGTCACCAATCGATTCATTCTCTCCACCGATCGCGTTAATGTAGCATCATTGAGATATTATATTGATGGCGCAACGTGGCACGGTTAACAAACAATAACGTTATCTGTTTCTTTCTCATATTAGAATGAGTCCAGTATTTGGCTAATCTGAGTGAATCTATTCCAAAACCGTAATAGCCACACAATAAATGTTGGTGCACATTCATTGCATATCTACACTGTACTATATAACATTGGTTACGATGTAACATATGATAGCCGTCCGCCGCAATTTGGCTAAAAGTCTATTTACCGATCAGATGGTGTGTGAGCAAAGACCTACTGACTTCGATAAATTGTGTATTCAACCAGAACCATATCCATTTCCATTTCTATCCATTGATTATAAACATATGTTTTGTATTCACTGGAATGGACACTTATGTATAGCCATTATTCAGGGAATTCTACCAGTCATAGGAATTGGGAAGACGAACTTATGATCATGGAATTCTAACAGTCACGGGTATTGGGAAGACGACCTTATGATCATGGAATTATAACAGTCATGGGTATTGGGAAGACTACTTTAAGATAATAGAATTCTAACAGTCATGGGTATTGGGAAGAGGATTTTGTGATCATGGAATTCTGACAGTCATGGGTATTGGGAAGACGACTTTGTGATCACGGAATTCTAACAGTCATTGGTATTTGGAAGACGACCTTATGGTCATGGAATTCTAACATTCACGGGTATTGGGAAGACTAACTTATGGTCATGGAATTCTAACAGTCATGGGTATTGGGAAGAATAACTTATGGTCATGGAATTCTAACATTCATGGGTATTGGGAGGACGACCTTATGATCATGGAATACTAACAGTCATCGGTATTGGGAAGACGACCTTATGATCATGGCATTCTAACATACATGGGTATTGGGAAGACGACCTTATCATCATTGAATACTAACAGTCATCGGTATTGGGAAGACGACCTTATGGTCATGGCATTCTAACATACATGGGTATTGGGAAGACGCCCTTATGATCACGGAATTCTAACAGTCATGGGTATTTGGAGGACGACCTTATGATCATGGAATTCTAACAGTCATCGGTATTGGGAAGACGACCTTATCATCATTGAATTCTAACATTCATGGGTATTGGGAAGACGAAATTATTATCATGGAATTCTAACAGTCATGGGTATTGGGAAGACGACCTTATGATCACGGAATTCTAACATTCATGGGTATTGGGAGCACGACCTTGTGATCATAGAATTCTAACAGTCATCGGTATTGGGAAGACGACCTTATGATCACGGAATTATAACAGTCATGGGTATTGTTAAGACGACCTCATGAGCATGGAATTATAACAGTCATGGGTATTGGGGGACGACCTTATGATCATGGAATACTAACAGTCATCGGTATTGGAAAGACGACCTTATCATAATTGAATTATAAGTCATGGGTATTGGGAAGACGACCTTATGATCACGGAATTCTAACAGTCATGGGTATTGGGAGGACGACCGTATGATCATGGAATTCTAACAGTCATGGTTATTGGGAGGACGACCGTATGATCATGGAATTATAACAGTCATCAGTATTGGGAAGACGACCTTATGATCATGGCATTCTAACAGTCATGGGTATTGGGAAAACGACCTTGTCATCATTGAATTCTAACAGTCATGGGTTTGCAAATGAGGCCTGTTTTTTTGCTAAATTTCAAAAACACAAATCTAATTAAATTGTTGGTCTAATTATCGAAAAATAGGAACAATTATCCTTGAATGTTAAAAATGTGCTTTAAAATAATAATAACCCACTTACTAACTTTTGTGCAATATATTGTATATAGAATATTTGGGAAACTTACTTATAAATACGCCTCTATTACCATCGTGATTATTTAATGTTGATGATGTCAAAATTTGCATTGCAAGTTTTCACGAATTTACTGGAATTTTGTAAAACCTAGTGCTTTAACAAGGTCAAAATATATGCGAGCATAGCGAGTGTGATAAAGTTTGGTGCCATACATGTTATTAGTTGTTGTGATAACTCACCCATCAACGAAGAGTAGCGTTCTTGGCTTGTTGGTTTTTTTCTAAAGAAAACTCTCTTGCTATCTATTTTCACCAACGCAAAACCACCTGGAACATAGGTAATGTCACTCTACACTGGTTGTACGTCTCAAACTAGAGTTTCTTACAACAGTTCATAACATGCGGAATATGTGATGTTCTGATTTGTTCTAAGAGCGAACTTCATAAAATCAACAAGCATTGCAGGCAGTATATTTCTTTGTTAATATTTGTTCCTCAATTGTTGTGACTTTTTGACCCACTGTTGCACTACATATAAATAAATATAATACCCAAGAGAAATTCCATGATCGTAATTGATGTAAAACCAAAGTCACATAAACCATGCAATATCTAAGTGGAACCGTCACCTACTGTTACATACAGTGTTCGAAATATGTAAGAACTACGCATTGTTTTACCTGCATTGTTTTTCAATTGTATAATTTCCCTGTCCGATTATAAAAACTTGAACTGGTGGATTATGATCTCTAAGTGTGTAGTAAAAGTAGAGTTTCATGACATGAAATAGACATATAATAAAGTGACACATTACGCCCTGGTTGGGTTAGGGTTAGGGTTATAAGATAATAAAGTGACACATTACACGCTGGTTGCTTTTGTTTTGTAATATGGTGCCGGATATTTACAGAGTGAGATCGACAGAAGGTGATTTTAGTGCCGCTTCTCCCGGATATTTACAGAGTGAGATCGACAGAAGGTGAATTTAGTGCCGCTTCTCCCGAATATTTACAGAGTGAGATCGACAGAAGGTGATTTTAGTGACACTTCTCGACTGATATTTACAGAGTGAGATCGACAGAAGGTGAATTTAGTGACGCTTTTCGACTGATATTTACAGAGTGAGATCGACAGAAGGTGAATTTAGTTACGCTTCTCCCGGATATTTACAGAGTGAGCTCGACAGAAGGTGATTTTAGTGACACTTCTCGACTGATATTTACAGAGTGAGATCGACAGAAGGTGAATTTAGTGACGCTTGTCGACTGATATTTACAGAGTGAGATCGACAGAAGGTGAATTTAGTGACGCTTCTCCCGGATATTTACAGAGAGAGATCGACAGAAGGTGAATTTAGTGCCGCTTCTCCCGGATATTTACAGAGTGAGATCGACAGAAGTTGAATTTAGTGACGCTTCTCGACTGATATTTACAGAGTGAGATCGACAGAAGGTGAATTTAGTGACGCTTCCCGACTGATATGTACAGAGTGAGATCGACAGCAGACGAATTTAGTGCCGCTTCTCGACTGATATTTACAGAGTGAGATCGACAGAAGATGAATTTAGTGCCGCTTCTCGACTGATATTTACAGAGTGAGATCGACAGAAGGTGAATTTAGTGCCGCTTCTCCCGGATATTTACAGAGTGAGATCGACAGAAGGTGAATTTAGTGCCGCTTCTCCCGGATATTTACAGAGTGAGATCGACAGAAGGTGAATTTAGTTCCGCTTCTCCCGGATATTTAGAGAGTGAGATTGACAGAAGGTGAATTTAGTGACGATTCTCCCGGATATTTACAGAGTGAGATCGACAGAAGGTGAATTTAGTGACGCTTCTCGACTGATATTTACAGAGTGAGATTGACAAAAGGTGATTTTAGTGCCGCTTCTCCCGGATATTTACAGAGTGAGATCGACAGAAGGTGAATTTAGTGACGCTTCTCTCGGATATTTGCAGAGTGAGATCGACAGAAGGTGAATTTAGTGACACGTCTCGACTGATATTTACAGAGTGAGATCGACAGAAGGTGAATTTAGTGACGCTTCTCGACTAATATTTACAGAGTGAGATCGACAGAAGGTGAATTTAGTGACACGTCTCGACTGATATTTACAGAGTGAGATCGACAGAAGGTGAATTTAGTGACGCTTCTCGACTGATATTTACAGAGTGAGATCGACAGAAGGTGAATTTAGTGCCGCTTATCGACTGATATTTACAGAGTGAGGTCGACAGAAGGTGATTTTAGTGACGCTTCTCGACTGATATTTACAGAGTAAGATCGACAGAAGGTGATTTTAGTGCCGCTTCTCCCGGATTTTTACAGAGTGAGATCGACAGAAGGTGAATTTAGTGCCGCGTCTTGACTGATATTTACAGAGTAAGATCGACAGAAGGTGATTTTAGTGCCGATTCTCCCGGATTTTTACAGAGTGAGATCGACAGAAGGTGAATTTAGTGCCGCTTCTCGACTGATATTTACAGAGTGAGATCGACAGAAGGTCAATTTAGTGCCGCTTCTCGACTGATATTTACAGAGTGAGATCGACAGAAGGTGAATTTATTGCCGCTTATCGACTGATATTTACAGAGTGAGATCGACAGAAGGTGATTTTAGTGACGCTTCTCGACTGATATTTACTGAGTGAGATCGACAGAAGGTGAATTTATTGCCGCTTCTCGACTGATATTTACAGAGTGAGATCGACAGAAGGTGAATTTAGTGCCGCTTCTCCCGGATATTTACAGAGTGAGATCGACAGAAGGTGAATTTAGTGCCGCTTCTCCCGGATATTTACAGAGTGAGATCGACAGAAGGTGAATTTAGTGCCGCTTCTCCCGGATATTTACAGAGTGAGATCGACAGAAGGTGAATTTAGTGCCGCTTCTCCCGGATATTTACAGAGTGAGATCGACAGAAGGTGAATTTAGTGCCGCTTCTCCCGGATATTTACAGAGTGAGATCGACAGAAGGTGAATTTAGTGCCGCTTCTCCCGGATATTTACAGAGTGAGATCGACAGAAGGTGAATTTATTGCCGCTTCTCGACTGATATTTACAGAGTGAGATCGACTGAAGGTGAATATTTAGTGACGCTTCTCGACTGATTTTTACAGAGTGAGATCGACTGAAGGTGATTTTAGTGACGCTTCTCGACTGATATTTACTGAGTGAGATCGACAGAAGGTGAATTTATTGCCGCTTCTCGACTGATATTTACAGAGTGAGATCGACAAAAGGTGAATTTAGTGACGCTTCTCCCGGATATTTACAGAGTGAGATCGACAGAAGGTGAATTTAGTGCCGCTTCTCGACTGATATTTACAGAGTGAGATCGACAGAAGGTGATTTTAGTGACGCTTCTCGACTGATATTTACTGAGTGAGATCGACAGAAGGTGAATTTATTGCCGCTTCTCGACTGATATTTACAGAGTGAGATCGACTGAAGGTGAATATTTAGTGATGCTTCTCGACTGATTTTTACAGAGTGAGATCGACAGAAGGTGATTTTAGTGACGCTTCTCCCGGATATTTACAGAGTGAGATCGACAGAAGGTGAATTTAGTGCCGCTTCTCCCGGATATTTACAGAGTGAGATCGACAGAAGGTGAATTTAGTGCCGCTTCTCCCGGATATTTACAGAGTGAGATCGACAGAAGGTGATTTTAGTGACGCTTCTCGACTGATATTTACTGAGTGAGATCGACAGAAGGTGAATTTATTGCCGCTTCTCGACTGATATTTACAGAGTGAGATCGACAGAAGGTGATTTTAGTGACGCTTCTCGACTGATATTTACTGAGTGAGATCGACAGAAGGTGATTTTAGTGACACTTATCGACTGATTTTTACAGAGTGAGATCGACAGAAGGTGATTTTAGTGACACTTCTCGACTGATATTTACAGAGTGAGCTCGACAGAAGGTGAATTTATTGCCGCTTCTCGACTGATATTTACAGAGTGAGATCGACTGAAGGTGAATATTTAGTGACGCTTCTCGACTGATTTTTACAGAGTGAGATCGACTGAAGGTGAATATTTAGTGACGCTTCTCGACTGATATTTACAGAGTGAGATCGACAAAAGGTGAATTTAGTGACGCTTCTCCCGGATATTTACAGAGTGAGATCGACAAAAGGTGAATTTAGTGCCGCGTCTCGACTGATATTTACAGAGTGAGATCGACAGAAGGTGAATTTAGTGACGATTCTCGACTGATATTTACAGAGTGAGATCGACAGAAGGTGAATTTAGTGCCGCTTCTCGACTGATATTTACAGAGCGAGATTGATAGAAGGTAATTTTAGTGCCGCTTCTCCCGGATATTTACAGAGTGAGATCGACAGAAGGTGAATTTAGTGCCGCTTCTCCACTGATATTTACAGAGTGATCTCGACAGAAGGTGAATTTAGTGACGATTCTCGACTGATATTTACAGAGTGAGATCGACAGAAGGTGAATTTAGTGACGATTCTCGACTGATATTTACAGAGCGAGATTGATAGAAGGTAATTTTAGTGCCGCTTCTCCCGGATATTTACAGAGTGAGATCGACAGAAGGTGAATTTAGTGCCGCTTCTCCACTGATATTTACAGAGTGATCTCGACAGAAGGTGAATTTAGTGACGCTTCTCGACTGATATTTACAGAGTGAGCTCGACAGAAGGTGAATTTAGTGACACTTCTCCCGGATATTTACAGAGTGAGCTCGACAGAAGGTGAATTTAGTGACGCTTCTCGACTGATATTTACAGAGTGAGATCGACAGAAGGTGAATTTAGTGCCGCTTCTCCCGGATATTTACAGAGTGAGATCGACAGAAGGTGAATTTAATTACGCTTCTCCCGGATATTTACAGAGTGAGATCGACAGAAGGTGAATTTATTGACGCTTCTCGACTGATATTTACAGAGTGAGCTCGACAGAAGGTGAATTTAGTGCCGCTTCTCCTGGATATTTACAGAGTGAGATCGACAGAAGGTGAATTTAGTGCCGCTTCTCCCGGATATTTACAGAGTGAGATCGACAGAAGGTGAATTTAGTGCCGCTTCTCGACTGATATTTACAGAGTGAGATCGACAGAAGGTGAATTTAGTGCCGCTTCTCCCGGATATTTACAGAGTGAGATCGACAGAAGGTGAATTTAGTGCCGCTTCTGCCGGATATTTACAGAGTGAGATCGACAGAAGGTGAATTTAGTGACGATCCTCCCGGATATTTACAGAGTGAGCTCGACAGAAGGTGAATTTAGTTACGCTTCTCGACTGATATTTACCGAGTGAGATGGACAGAAAGTGAATTTATGACGCTTATCGACTGATATTTACAGAGTGAGATCGACAAAAGGTGAATTTAGTGACGCTTTTCGACTGATATTTACAGAGTGAGATCGACAGAAGGTGAATTTAGTGCCGCTTCTCCCGGATATTTACAGAGTGAGCTCGACAGAAGGTGAATTTAGTGACACTTCTCTACTGATATTTACAGAGTGAGATCGACAGAAGGTGAATTTAGTGACCCTTCTCGACTGATATTTACAGAGTGAGCTCGACAGAAGGTGAATTTAGTGACACTTCTCGACTGATATTTACAGAGTGAGCTCGACAGAAGGTGAATTTAGTGACGCTTCTCGACTGATATTTACAGAGTGAGCTCGACAGAAGGTGAATTTAGTGACGCTTCTCCCGGATATTTACAGAGTGAGATCGACAGAAGGTGAATTTAGTGACGCTTCTCGACTGATATTTATAGAGTGAGATCGACAGAAGGTGAATTTAGTGCCGCTTCTCCCGGATATTTACAGAGTGAGCTCGACAGAAGGTGAATTTAGTGACACTTCTCTACTGATATTTACAGAGTGAGATCGACAGAAGGTGAATTTAGTGACCCTTCTCGACTGATATTTACAGAGTGAGCTCGACAGAAGGTGAATTTAGTGACACTTCTCGACTGATATTTACAGAGTGAGCTCGACAGAAGGTGAATTTAGTGACGCTTCTCGACTGATATTTACAGAGTGAGCTCGACAGAAGGTGAATTTAGTGACGCTTCTCCCGGATATTTACAGAGTGAGATCGACAGAAGGTGAATTTAGTGACGCTTCTCGACTGATATTTATAGAGTGAGATCGACAGAAGGTGAATTTAGTGACACTTCTCGACTGATATTTACGGAGTGAGATCAACCGAAGGTGAATTTAGTGCCGCTTCTCCCGGATATTTACAGAGTGAGATCGACAGAAGGTGAATTTATTGACGCTTCTCGACTGATATTTACAGAGTGAGATCGACAGAAGGTGAATTTAGTGACGCTTCTCGACTGATATTTACAGAGTGAGCTCGACAGGAGGTGAATTTAGTGACGCTTCTCCATGATATTTACAGAGTGAGATCGACAGAAGGTGAATTTAGTGACGCTTCTCCCGGATATTCAGAGTGAGATCGACAAAAGGTGAATTTAGTGACGCTTCTCGACTGATAATTACAGAGGGAGATCGACAGAAGGTGAATTTAGTGCCGCTTCTCGACTGATATTTACAGAGTGAGCTCGACAGAAGGTGAATTTAGTGACGCTTTTCCCGGATATTTACAGAGTGAGATCGACAGAAGGTGAATTTAGTGACGCTTCTCGACTGATAATTACAGAGGGAGATCGACAGAAGGTGAATTTAGTGCCGCTTCTCCCGGATATTTACAGAGTGAGATCGACAGAAGGTGAATTTAGTGCCGCTTCTCCCTGATATTTACAGAGTGAGATCGACAGAAGGTGAATTTAGTGCCGCTTCTCCCTGATATTTACAGAGTGAGATCGACAGAAGGTGAATTTAGTGATGCTTCTCGACTGATATTTACAGAGTGAGATCGACAGAAGGTGAATTTAGTGCCGCTTCTCGACTGATATTTACAGAGTGAGATCGACAGAAGGTGAATTTAGTGCCGCTTCTCCCGGATATTTACAGAGTGAGATCGACAGAAGGTGAATTTAATTACGCTTCTCCCGGATATTTACAGAGTGAGATCGACAGAAGGTGAATTTATTGACGCTTCTCGACTGATATTTACAGAGTGAGATCGACAGAAGGTGAATTTAGTGCCGTTTCTCCCGGATATTTACAGAGTGAGATCGACAGAAGGTGAATTTAGTGACGCTTCTCGACTGATATTTACAGAGTGAGCTCGACAGAAGGTGAATTTAGTGCCGCTTCTCCCGGATATTTACAGAGTGAGATCGACAGAAGGTGAATTTAGTGACGCTTCTCCCGGATATTTACAGAGTGAGATCGACAGAAGGTGAATTTAGTTACGCTTCTCGACTGATATTTACCGAGTGAGATGGACAGAAAGTGAATTTATGACGCTTCTCGACTGATATTTACAGAGTGAGATCGACAGAAGGTGAATTTAGTGACACTTATCGACTGATATTTACAGAGTGAGATCGACAGAAGGTGAATTTGGTGCCGCTTCTCCCGGATATTTACAGAGTGAGATCGACAGAAGGTGAATTTAGTGACGCTTCTCGACTGATATTTACAGAGTGAGCTCGACAGAAGGTGAATTTAGTGCCGCTTCTCGACTGATATTTACAGAGTGAGCTCGACAGAAGGTGAATTTAGTGACGCTTCTCCCGGATATTTACAGAGTGAGATCGACAGAAGGTGAATTTATTGACGCTTCTCGACTGATATTTACAGAGTGAGATCGACAAAATGTGAATTTATTGACGCTTCTCGACTGATATTTACAGAGTGAGATCGACAGAAGGTGAATTTATTGACGCTTCTCGACTGATATTTACAGAGTGAGATCGACAGAAGGTGAATTTATTGACGCTTCTCGACTGATATTTACAGAGTGAGCTCGACAGAAGGTGAATTTAGTGCCGCTTCTCGACTGATATTTACAGAGTGAGATCGACAGAAGGTGAATTTAGTGCCGCTTCTCCCGGATATTTACAGAGTGAGCTCGACAGAAGGTGAATTTAGTGCCGCTTCTCCCGAATATTTACAGAGTGAGATCGACAGAAGGTGAATTTAGTGCCGCTTCTCGACTGATATTTACAAAGTGAGCTCGACAGAAGGTGAATTTAGTGCCGCTTCTCCTGGATATTTACAGAGTGAGATCGACAGAAGGTGATTTTAGTGACGCTTCTCGACTGATATTTACTGAGTGAGATCGACAGAAGGTGAATTTAGTGCCGCTTCTCGACTGATATTTACAGAGTGAGATCGACAGAAGGTGAATTTAGTGACGCTTCTCCCGGATATTTACAGAGTGAGATCGACAGAAGGTGAATTTAGTGACGCTTCTCGACTGATATTTACAGAGTGAGCTCGACAGAAGGTGAATTTAGTGCCGCTTCTCCCGGATATTTACAGAGTGAGATCGACAGAAGGTGAATTTAGTGACGCTCCTCCCGGATATTTACAGAGTGAGATCGACAGAAGGTGAATTTAGTTACGCTTCTCGACTGATATTTACCGAGTGAGATGGACAGAAAGTGAATTTATGACGCTTCTCGACTGATATTTACAGAGTGAGATCGACAGAAGGTGAATTTAGTGACGCTTCTCGACTGATATTTACAGAGTGAGATCGACAAAAGGTGAATTTAGTGACGCTTCTCGACTGATATTTACAGAGTGAGCTCGACAGAAGGTGAATTTAGTGACACTTCTCGACTGATATTTACAGAGTGAGCTCGACAGAAGGTGAATTTAGTGACGCTTCTCGACTGATATTTACAGAGTGAGATCGACAGAAGGTGAATTTAGTGACGCTTCTCCCGGATATTTACAGAGTGAGATCGACAGAAGGTGAATTTAGTGACGCTTCTCGACTGATATTTATAGAGTGAGATCGACAGAAGGTGAATTTAGTGACACTTCTCGACTGATATTTACAGAGTGAGATCAACCGAAGGTGAATTTAGTGCCGCTTCTCCCGGATATTTACAGAGTGAGATCGACAGAAGGTGAATTTAGTGCCGCTTCTCGACTGATATTTACAGAGTGAGATCGACAGAAGGTGAATTTAGTGACGTTTCTCGACTGATATTTACAGAGTGAGATCGACAGAAGGTGAATTTAGTGACGCTTCTCGACTAAATTAACTTTATGGGGGTCCTCATTCTGATTATGCCTCTTTTCCTTCGAAAGTATCTTAATTATTGAATTAACAAGTGTTTTAGTTTCTTTAGAAAGGTTCATGTTCTTTTTTTAGTTTATTTTCTCTATATCCCAAAGCTGGCATATATAATATGCCTAATCTAAATTATGAATAGTGCACATCACCGCCTTTGTCATCTCAGATCATCAATCTAGGTCTCCCATAAAATATATGAATGAATTCCCAAATTGGTAATTTGTTGAAGCTTTGTGGGGTAGTGTCACCCTCATGGACCCCATGCTGCAAATGTCCAGCACCGTATTATATGGTATTAAGGGCCTATAACAGAGGTACCCATGTCCACCACCGTATTGTATGGTATCAATGGCCTATAGCAGAGGTACCCATGTCCAGCACCGTATTATATGGTATCAATGGCCTATAGCTGCGGTACCCATGTCCAGCACCGTATTATATGGTATCAAGGGCCTACATCAGAGGTACCATGTTCAGCACCGTATTATATGGTATCGAGGTTCCATAGCAGAGATCCATGTCCAGCACCGAATTATATGGTATCAAGGGCTTGTAGCAGAGGTACCCATGTCCAGCACCGTATTATATGGTACCAATGGCCTATAAAAGAGGTACCCATTCCAGCACCGTATTATATGGTATCAAGGGCTTATAGCAGAGATACACATTCCAGCACCGTATGTTATGGTATCAAGGGCCCAAAGCAGAGGTACCCATGTCCAGCACCGTATTATATGGTATCAAGGGCCTATAGCAGAGGTACACATGTCCAGCACCGTATTATATGGTATCAAGGGCCTATATCAGAGTACCATGTCCAACACCGTATTATATGGCATCAAGGTCCTATAGCAGAGGTGCCCATGTCCAGCACCGTAGTATATGGTACCAAGGGCCGCCTATATCAGAGTTATTCATGTCTTGGTGTCCAATAGTGAGATATTCGCTATAGCATAGGTGCCACTATGAAATATAGTATTTATAAGTATTCATCGACATATTTCTATACCAGGAAAAATGAAAAAACTAATATCGTAATTTGTATTTTGGACGGCATGTGGCTTTAAACAATTTTGATTCTGTTTTTTTTTTTGGTCGTTATTTTTAAATTGAGCAAGTAGTTCAATCTAAACACAAAAATGTTTTTTATTTGAAATCTACCTTTTGAAAAATTAGCGCATTTATAGCACCCGCCACGATATTTGGAAACTAAATTCTGAATGCTGTCGTTTCAATTCGCGGCGGAAAAAAGGACGTCGCGGTTCGCCACGATTTTTCGCTTTTGAACAGGCCACGGTGATGGAAATGGGGCTAATTCGTCATCGGGGGTGCCGTAATCTGTAGCTATGGAGAAAACTCTATTCAATTCTTTAGAGTTGGAGATTCTTACCTTGCCAAACAAAATAATAATAGGGTCAGACTTAAGACGTAAGATATAATGAAGTAACCACACATTCGGTATCACAATAGTCATCAATTATTTAGATGGCACATATATAGAGGATATGAAACGAGTGTTTTTCTCATATGATATTTATGAAACGAGTCTAAGAATTTTCAAAAAAACTGAAAATTCGAGACGAGTTTCATAAATATCATATGAGAGAAACACAAATTACATATTCTATTTATCATATGACACCTATAAATTGATTATGGTGTCCGAAACGCACACAAATCACTAAATAGATATATGACATCGGCAGCAAAAGGTTAATGTGACGTCACTTCATTGCACCCGAAGCCCAATTACACCTGGTGAATTAGCATAAATAATATGCACGCGAAGATATAGTGCGCTATTCTGTTCTCAGTTTGTGACATTATTTCGTATGTTTATTAGATAAATACGAATTACATATTCTATTTATCGTTTAACAATGTCCAAAACCAAAAAATTTCAAGATTATAATTGCGAGAATTTCGGCATCGCGTTGATTGACGCGCACGAATGTGACCTGCCTTTAGTTAGAGATGCGGCTCGGCCCCGGCTGCCATACAGCCAATCAGAACACACTTTTTGTCAACAAATCAATAAAATTATCGGAAGGTGATATGAACTAGTAATTCATATGAAATTGATTTATGACATACTTTCCAACGTAAATAATGATTGAGTCATATGATAAATAGAGGATCTCACATGAGTTTCTATTTTATACGGAATTTATCAACCGAGTTCACCAAATTCGATTTGAGCCGAGGTTTACCGAGGCTCAAATAGAATTTAGTGGACGAGGTTGATAAATTCCGTATAACATAGAACGAGTTTGAGATACCTTTTATCACATGATCAAATAAACGCGAAGTATTCATCGAAAACAACAATCATAAACTACAGCAATCGCAAGTCATTTAAATAAAGGTGCGACGTCATTGTAGGCGCTAATATTACACGTGTGTTTTACCAATAATTATGAAGCTGGTTTTGTGGGTTAATTAAGTGATAAATAGAGATATGTCATTGGTATTTTCAATGTTGTTGTAAAAATTTTTGAAGAACCAACCTATTTCCCAAAATTGTAAATACAAAATGGGGTAATCGCAAATGGTTCGTATTGTTTTTAAATGTTTTCAATGTCAGATAATTGCAGAAATGGACCCTAGAGAAATATACACAATCAGCAAGCAGTTCGTTGTTCCTGGTAATTGTGTGAACTTACCCCCAAACCCACTATGTAGCCAGCTGCGAGGGATATACCACTATAATAAAGCTTATATGGAGGGAGATAACTCAATAAATTCTTACCTTGCCATACATACATGCCAGGACATCCAGCCAAAAATATCTTACTCTGACCCTGGAAGGAAATTGGTATTATTTTTCAGAGGCCAGTTCCATTAATCGGATTGATATATAACACTACAGGCTACGTGTGATTGCCGAAATGAATAATTGTGGCGACCACTTAGGAAGTCGTAAATCACGTTCTCCGTGTCATTTCGACAATTTCTAAAATATTAGTAGCATATTAGTAACACACTTTACAAACATTAACGATGATGATAAATTTATTTTTATAATGAAAAATGAAGACAAAGTAATCATGAATTCCGTGTGCAACATGATCCGGTTATTCTTCCATAGGAGAACAAATATAAATATGGGGAAATGAAAATTATGGGAAATTTATATTTAATTAAGAATCGTATGTAGGATATAGTTATAGGCTTGTTTACTGTTATATGCACATATATTATGTATTATGTTTAATTTACTTGTACATTGTGTCATTTGCAACTGCCTGCACTGGTGTATTGCAATAAACTATCTATCTATCTATCTATCTATAAACACTTCCAAATAATTCGTTTTGGCTATTTAACTTTACTTTGGTAAGTTTTAAATCGCTTTACCAAAGTTCTGTATATCGCAACTTCAACCTGCCTCACAGCTTTATCGTGATGGACGAGCAAACCAGTACCTGCCCAAGATGGGACACCAGAACGTTTAAGGCATGCATGAAGAAAGCAGTTGAACCAAAACAGATAAAAATATATTATTCACCAAATTCATGCCGTACATCTCAAATGGTTTGATGAAGTAAATCAAATATGGTGTTATTTGCGTCATGGATGGCGAGAGGAGATGCACTAGCATTGACAATATTGTTCTATTCGCCGATATCCACCAAAGTTATATATAGTCATTTCCATCTCTATATCGTTCTGATGAGGTTATGGCGTTCAATGTTCACAATATCTATAATGGTGATCGAACTAATTCACTTGAACAATTATATCTTTTCAACTCTCATATTTATATGGGGATGGGAATTCAGTCTTCCCCTTTCAATATAGTCTCCACAAAATATTTACAAGATATGTGGAAATGTATAGAAGACATGTTCAACAATAGTGGTCAGTGTGCCGTCAAATATAATTTCTTCAGAGATAACACCACCCCGTCCAGCAACCACCCCGTCCAGCCCCACCCATCCAGCCACCATCCGAGTAGTCGCCAGTCCGTCCAGTCACCACCCGGCCCGCCACCAAGCCACCACTCCATCTATCCACCACCCCGTCCAGCCGCCACCCCGTCAGGTCACAACCCCATCCAGTCAACATCACGTCTGTTCACCACCCCGTCCGGCCCTACCCAGTCCACCTACCACCCCGCCCTGCCACCATCTCCCCTGTCCCCCACCCCGTCCATCCACCACCCAGCCAGCCACAATCCCGTCCAACCACCACCCCGTATAGTCAATACCCCGTCCAGTCAGCACCCCATCCCGCCATCACACCGTCTAGCCCCACCCCGTTCAGTTACTATCTTGTCCAGCCACCACACAGTTCAGCCATTACATAGTCCATCCACCATATAGTCCAGCCGCCACCCCGTCCAACCACCATCCCGTCCAGCCACCAGCCGCCCTGCCACAACAACATCCCGCCACTACGCCACCACTCGTTTATTCAACACCGCGTCCGGCCCCACCGCCCAGCTATCACCCCGCCCGCCACCATCCCACCCTGCCCCACCCCATCCAGTCACCACCCCGTCCAGCCACAACGCTGCACAGCCACCAAGCCACCACACCATGCTTTTAAAATATCCACCTCCGTCAAAAACAGCCATAAACAGAAAGAATAGTAAAATATAGTCATACTTTGTTCTTTTACCAATCAAAAACATGGCATAAAACATTATGTTATTGTCAATTGTTTTTTCTTTGTTATGTAAACAAAAGCTAAAGACGTTACGTTTCATGGCTTTTGTTTAGATCCGGATATGGTAAACATAAAGAGCGTTTTTTGCTCCTGTTTTCCTGATATGGAAATAATAAAGAGCGTTTATATCATGTTTGTGTGATTAGCCAATATATTTGCGTTGTGTTATGTAAACAGAAGCACAAATTATGTAACACGAACAGGCTCTTGTTTACGTACACCATCGTACGTCTTGGTGATAATATACTATTTACGCACTGATTATGTTTGGCATATGAACAAACGACGTATATATATTTTAATATTCCTTCAGTTGATAGCGATTTGAACAAATATGAATATTTCTGCAACGAACGCTACCCGTGCCTTTAATTTCGAGAACGCTAAAATGTGAAAAGTTGTAGTGGTGCAAAAAATAAACTGACAACTGTTACAGACTTTTACGCAACATAAGGGTATTCTTGTGAAGTCTGACGAATGTATAGCCGAAAGAAAATTGTCAATTGATAAACAGTAAAGAGTGGCTATTTAATCTTTGGAGCTTAGTACAGAAACGTATTTGTAACGTGTGTACATCGTGTGTGCAATTGTCTGCAGTACATACCAAATGCATAATAAGGTTGATCTATTTGTCCACGGTATACGTTATTGATATAAAAAGGTCCAATAAGAACATTACACCTTATAACGGATTTATGTCCATGACAACATCATTTATACATAGCGAGCTTTAATTCCAAATAAAAACAACAATTATGCAAATTAGCAAACAACACAGTTCGCGGTTGTTACGAAACAGTGGGGTTTATAACATTTTCGGAAATTATTAGGGCTGTGAGGGAATATCTGGACGTTGCGTTCTTCGTAGTTCTGTGTTTACTGGTTATCACTTGGCGGTCAACAACTCTCGAAATATTACCATCGAGGGTAACAAGTGATTTGCGGCCCTCCATGTGACGCAACCTCAGCCAATCAGAAGAGAGGAAAATGGCATGAAGGATAACAATACTAAATTGCGATGGCGAATAATAGTGACGCCCGCGAATTTTGTATCAAATTATTAATATTGATGGACTACCAAATACAAATGATCAACATAATGATTGTAACAGTGCTGGCACTATTATCGGCGAACTTGATCAGTCTTATAGAAAGACGAACACTATATGCCCACACATAAAATATAGTAACATACAATTATCAAGGTAAATTTGGGAAATGGCATACCGTTTAAAATTATTCCACCATTGCTTGGAAGGTCGCACTGGTAAGCACACAAGTAGCATCTTTTCCAATTGAATTCTCTGCCGCTAAGCTACCAATTCTCTTCTTCACATTTAGTTGACATACTATTAGAGTTCTTGTATGGTACTCCACAATATATATCCAAGAAATATCATCGCTAGGCCATGTATGTCATATTATAACAACGATGCAGTGTCTTGCAAGAGGCATAAATATTACAAATATATAGTTATAAACCACAGCAAGAACATTATCATCATAGCTAACAAATGGGAGTAACAAGATAGCGTATACAAAAGGCCAAATGGAGTTTATAACAAAAGGGTTAACATATTATACATGTATGTTGTAGAAGGAGAGGAAAATATGATGTATGCATATGTAGTCTTAAGGAAAGGTGTAATTAATGTTAAAATGTCAACATTTTCACCGATATCATCATCAGTTCCAAATATCACGGTGGCAAATTCTCTAAACGAAGTGGCATACCGTTGTATTGATTCAGCTAGACATATATGTACTGATGTTGTGAACATCATAGGTCGCTGGTAATACGGAAAGTTATTGCAATACGCAATTTGTTTTTCGTTTTCAGAATGAGATTTTTCGGATTGGCGGTTCCGATCAACAAGTTATACAACAAACATAAAACAAAACTCCGTGGTGGTAAATTTAACCCGGTTGCGCACGGTTACGAAATCAATAATGCAATGAACGACGGTAACAATTAACAATAGCGCTGTGTCTGTGGTCAAAATATATGCATAGTACCACAGGTCAACAGCTATTCACAAAGTTAAACGGACGAGTCAATGTCACCGAAGATCAACTTGGAGAGAGGCTATCGTCAAATGTTACATTTAATGGACCGATTGGAATGCACAACGTTAGTACTAAACCCCGACGGATTTAGTCACACAAACACTGATACAAGGAGTAAATCCAAGATGGCCGTTGGCAGCCATGTTCTGGAACAGAATGTTGAAACAATGGTAAGCTCCCATCTAGGCATCACCAGAATATCTATATGAAGGGTGTGCTAAAGGATTTAGATGGTGAGCTCTCATTTATAGGTCACCCCGAGGGTACATATGAAGTGATGGTGACGATTGGATGAGTGATGGGACTATATGGTGTACCAAACAATTTAGTTATGCAAGAGCAAAATCCACTATGGCCATGTTTTTCATCAGAAATCGTTCAATTTCAATACAGCTGCCATCCAGAGGTAGTGTAGCGATGGATTCAAATGTGATGTCCAATATGTCAGCTGGTTATTATCAGATGAGATGTGTGTTAATATGTTGTTCAAACGCAACGACGGACGAAACCTACGGACATAACTTTCAATATAGGGAAACAGACAATCTCCATTACGAAGGGGCAACACAATATACACTATACAAAGTCACCCCTGCTACCTATCGAGATACTTAATACGTGACAGTGGTAACAGATTAACGCACCCGAAGTGGAGACCCAATGTGGCGTGATGGCGAATAAGAAAATGTAGCTACCTGGCCAATTTACGGATTAGCGCGAGCAGATTTCACCGAAAATTGACCATTGGACGCTAGTATGGAGTGCGGACAAGAACAATCGACCCGTAGACGAATCGGAGGATGGCGTTCGCTTGACTGCATTAAGTACGCCCCATCCGATCAACAATGAAAAATGACACCGGCACGCCACACCAGAACAAGGTATAAAGTAACAAGGATTTTGGTCAGTCATCAGCGATCAGTGTGCAGTGGTCATCGAACTTCCAGATTTGACGATAGCCTTACAGTCAGCAACATGCCTAGAAAACTGGAAATGAAAACGATGCCAAATAACTTTAGGGGAGGCAAAAAGCTTGTATATCAGAACAACGCACCCCAGATGTACCAACGATGAGGCGCACTCGGTGACAGCAAACGACAGGCCGATGTACTCAATCAGAGATCAACGATGGAGACACGGAAGATCCCCGATCCACACAGACGACATGAATACGCACTCAACTCATGAGGAAAAGAGAAGCCCCCGATCTACGCAGACGACAGGAAGACCAACCCAACTAGGAGGAGCCATACCGACGACCATAAGATATACTATTGAATTGTTTGTAAATAAGTTACCAAATCCATTAAATGTCTGAACGTTATATGTCCCACGTCTTGGTGATGCTCAGTATTACGCCCATCCCAGGAGAACCATTTCCAGTGCTGCATGGTGGGATATAGATGTCCACACATGGATGAGGCCCAGATATACACGTCAGCCTACCCGCGCGCTATGTATCCACCACACAGTACACGTACCACGTCCATACTTTATCAGTAATGCCAGGTCTATAGACAGCCTAGATGTACTATGTTCACCAGCTTACTTATGAATATTGATGTCGTCATCCAGCAATGCAGTGTCGGCGATCCGGTCGCTGTAACGCCCTATCCACTGCTCGTCAGATGTCATGTTACTTATCCATTCAGTTATGTCAGATATTGTCGTTGTACTTCACTGTCAGTCCAGCTAATAACATGCATACGAGCCTATCGTGACCAGCAATATCGGTTCGTGAACCAGGTCGAAGGTAATAGTTTCAGCTACCGCTAAAAAACCGATGCAGGTTTTGGTATACAGGTACCTACCAGCTTTAGATTATGGGAAAGGTGTCTAATAACCGTCTCGACTGACACAATCACATGTAGTGGAACAGCAGTGACCAGAAAAAAATCTGGTCAATCATGTCACAACAAGACGTATTATATATCAAAGTGTTCGCACAGATATGAGGAATGTGAGGAATATGAACACTGAGTTAGCCAGGAAAACAAATCTGAAATTTTGGGAAAAATCCACGTTTATCGTAAATAAAGAGTGAGAACTGGAATTGAGCTCTAGGAATAACAATCCACATTTTAATTTGTTGGAAACTTACCTGAACTGTAGACTATCGTCATGCGTACATGTTGGAACAGTCCCGATGATTATCTCAATGTTCTGGGTACTATTAATATATGTTAAAGGGAAATAACTCTTTTGCATAGGCTAAAATTCACCGGGAGTTATGTATCTGGCCCGCCAGCCATCGCCTCCCACTAACTGTAACCACGAGGGAGATAACTATATTAAGTAGTTCGTTACTCACCGGGATCCATTTAGCTGAGAATCCAGCCATTGCCATTCCCCCAGTGTAGCCGTTATCAGTGTAATGTTTCCCTGCATCAAGCGACACAATCTCTCTGTATTCTTCGCTGTAGTCATTATATGGTGAAGCTAACGTGTAACATCTCCCAATAACGTATTGCTTATTATCTAAAGTGCTCGAGTATTGTGAGTAATTTGTGTGGAGTATGTCCGTCCATTGTGGGGAGCAATACTGTAAGGAGATAAATAATATCCAACATTATCTATATTATATCCCACTACCGAGGGAAATGATGGGTCTATTGGATTTGATTGCATCGTCAGATCCTCCGTCTATGGAATCCGATTAGGGCCACTTGCTAATGGCGCTTTCGGCGCGCGCCGAATGCGACAAAAAGTGCGCCATTAGTAACGCGCCGAAAGCGCCGAAAGCGACAAAATATGCGCCATTAGTAACGCGCCGAAAGCGCCGAAAGCGACAAAAAGTGCGCCGTTTCGGCGCACTTTTTGTCGCTTCCGGCGTGTCCGGAAAACGCCGGTAAACCGACCAGTTTAGAAAAGGAATATGCAACGCAGTAAAGCACATGAAAGAAAAGCATATATAGCATGTGAAATAAGGGTGTATAAACAGTGTCTCGAATTAAAAACGAATGGAAATATCACAAATAAATGAAAGCGATATAAAACATGAGGTTGCTATGTATTTGCGCACGTCTACGAATAATCTAGCACATTCCCCAAAATGAGTTGTCCCTTGCGAGGTGTTGGTAGACTGTGCGTCTATATACGGTGGTGAGGATGCTTCCCCAGGTATTAATTTGAGGGCTTATTAACTTTTGGCAAGGATGTTTCAGGAAGGGTGATAAAATTTGGTCCAACACGCTGATGATCATTCTCATGAATCAGTAATGACTATATAATGAGGGAGGGTCACCCCTTACCCCCCCTGAATCTTGTCTACCAGATAAAATAGAAGGGTGAATCCTGCGCATCATGCAGTTAAGAAACTATATACATGTTGCTATATAATACAATTCGATAGTTATCTCACACTAATATCACAATTTCCACACATAAATTCATATACCTTCAACTTATCGAGGTGTATATATGATATGACACCGAATTGCATCAAAATATGCCATCTTGGCTAAGAAATAACCAAAACTTGAACAATTTTGTGCCACAAAAGTTGCGCAGTTGTCAGCCTTAACTGTCGTTGAGTGCTGAACACTGGTTAAAATGGGCATATGAATCCCAAGTATCAGTTACCAGAGGGGTATGAATTCCGCGTATATCATGAAAATGGCCTGAATCCTTCACAAGTACCAACATAAGGGAGTTACCTCATTAACGGTCGTTGCAAATTATTGGGAACATCCGTTAATTGCGATATACCTGTAAATAACGATTCCATTGTTCCCATTATTTGGTATGCGATATCAAAATATTTGTTAGCAGTCCGTTCGATCCTCATAATCTCATTATAGTTTTTATTTCATATACAATTGGCTTATATTTGAATATATGTTAACTGGGAGTTTCTATTACTTGTGCTTTTACTTGTGTTTCGAAACATTGGATACAATAGTATATGTCGCAATTTCAATATCGTATACGCGAACTCTCTGTTGTTTCCGCACATGGTGTACACATGTGCGTGACAATCTGGGGTGACATCATCTACCCCAATCAAATCAAGCAATAATAACTGTCTCAAGTGTCCTTATTCATATACAGGGCGTCAGGGGCCATATTTAGATGACATTATATTAGAGTTCCTTGTTGAAAATAAAAGCATATATAGTTTCTCATCTCTAAAATACTGGTGAATGCACCATATATATATGGCGTTATCATAATTGACGAATAATCTATAATAGGATTTGAAAACCAAATATTGGTGAATATTATATAGACCCATGGGCAATTACATAAGCTACTGACTGTGAGGTAATGACACATATATATAGTAGGTACAAGTCTTTATTATGTTGTGAATAAGATATGCAGTGTGTACAAATATAATGATCAATAGTCGCCGCGAATTGGTGTCCCCGAATGGGTGATGCCTGGTGTGAATGATGCCTGGATATGATCTAGGTATGAGATGAGTCTAGTGAAAGCATGATGTGATGGGATGTAGTTGTTTCTTATATACTATTTGGGATGCATATTAGATGAGGTGTTTGGCAATACACATCGGGATTGGTTCTTCCGTTATGGTCATCTCCCTTGACCATATTTGGGAGCCATCTTCATTGTGTGTATATCTTCGCTGAGAGTAAGACGTGTGAGGTTTCGAGAACCGAACACGAATATCTGAGTTTGGGGTTTTATATATTGGGACATTCGTATAGTTTGAATCAAGTTGTGAGATTATAATGGGTAGTTATCTCACATATGTCCCCCACCCGTGTAAGATTTTTAGCGCAGCGGAAAATCTTATGTAACATCAAAATTATGGACCTAACTGGGGTAATTGTGATCATGTAATGTGGTTGAGGCTGAAATGAAGTATAATAACATTGATTGTGGTGAAGTTATGATTAATACATGTGGAACAAAGTTGTCTTAAAATGATGATATGCGATATTAAGTTGTCTTAAAATGATGATACGCAATATTATGAGATCATGAAATAAATGGTGGGAAAAGCATATATGGGTTGGTATATAAAATGTTCGTGCAAGCAGTCATAATGCGTGCTATATTGATATGTAGGCTAAGGTATGATAATAGAATATAGAGATACAAGTATGAGAAGTAATGAATATAACAATACGGTAATAGTGCATGGTATGTTTTGTAAATGATGAACATTGGTGATGTATTATATAATGCATGTTGTATTGTTAATAACGAACCAAAGACGCTTTGGGTCGTATTTAGGCTATATCTGATTTTGTGACGTCACCAATTTTTAAGTAATACGACCCTTGGATTTTGAATTTTGGATAGCACGAATGTCGCACAGTAGATCGGTGGGCCTAAAGCATTATTGTCGTAAAACATTAAAACTATAGATATATTACTGTAGTCTATAGGCAGTAATAATATATAATGATTATATGTAAAATGATATTTATATTTGTATTTTATCTTGGATTACGCTAGAATATGGTCATAACCAATAAATAATTTGAATTTGAATATTGTCGTAATCGGTTGTCAAGACTGACAAGAGGCTAACACAAATCAGTCGATGATTGTTTACAAATTAATTTTTTTTTTTTTTAACATTTGCCCAGAAAACTAATTCCAGTCGCATCAATGCCCATGTAGAGAATATCTTCAATTTTCTATCGGTATTTTAGCCTGATAGATTGATGCGATATTCATAAAGTTTAAAGCAGAGTAACCTGGGCCAGGCTAACGTTTACTTGTTTCGATTGAGTGCTCATCGATCAAATCTAAAAATAATATTCGATAAATAAAATTGGAAGATAAGATATAGTTCCAAACGTATTGACAATTTAAACCCATAATATTCTGCAATTGTATGAAACAAACTATTTATTTAATTATATTGAGTTTTAATAATGTTATAAATTGTTGTATTTGTAACAACAACGGACGAAGAGATGTGAGTTTGTGCTATAAATTAATACGCAATCACAACACACCCCAAATAGTCCTGCCACAGAACACGCGAACACGAGGTCGAAGAATATATTTGATAGGAATAACAGCATAGAATTAACACAGCAACTGAGATAAGCAGGTAAGCTATGTGTACATATTTGTGAACTCCAGTATTCTAACCATAGATACTTTTAACGTGATGACAATTTTGCAAATTAAAACAATTAGACAGAAAAACTTGGAAAATTCGATGCACCGTGACCACCATGACCATCGACAGTGATCAACGCTCACCATGTCACTGCTATGTCATTCTGATCACAGTTATACGACTACATGGTGATCATTCTTTGTTGATATTCATCAACAATCAGTGAATCATTGCACCAAGTGAACATTTAGACGAACACGATTCAATTGTTTATGAAAGAATTTCCATCGTAGGAAGAAACCATCATTTTGTTACCATGTCCATGGCATGGTCCTAACTCATTAGTCCAAAATTGACTATACATTGAATGTATAGTCCAACTTTCCCCATCGCTGGTAACGGAGCTTTTTCTTCAAGTCCGGAAAGGAAGAATGTGACGATCGAACTCCGGTCACACCGCACTCGCTGTCGTGGGAGCAAGTATTTCCGTACCCTTACCAGCTCGTACCCTCCGAAAAAGTAAATTCGTACCCTAGCGCGAAACTATTTAGATATCTCATTAAGGCGTGCGTTCAGTTTCTCATCTAATAACTTTGCTTATCTCATTTTTCACCACGATTGAACTATGCGCCGTGTCGTAACCCAGTTTCTCATCTAATAACATAAATTTGTCCTGGGTCTTTTTCTGATTTTTTTGTATTATACACTTGATGACTACACTTTGTGTCGAACGAGTACAGTCCATCTGAGCGAATAGGGAAAGCATACAACAATTGTAAGCAAACTGTCCATTCCTATTTCCCAAATTCATGGAAAAAAATAGAAATTTCCCTTCCATTCACAAGATTTTCTTCATACTTAATTTGCATAACAGTATTTGATTACGTTATCTTCACACTGACAGCTCTAGTATTATAATCGTTATCGTTCATAGACATTACAAAGTGTAAACCTCTATGTCGCAATTTGTTTCCCAGTGGTAAAGACCCAGGACCCATTACTCAAAACAGGGTGAACAAATTTATAATGTTATTAGATGAGAAACTGGATTACGACACGGCGCATTGTGATGGAATACGACGATTGAAAACAGGTAAATATGTTTATTTAATATGTATATATATTAGAGATGGGCGGTTGTGAAATTTTGCCTCGGTTTCGGTTGTGGAAAAAGAGTTGAGTCTCGGTTTCGGTTTTTATTAATAAAAATTACTAATGTGAACAAAATCTAATTATGCTTCATCATATTACAAAGAAAACACACCAATTGTATCACCATAACTTGTGAGGTACATGTCCTTTTATAATATTAAATTATGTATCATATTGTTACTATTAGTCTATTACATGTATATTGTTAATGTCCATGTCGAGTGGCAGTGCTAGAATGCAAGTGGGTCTGTGTATTGTGTATGACTGCAATTCAGCATCATATGATCATAAGTGTGAAATAATATAATGATCATTTATATTGGCATAAAACTAATGTGTGTGACTAGATATATGTGTATAGTTATGATTTGAAAAATAAAATTGGAAATAAACAACAAAATGAAAATAAAACATGACTAGAATCTCTCAATCACATTATCTGGCTATATGCCTATTACCCCATATTTAGGGAACATAATATTGTACACACTATACAGTATACATGCATCCAATACAAGTCACCTGGATGAGTGCTATTTCTCAACAGTTTACCGACAAACGGTATAATTCATTCCGGCTCCGATTCCGGCATAACATTTTTAATCAACGGCGCACAAATATATTTGACGATTTAACATCCAAACAGTGATAAAAACTAATAGGGAGTGCAGGTAACAATCATTGATACCTTTTGATATCGTATCCTCGTTATCAAATTCACCTTTCAGAGTATTTGTACGGCTTTAATGATTAAAATAACATGAGAAATAAACTGACTTGTGTTGTGTTTACTAGTACTACGGCGAAAATAGGTGTACACGGAAGCAACGTAATTAATTCGTCGCGCGATTTCACCACGCGAACTCCTTTCTGCATATAATACAGGCGGCACACTTAGATTTCTTATCTTTCTTTGAAAAATAATTCCTCACAGGACTCGTTTGTTCGTCGTGTTCTGCCATGATTACAGGAAGTTGTGACAACCGAAACCACGGGTTTTCCCAACTTACCACGGTTGTCATTTCCGGTTTTTCCCGACAACCGAAACCGAACTGATTCCACGGTTAACCGCCCATCTCTAATATATATGTATATACCCTGCTTGACAAAACAAGTGTCCACCTAACCGCGGCTGAAATGCAACTACACCGCGGCTCCACCGGCTAACTAGTTGGGCCGCGGTGTACATGTACTTGCCGTTCGGCCATGGTGTAGTTGCCACGGTACTAGTACAAATACCCGCCATGCACCTTATTAGTAACTTGGGGACAGTTGGTGTATAAAATAAGAAGGGCCGCTTCATGTGAATGAAATTTATTCTGGTACTTGCATGTAACAACATACATGTAAGGTATGGTATTCTTCAAGTTGAAGTAAATTTATAACAGTTTCTTCCATTTCAAACAAGCATTAACCCTTTACCCAACAAACCGGCCAAAACCGGCCAAATAAAGCTTCAACAGCCTAAAATATCTTCGGTCTGTCTCAATAAAACCATACAAATATGGATATCATTGGAACCGGCTCCTTGACCACATTGTGATAGTTACAGTTATGCCCTGTGCCAATGCATTCTCTTATATATGCGAGTCGACCATAGGTCGCCTCGCATATATAAGAGAATGCATTGGCCTAAAAAAAATCTTTTTACCATTTTTTCTTACATTCTTTAACAATTTTATAATTTTTAATGTGTTAAGCCAATGCATTCTTTTATATATGCGAGGCGACCTATGGTTGACTCGCATATATAAGAGAATGCATTGGCACAGGGCCGTTCTGTTGGGTAAAGGGTTAAGTAATAACGAACCAAAGATGCTTTGGGTCGTATATAGGCTATATCTGATTTTGTGACGTCACCAATTTTTAAGTAATACGACCCTTGGATTTTGAATTTTGGATAGCACGAATGTAGGACATAGGATCGGTGGGCCTAAAGCATTTTTGTCGTAATCGGCTGTCAAGAGGCCAACACAAATCAGTCGATGTGCAACATTCTCCTATTTATATAAACGTCATACAAACATTGATGTGTTTTGTTATTTATAAGGGCAAGTAGCTAGTTTATACTGCATTTCTATCAGGTCTAGTCACTCTATTGGATTATAATTGGAAACATATCAAACTAAAGCGCTAGAGTTTTAACAAAGCGTGAATTAAATTGCATGACAAAGTTTTGTTTACAAAATAAAAAAAAATATTAAAAACATTTGCCCAGAAAATCAATTCCAGCCGCATGAATGCACATGTAGAGAATATCTTCAATTTTCTATCGGTATTTTCGCCTGAAAGATTGATGCAATATTCACAAAGTTCAAACCTATAAACAATACTATAAGATTCGATTGAGTGCTTCAATTTAAGTTCATCGATACAATCTAATTCAATAAATAAAATTGGAAGATAACAACATATAGTTCCAAACGTATTAACCATTTAAACCCATACTATTCTGTGAGTGTACGAAACAAACTATTTATGTAATTATAAGTATTGAAAATGTTATGTATTTCTATCAACAACGGCTGAACGAGCGAAGAGATGTGAGTTTGTGCTATAAATTAATACGCAATCACAAAAAAATAAATAGTTCTGCCACAGAAATAATTTTCGCGAACATGATCAGCGAAGAATATTATGTGATAATCAGCTAATATGAACACAACAACTGAGATAAGCAGGTAAGCTATGTGTGCATATTTGTGAACTCAATTCTTCTACGCATCTGTAGATACTTTTAACGTGATGACAGGCAAAATTTTGAAAATGAAAACAACACAAAAATTGCATTGCGAAAATTCGATGCAACATGTGGTATGTCATTCTGATCACAGTGTCAAAGTTCATTCATGGTGATCTTAGTGAACGTTCAGACGACCACGATACAATCGTACATGTATGC
This sequence comes from Siphonodentalium dalli, assembly GCA_032622095.1. NCBI lineage: Eukaryota > Metazoa > Mollusca > Scaphopoda > Gadilida > Siphonodentaliidae > Siphonodentalium > Siphonodentalium dalli. The sequence goes on from CP136065.1 coordinate 2,424,621, forward strand.
TCATGTCAAAATCGTAGGTCAAAAATAATATCAAGCACTGTTTGATTTTAGTCTTTAGATGCAAAATCGTGGCATATCCTTGGTCGTATGTATGTAAAATTCGTAGCTGGAAATGACCGTAGGGTAGTCAATCACTTGCTTTAGGAACAACATACGATATCAATATCAGAATCTGAATGTACGACAACATCGCAATCGTATGAACAAACTATCCACGATCTCGTCGGGCCCGATTCCTCCACTTATGATTGAAATTCATGGTCGTCTGAATGTTCACCTACTTTACTGATATTCATTCAACAACTATTGATAGGTGTCAACATAGGGACCTGCAAATATTCCAGATTCGATTCGATGTCAATATCAGGGACCTGATTCAAGCTCGACACCGAATATTTTAGAATCGGTGTTACTTTGGTGTAATCTTGTTATTTTGAGTTAGATATAAACACATGGCAAATGACCTAAGTGTACGTTCAGACGACCACGATTCAATCGTAAGTTGGGGAATCGGGGCCCGATGAGATCGTAGATAGTTTGTTCACACGATTGCGATGTCGTCGGACATGCTTACCCTGCTGGACAAAACAAGTGTCACCGCGGTGTATTTGCCGTTCAGCCGCGGTGTCAGAGTTTGTAACTGCAGTTGAGTACAATGTAGGCTATATCTGATTTTGTCACGTGACCAATTATTAAATAATACGACATTGTAATTTAGATTTTTTGGGAGCACGATTGTCGCACATACAGTACGGTACATGTAGGATCGGTGGGCCTAAAGTAGGGCTGGACGATATTAACGAAAATAAAAATGCGATTTTTGGAAATTAAAACCGTGGTTAACGATATAATCGCGGTTTTTTTAAAACAGATACAAGAAACTGAAAACAACTTTTCACTGTTCGCTAGAATCACATCATTGTCATTAGTTTTGACAAGTTGGCATCGGGAATAACATACCCGGTATGCAACCACTCAACCAGTGACAACCTCATGCTCGATCGATATTCGGAATGAAAAGTAAATTCACTGGTTAAATTCCGCTATTCGGACAATTTCGTTCCGGTGACTTGACAAATTCTGGTAGATACCGGTAATTAATAAAACCATTATCTCGTATATGCCAAAACTAAAAGTGTTCTATACTATAGTATCCTTTTCTAACTCGATATATTCAACTATGTTGAGTAAATATATATGCTATTCCCGATGACACTTGCGTCGCTTGACAACTGGAAATGTGGTTTACCGTCAAGACAAATTTGACAATGATATTCAGTCTTTTAGCGAAGTCCAAACACACGTAGTACATACCGGTAACTTTTGGAATTCAGCCAAGCAAGGACATCATGTATTGTTGGGCGGGTTTGAAGCTCTAATTCTATACAATTGGTTTAAACCAATCGCAGTGAGTGGTTTCTTCTAGACGAGAAGAGGGCGGTATCTTCGCCCATTTATTATTTTGATTGACGGTGCATGTGCATCGTTGTACTGATGGAAGAGGCGTGGCATGACTGACATACATATCGATCTATCACCTGATCAGTCGTCGATTCATTTGGTGAATTCTCTTGTAATAAATATTTCGCAGGAAAGACGGAGAGCGAAAGAGGGACGTATTCTGGGTTTTCATATTCCCCCAATCTCGTTAGTCGTTCTAAATAAACGTTGTTTACTATGATGATTGAATATTGGAAAAATAGGACACGGGATTTAGTTGGAATTTAAAACTTAAATAACTCGATTTAGGCTTGAGTTAAACTATTTATGTGTATATATGCTTATGATTGGATGGCACCCACTGATTGCCGACGATATTACGATTATTTTAGATTAGACGATATTACTGACGATATTGAAATTTTAACCGGGTATTGTCGATTAATCGGGAAACCGCCCAGCACTAGCCTAAAGCATTATTGTCGTAATTGAAAAAGAAATTGTTGCTGTGTCTTTCGATTACCGGTACTGGTAATGTAAACGAGAATAGTGAATATGAATTACAATTTACATGTAAGTTCATTGCTAGCGGTAGTATCTTTTATTGAGAAAATATGACAAAATAAATAACGACAATAGTGTGATGAATGTTGAGGCGGGGAGAAAATTAACTGGTATTGCATCGCAATTTGCTACCCAAATGTGGATAAAAGCTATCCATTTTGGTATGAATTTTATATGATTAATAATGATTTTAGAACAATGCTACCCCGCTCGACAAAACAAGTGTCCATTGGCACCGCGGTGTATTTGCCGTTCGGCCGCGGTGTCAGCGTTTGTAACTGCGGTTGAGCATCGCGGCCGAACGGCAAGTACACTGCGGCCGAAGGCAAGTACACTTTTGGCCGAACGGCAAGTACACCATGGCCGAAAGGCAACTACAACGCGGCCGAATGGCATGTACACCGTGGTTAGATTTCTGGTTTGTATCCTCTTTTTTCAGTTTAATGAACGTACACCGCGGCAACTACCCTGTCCACCTAACCGCGGTGCAGTTAGCGTTGCCATCGTGGCTGAAATGCAACTACACCGCGGCTCCACCGGCTACAGTTGGGCCGCGGTGTACTTGCCGTTCGGCCATGGTGTAATTGCCGCGGTGTACGTTCATTAAACTGAAAAAAGACGATACAAACCAGAAATCTAACCACGGTGTACATGCCGTTCGGCTGCGGTGTAGTTGCCTTTCGGCCGCAGTGTACTTGCTGTTGGGCCACGGTGTACTTGCCGTTCGGCCGCGGTGCTCAACTGCAGTTAAAAACTCTGACACCACGGCCGATTGGCAAATACACCGCGGTGCCAATGGACACTTGTTTTGTCCAGCGGGGTACACCATGGCCGAATGGCAAGTACACTGCGGCCCAACTGTAATTAGCCGGTGGAGCCGCAGTGTTGTTGCATTTCGGCCGCGGTGGCAACACTGATCGCACCGTGGTTAAGTGGACACTTGTTTTGTCCAGCAGGGTATCTAATCAAGTCAATGTGATGTTATTTGCTAATCAAAATTTGAAAAGTAATTTGCTTCCTGTGTTGAGGTACGAAAAACACATGCACTGGGCACATGTATTTGTTGACTATTGTTGTGAAAGATCATGTGAAAGGTCACGACATCAGGTGACAGAATTGTGGTGTGTAGGAATACAGGACTCTCTCTCTCCCTCTCTCTCTCGTTGTTTGATCGCCAGTGGGGCAAGTCGACATTGACTTCAGATCTTATTTAGAACGGTTGGCCGAATCAAACTACTTCATCTGCCCGGTATCATCACATCTGCCATCATTGATAAAGACCACGGACAACGACCCACGACTACGACAACTCTAAACGGACCACACTGAATACACTTTATACAAACGAGAGGAATTAGGTGAGCCATCTTTCTTTTGAGTCTTGATCCCTCTTTCGCCCCGTTTGTATTCAATGTCGGAAATATAACGCAATGTTCCATCCAGTTCGAACTTTGGTCCATCGCCAGAAATTTAGGCAAAATTCTAACAATAGTCACCCAGTGGGGCGAGTTCAATTGAAAGTGATAAAAATTTGTGATGTGAAATATGAACACAACAACTGAGATAAGCAGGTAACCTACTAGTACATGTATGTGCGCATATTTGTGAACTCCATTCTTCTAATCTAAGCATCTGTTAGTATTATCTATAGATACTTTTATTAGGCTATCGTTTTTCTTTCCCCAATACCACTATATGTATATGTAAAGCGATCATTTCCCGACCATCGGATCAGCTCCAGTTTGATCCGATGTCATACCACCCTTCTCTATCTCGCATACTGCGCATGTCTGTAAAAATCTAGACGATTTATTGTCCAAAAATATTTCCTTTATTAGCTCAACTTACTTTGTAAATTTGAGCTATTGCCAAGGGTTGGCATCCGTCGTCCGTGTGTGCGTGCGTGTGTGCATCCGTCAACAATTTCCTTTGGTGCGGGCTTCATGTCGTATCTATGGTCTGATCTTTATGAAATTTGTCATGAATGTTGGCATTGACATCTAGATGGGAACGAGTCGTTTTGGGGTCATTCGGCCAAAAAACATGGCCGCTGGTGGCCATCTTGGATTTAAAAATTAAATCCATTGGCGCGGGCTACAGGCCGTACTGTTTGTGTGATCATCATACAATTTGTCATGAATGTTGACATTTACATGTAGATGGGAACGAGTCATTTTAGGATCATTCGGCCATCTTTGATTTTACTCTTTTTATCACTAAATCCTTTGACACATTCTACAGACCACATCTCTGATCCGATCATCACCAAACTTCATATGGATCATATGGGGCGACCTCTAGATGGGAACGAGTCATTTGGAGAAAAAAACATGGGCGCCGTCAGCCATCTTGGATTTTACTCTTTGCATCACTAGATACTTTGGCGCGGGCTACAGGTCGTATCTTTGGTCTGGTCTTTATGAAATTTGTCATGAATGTTGACATGTAGATGGGAACGAGTCATTTTAGGATCATTCGGCCAAAAAACATGGCGCTGGTGGCCATCTTGGATTTTACTCTTTGCATCACTAAATCCTTTGACACGTCCTACAGACCACATCTCTGATCCGATCATCACCAAACTTCATATGGATCATCGGGTCGACCTCTAGATGTGAACGAGTCATTTTGGGGTCATTTGGCGAAAAAACATGGCCGCCGTCGGCCATCTTGGATTTTACTCTTTGCATCACTAAATACTTTCCTGCGGGCTACAGGTCGTATCTTTGGTCGGATCTTTATGAAATTTGTCATGAATGTTGACATTGACATGTAGATGGGAACGAGTCATTTTGGGGTCATTCGGCCAAAAAACATGGCTGCTGGTGGCCATCTTGGATTTCCAATTTGAATCCATTGGCGCGGGCTACAGGCTGTACTGTTTGTCTGATCATCATAAAAATTTTCTGAATGTTGACATTTACATGTAGATGGGAACAAGTCATTTTAGGATCATTCGGCAAAAAACATGGCCGCCGGCAGCCATATTGGATTTTACTCTTTGCATCACTAAATACTTTGACACACCCTACATACCACATCCCTGATCTGATCATCACCGTCATCACCAAACTTCATATGGATCATCGGGGTGACCTCTTGATGGGAACAAGTCATTTTAGGGTCATTCGGCAAAAATATATGGCCACCAATGGCCATTTTGGATTTTACTCTTTGTATGACTAAATATTTCTACAAAATCCATTACCATGGGTTATACATGTAGACCAATCTGTTTCTTTGATCTGTATGAAATTTGTCATGGATGTTGACATTGACATGTACCCTGCTTGACAAAACAAGTGTCCACCTAACCGCGGTGCAGTTAGCGTTGCCACCGTGGCTGAAATGCAACTACACCGCGGCTCCACCGGCTAACTACAGTTGGGCCGCGGTGTACTTGCCGTTCGGCCATAGCGTAATTGCCGCGGTGTACGTTCATTAAACTGAAAAAAGACGATACAAACCAGAAATCTAAAACCATGGTGTACATGCCGTTCGGCTGCGGTGTAGTTGCCTTTCGGCCGCAGTGTACTTGCTGTTGGGCCACGGTGTACTTGCCGTTCGGCCGCGGTGCTCAACTGCAGTTACAAACTCTGACACCGCGGCCGAATGGCAAATACACCGCGGTGCCAATGGACACTTGTTTTGTCCAGCGGGGTAGATGACTTTTAGAATTTATTCTTTGCATCACTAAATCCTTTGGCACACCCTACAGACCACATCCCTCCATTTACTGTCAACCATTAAATGATTCCTACCTACTAGTAAGTTGAGCTACAGTGTCATTGACACTCTACAGTGTCATTGACACTTTAATTTTTAGTTCTATTTAGTATACTGTTAGGGCCCTGCGAATCGGAAATTCGGCAACCGAATCGAATATCGAATCGAATCGGGTGTCCGATGTCGACATCGAATCCGAATCGAATCGGGACAAGCACTGGACGGCAAAAAAATCATAGCTGACTATCGGATATCATTCTAATTATTGTTCACTTGTTTGTCATAAAAGCTGAGAAATTTTCGAATAGGAAACAAAGACCCAAGACACTGGCAGAGTTCACAGTCAAACGTTTGGCGACTGACATCGTTCTCAATTTTATGTTAAAAACGAAAATCGAAGCTATATATCACCTAGTACGAAACGTGACGTGTGCGTCATCTAAGCAGTAAGCACAGACCTTGACACCGACTATAAAATGAATAATTACTACTGAATATACTAGTACACTATTCGACTACCCTACACACGTCATATAACAGTGTATATTAATTCGATAATCGCCATTGACTATGAATGTATTCCAAGGATTTCAGGCCTGATGTACGCTGTATCATAAACAATGGCAGGCATATCGATGAGCATGGCCCACCATATCAGTACCCTGATGTCTACTTGTAATAATGCATTCAGTTTGACAGAGGTAACTCTATGTAATAATCATGTGCGTTTTATCCTTGAATTTAATAAAAGATGGCATTACCTGGCTTGCTTGTCGGTCGGAATGTATTTATGCGATGGACCTTCAAAACATGCTATTATAGGTGGATCATGGATATAAACAGTGTGGGGTGATTAAAATGTATTAATGTGCACCTAGTATAGTCATGACACAAAACACACCTAATTGGAAAGTTAACACAAACTATATAAAATTATATACTACATCTATATAGACCTTTGAGGTCATGACTTTTGACCTGTATATAGTGATTGTAGTCACTTATATATTGCAATATTGTACCCCAACATTTCAACAACAAAAAACAAGTAATCGCCTAACTAGTCTAGATAAAACTCTAAATTACATCACACGCAGTGTCAATCCACAAGTTGCGTCCCTTTGCTGTGCTTCACACTTCGGAACGCATACCGGTAGGAGTGATTGGTTCGCTGGCAGAGCTTGACGCAGCGCCGACGAGACCTCCAGACGTGAAAACACGGTGCATTGCGGCAATTGCCCAATCAATTGAGTCGACCTCTATAAATCAACAGTTTAGTTGTGTGTCCCCATAAACTGAAACTAATGGGCCGATTCGAAAATATACGAATCGGAGAACCGATTCGGTATCGATTCCGAATCTGACCGCCGATGTCGACACCAAATCGAATCTTCGAAGCTTCGAAGGGCACTATATACTGTATATGTATATGTACATGTAAATAGTAACATTGGGGCAATTCCATGTGACTGACATAACATTCAAAGAACTTTTTCCAGATTCAATGTTAGCGGTATGTTGTGAGCTACAAATCTTCATGTAACTATAAAATCTTAGTTCTTACTGCTACATGTACATGTACCGGTATGTGTGCACTCAAATATTGTATTGTTCTGAATTTGGCATACATGTATGTTATGATTGTTATCGTGACTGACATTACACAAACCTATCGAAGATACATGGTACTACATGTAGTAACTTGATTTCAAATTTAATTTATAGATGTGAATATACATGTATATGCATTGCTGATTTGTCTTACATACCCTGCTGGACAAAACAAGTGTCCACTTAACCGCGGTGCGGTTAGCGTTGCCACCGCGGCTGAAATGCAACTACACCGCGGCTCCACCGGCTAACTACAGTTGGGTGTACTTGCCGTTCCGCCATGGTGTAGTTGCCGCGGTATACGTTAATTAAACTGAAAAAAGACGATACAAACCATAAATCTAACCATGGTGTACATGCCGTTCAGCTGCGGTGTAGTTGCCTTTCGGCTGCAGTGTACTTGCTGTTCGGCCGCGGTGTACTTGCCGTTCAGCCGCGGTGCTCAACTGCAGTTACAAACTCTGACACCGCGGCCGAACGGCAATTACACCGCGGTGCCAATGGACACTTGTTTTGGCCAATGGGGTACATGTACGTTACACTTATTAACTCTCTTCAAATTAGCATTTCAGTGTAAACATAAAAAATTTGTACATAACGGTTTAGTTAATCTGACTCAAGTACAATTATTTCTACTGTGGATGGATGCATATCATTGCAACTTGCAAGGGCGAAAACAACATCGCGTGATGTGGACACGCCCTGCATGGACTATTTTCGCTATGCAGAGCGCAATAATTCTGTTGACATTTTGTTTGTTTGGAAAATTTGTGCAAGACAATACCGTAGGATGTACATGTAATCATCACAATACAAGTACTTGTGTAATGGTGGTATTGTGGGTAAAATTCTCACGAAACGTGAGTGACATCAATTTCATGCCAAGTAATATACATGTACATGTAACCAAATGTATGAAAATTTGAATAACAAATCACACACTTAAGCATAAACCAAGTTCGATCTTTTATTCAATCTTAATGTAAACATGTACATTGTATTTCCACTGTGTTGTTCAATATTTCTGCAACTGGATAAAAAATGAAAAAATAAAAATTCCCTAGCCACCCCCGGGACACCCACTCCCTAAATAGTTTATTGCGCGAGATTTTAATAGAACAGTGCATAATGAAGATAACGATACTATTTGAATTTATCATAAGTGTCATTAATCAAGAAATGTGTCAACATACATGTACATGTAATCACATTTCTAGGGATAGGCAAAGTGCCAAAGTTTTTATTAACATTCATTTTCATATTATATAGTCACATGATCTAGTCACATAATCACATTTGAGTATTCTACAGAGTACAGACTACATGGAACAACACATTTCAGATTATTTGATATTATTTTTTATATTTGCTAGGTGATATATTGCTTTAACCAAATTGTTTATCAAAACATGTGGAAATACAACTGTTCATCCCAGTTTGAAGAATAATGCTAATAGCCTAATACCAAACATAACCATGATATACATGCATGAAACCTTCTTGGGTTTCATGCATGTATCAGGGACAAGGATGTGGCATATCAGAAACAGGGACTTGGCTAGATGGTCTCCGTTGGGGGGGGGGGGGTATCCACCTTGGGGAAATTCCAACTGCACCCCCCCCTTGAAATCTGAATCAGACCAAACACAAGTTTTCCATAATTTCATTTGCAGCCCCCCCCCTTGCACCTCGGTGTTCAGGCCTAATATCCTATATACATGTATTCATAAAGCATGGTTCTACCGGTATATTCCCGGTATGAGAACATTAAGATATTTTAACCAAAATTGCATAAATCCTAACATCTAGTGGTCTAACTCCAGACAAATGCACACGGCTACGGGCAAGAGACCAGGACAAGTCGGCTGACCATGGTTGTTCGGCTCAGTGTGAGAAAATTTTGAAAACTATACAAGAAAATCACAAATCCAAGCATCTAGACTTGCCTCAACTGAAGCTTTCCTAGTGTTGGAAATTTCAAATCTCATGCTCCCCCTCAGATTGGAAAATTCTCCAACCGATGACCATTTGAGTCCACAAGTTGGACCATATGTACACTGTAGTAAAATTGTTGATTATTTTCTTAAACTAATTGGCAATTTCGCATTGGCCACAGGGGAGGGTCAATGACACACCGGTCCGACCATGGTTCGGCCCGGTGTGGAAATTTTTTGAAATCTGAACAAGAAAATCGCAAAATCCTTAAGCATCTAACTAGCCTCAAGCCTTCCTATAGAGTTGGAAATTTCAAACCTGACACACCCACTTACCGCTATACTTAAAGTAATTGATCACCAATAACGTGGTGTCACCCTGTTAATACCGCGGTACTATACCGCAGTATCCTCCAATACCACGGTACTGATACTGCTTGTTAATGCGAACAAGTATGTGGGAGTAAATACCTCCCCTCACAGAGTTCCATGAAAATCACCGCGGTATTCCAAAAAATTAATGCGGTGCCCGCTAAAAGACCGCGGTATTCAAAAAAATTAATGCGGTGCCCGCTAAAAGACTGCGGTATCATTATCGCCCAATACCGTAACTCCACCGCCGTGACCATCTCGATACCGCTACCGTTTATTACCGGTATCACCGCGGTCATGACCGGGGTATCACCCCGTTTTTCTGGTCAATTACTTTGAGAATAGCGGTAGGTTGGAAAATTTCAAACTGATGGCAATTCCAATGACAATGTTAAGAAAACAATATTGTCATACATTTGGTTAAATTAACTAGCAGGTTTTGACTGGCGAAAGGGGAGGGACAGGGACCCGGACACAACCTTTCCAAGTGTTGGAAATTTCCAACCTATCACCCTCATAAGGTTGGAACATTTCCAACTGATGACCATATCAGTCCAAAATTTTGACAAAAAATTGGAAAATATGCAAATATTGGTCCAAAAACAATTACTTCCCCCCATTATATTGTTTGAAAATCAAACTACAAGAAAATTTTCAACATATTGTTGGTGTGAAATTTCCAACTAATGTTTTGGCAGGTATGAAATTTCCAACTGTTGAAAATTTTGACCAAAGTTGGGGGGTAAGACACCACCCCCTCCCCACCCCCACCCCTGTCATCACGTCTCTGCTCAGAAATCATAACTGAGGAAACATGTTATAGCGTGTAATGGCAGGCTGGTAGCCACTGCCTGAAGTAATAGGCTTCGTAATAATTGGGAATAACATATGGATGGATAGCCCAATCTCGCTTCTTTTTTGCTCACGATATCAGTGACGATAAAATCTTTGTTTTGTGATTAACATTACAAGCTGATCCACATTGACTTGGAAAACAATTTGAAATTGTTCAAGCTGGCCCGGCTGGCCTTCAATTTATATGTTAAGATTTTATGTTTTACATTGTCAAAAGTCTATTTTATTCCATTATTTATTACCGGTATATCTTTATTTCCATGTCACATATGATCAAGTGTGCTTTCATATTATTTCTTATTTTCAGCTGAGTTCTGCATAGTTATTCTTATTTTGTTGTATCAGTAGATGGAATCCTGATTAAATTTTATTTTTCCAATAGCGCAGTTTCTTGTTCTATCAAGTTGAATTTGGGTTATTGTTGGCATTGTGCCACTGATCCAACTTCTGATAACCTATATATACATGTATATAGTATAGCATTTCTAGTAACTATACATTGTATATGACCTGTTTCTGTTCAAAACACATCAAAATAAGACTCAATACCAGAAATGGAAAATAAATTTGGTACATGGAAAAAAATGCTTTTCGGACCCGAGAGACACCCACCCACCCTATCATACCAACCTGGAATGTTTTTCGAACACCCCCCCCCCCACCCTAATTTGTTCACAACGTTAGCGGAAACATACTATCTGATATCCTGATATCTACATGTACATTGTAGGTTACATAGAGAATAATCACTCGATTGAACTGGTTACGTGAAATAATTCATGAGAGGCAACACAGTTGTTGAACATTATGGACCCACGTATGTGTGTTACTGGTCGTGTGTTACTGGTCGATAGTTTGACACTCCTGCGATCCGGTAAACTTTTGACACTTCGGGTATTTTACTGATTGTGCGATCATTACCCGTACTTATGGTAGAATCTGTTGTTTACACACTTTTTCTGCCACGGTTTGTACTGGGGCTAATATTTATTTATAATGGCCAACAACAAGTTAGAGGCAGGGATGTTGTACAAGCATGATGGTCTTGATTGAATCGTTCATGTCATCAGTTAAATCAAGTGATCTATTCTGTTTAGGCCAAAGAAAAAAATTGTATGTTTCCGGTAACGGCGCGAAAAAATTAGGGTAGGTACAGGGGGGTGAAAAAAATAATTTCGGCACGTATGCCGGAGTGGGTGGGTGGTCAAAGCCACCAACAAGCAATTTTTTCTGCAACTAAAACAAAAATTTCCTGCTTGGTTTTTAGTGTTTTGGCAATGAGTTGGGCTTCAAAAGCACTTTGAATGCGAGAAATAATGTAATTCTAACTGGTAACCCCGGTAGGTACGGTAACCCTGTAGGTAGGGAATTTTTTTTTATAATTTTATTTGGATATTTTTTATCCAGCTGCAGAAATATTGAACTACCTCGACCGAAGTAACATAAAATGCCAACCCGTGTTGTGGGGAAAGTATTACTTGATCAACACAGTGGAAATATACATTAAGATTGATAAAAAAAATCAAATTTCATGTTTAGGTATGTTTTTTATTATTCACAATTTCACATACTGCTATTCTCAAAGTAATTGACCAGAAAAACGGGGTGATACCCCGGTCATGACCGCGGTGATACCTGTAATAAACGGTAGCGGTATCGAGACGGTCACAGCGGTGGAGTTACGGTATTGGGCGGTAAGGATACCGCGGTCTGATAGCGGGCACCGCGATAAATGTTTTGAATACCGCAGTGATTTTCATGGAACTCTTTGAAGGGATGCATTTAGTGAACGTTCAGACGACAACGATTCAATCGTAAGTGGAAAGATTTCCGTCGAGGCCGGAAGTAACCGAGACGAGAAAAAAAATTCCACTCAAGAGATAGTTTTTGATGACTCAGACACATAAAGAAATCACTATTGGCAAAAGCATATTATACACATGGACAAATCACTATTGGCAAAAAAACATCATCGTCAATAATAAGTAAATAAAATAACCACTATAAATGAAGATTTCTTCAGTGTCCTTTGTTTTTTTCCGCGCAAATTGTCCTTTAAAATCACCGCGGTATCGCGAACCGTGACCAAATGCATCGTGGGGTCACCGCGGTATGCGCGGTGTTGAAGCGTTAATAAGCGGCATCAGTACCACGGTATTGGGAATACCGCGGTATCATACTGCGGTATTAACGGGGTGACACCGCGTTATAGATGGTCAATTACTTTAAGTATAGCGGTACATGTACATGACATACATGTAGCACATTTTCATAAATTTGGCTATAAACTTGGTAGGAAATTGATGTCACTAACTTTTTATAAGAATTTTACCAATAATACCGCCATTATACCGTACTTGTATTGTGACGACTACATCCCATTGTCTGGGGGTAGCCAGTACGACCACCGAGCATGCCTGGTTTTTGGAGACAGTAGCTACATTTTATACCCCTGACATATGTGGTGATAACCTCTATACATGTATATATATAGATACACACCACCATGTCTGTTGATAGTGTTCCATAAGTCCCAAACAAGACATAAAGCAGGCAGGAGATACATGTAGTCCCAGATACACTCAGGAAATTAAAATTGCAAAATATATGCCCATCAATCCACAACCCATCACACACCTGGGGCCTTTGAGACAGCTGTCAATTCATGGTAACTTTTCACAGGGATATGTTAGAAACCATGTGTTTTGCACACTAAAGGTCATCAATATTTATGAGCATTAGTGGTAAATTTTAGAAAATTTTGACTTTTTCTCAAAATATCAATAAAAAGTTTAGGGTCGGCGGGTTATTTTTAGGGTCGGTCGATGTACGGAAACATAGTTTCTTTTTACTTTGGCCTTATTACTGTATACAACCGTTAGTAAGCCCATCCTCGAGGATAAACCCAGTCTCCTCATACCGGTAGATAAGCCCAGTTTAGCCCACCCCCATTGTTGAGCATTTGGAAGGTGAATACAATCATGTCTTTCTATCCTGTAGAATACAGGTACCCTGTAGGAGAAGATACATGTACTCAAGCACATCTGTGCTTTTTTTTTATCCCAAATGTATAGAAGCTGAACTGTATTGTCACTGTTTCTGGCCATTATCATGTGATTTTATCTTGTTTAATATTGATATAAATAAAACACATTATTATCTTTTTCAGTACCAAAATATGGTAATGATATAAAACATGATGGTATGTCAGAACCTGAAGGCTAACTCAATGTTTGCAAAGGGGAGGGGGCCTTGTGAGTAAGCCCAGTACCTACTTTATGAGTAAATACATGTACATGCACAAGCTCCCCCCCAGGCTTACTGATTGGTGTACATGTATACAGTATGTATAGTACATGTATACAGTATGTATAGTTGTACATGTACCCGTACCAAGGATTAGGGGTATATATAGTGATACATGTACATGTACCTCAGTCTGTCTTTCCTTTCGGTGTGTCATTCTGTCTATCCATAACTAACATTTCACAACACAGCTCAAAACTGGGAATTCCAATTTCGGTTTTATTCACACTTTTCCCCAAAGTTATGGCCCTTTACTGGACTTTGTGTAGCGTCCATAACAAACATGCTCTATATCCATGTAACTGGATTCGCATCGCAATTTGTGATGCGTTTTCCAATTTCTGCAAAGCAATTTACAATGAAAAAAGATGTATTGGTAGGGAATGCTATACAAAATCTACTCTGACCTCTGGCTGTGGATGTCTTTATTATTGGATTTTGTTGTCTTATGTCGCAGTGATATCACAGGTTGGGGGAAATGTTTTGTCCATTAATTATACCCCCTGCAACGCGGTTGTGGAGAAGGGGGTTTATACTCCAATCAGCTGGTCTGTGGACATAAATTTGTCTGGAGTTTTTCTCAGCTGTTTTCTGATCATTTTCCGTGGAAGTTGGCACAGACATCAACAACATGGGGACGTGCGATTATGACATCTGTCAGACTTTTTATGGTGGCGTTACATCCCCATTTTTCGACTTAGAAAATCTTTGCAAAATGTATAATTTTGTCCGAGCTTTTATTCCTACATTTTTAGCTCAACTTTACTTTGTAAAGTTTGAGCTATTTGCCATGGCTTGGTATCCGTCATCCGTGTGTGTGTCCGTGACTCGTCAACAATTTCCTTTAGCACTGGCTACAGGTCGTACCTTTGGTCGGATCATTATGAAATTTGTCATGCCTGTTGACATGTAGATGGGAACGAGTCATTTTGGGGTCATTTGGAAAAAAAACATGGCCGCAAGCGGCCATCTTGAATTTAAAATTTCAATCCATTAGCACAGGCTACAAGTCGTACTGTTCGTCTGATCATCATGAAATTTGTCATCGATGTTGTAACTGGAGATGGGAACGAGTCATTTTGGGGTCGTTCGGCCAAAACATATGGCCGCCAGCAGCCATCTTGGATTTTACTCTTTGCATGACTAAATCCTTCTGCATGGGCTACAGGTCGTAGCTTTGGTCGGATCTTCATGAAATTTGTCATCGATGTTAATATTGACATGTAGATGGGAACAAGCCATTTTGGGGTTATTGGGCCAAAAAACATGGCCGCCAGCGGCCATCTTGAATTAAAAATTTCAATCCATTAGCACGGGCTACAGGTAGTACTGTTTGTCTGATCATCATGAAAATTATCATTGATGTTAATATTGACATGTAGATGGGAACGAGTCATTTTGGGGTTGATTGGCCAAAAAACATGGCCACCAGCAGCCATCTTGGATTTTACTCTGCATGACTAAATCCTTTGGCATGGGCTACAGGTCGTAGTACCTTTGGTTGGATCATTATGAGATTTGTCATGGCTGTTGACATTGACATCTAGATGAGAACGAGTAATTTTTGTGTCATTCGGCAAAAAAACATGGCCACCAGCGGCCATCTTGAATTTCAAATTTCAATCCATTAGCACGGACTACAGGTCGTACTGTTCGTCTGATCATCATGAAATTTGTCATCGATGTTAACAATGACTTGTAGATGGGAACGAGTCATTTTGGGGTCATTGGGCCAAAAAACATGGCCGGCAGCAGCCATCTTGGATTTTACTCTTTGCATGAATAAATCCTTGGGCACGGGCTACAGGTCCTACCTTTGGTCGGATCATTATGAAATATGTCACAGCTGTTGACATTAATAAGTAGATGGGAACGAGTCATTTTGGGGCCATTCGGCAAAAAAACATGGCCGCCAGTGGCCATCTTGGATTTAAAAATTTAATCCATTGGCACGGGCTACAGGTCATACTGTTCTTCTGATCATCATGAAATTTGTCGTGGGTGTTAATATTGACATGTAGATGGGAACGAGTCATTTTGGGGTCTTTCGGCCAAAAAACATGTCCGCCAGTAGCCAACTTGGATTTTACTCTTTGCATGACTAAATACTTTGGCACGGGCTACAGGTCGTAGCTTTGGTCGGATCATCATGAAATTAGTCATGGATGTTAACAATGACATGTAGATGGGAACAAGTCATTTTGGGGTCATTCAGCCAAAAAACATGGCCGCCAGCAGCCATCTTGGAATTTACTCTTTACATGACTAAATTATTTGACACAGGCTACAGGTCATATGATCTTTTGTCGGATCATCATGAAATTTGTGATGGTTGTTAATGACATGTAGATGGGAATTTAAGTCATTTTGTGGTCATTCGGTAAAAAAAACATGGCTGCCAGCGGCCATCTTGGATTTCACTCTTTGCATAACTAGGCCTTTCAACTTTCCACATTCCTAATCACTCCATTGACATTATGACATAACACATGAAATTATTCCCTTTCCAAGTTGAGCTTCAGTGTCATTGTCACTTTTATTATATTTAGCCGTAGCATAGTATGATAAAGATAGTGACCACTCGTCGTCTGTCTGTGTGTCCATGGACATTTATGCATGGTGCGATAACTCAAACATTTTCTATCTGATCGGAATTTTACATATGAATGTCTGAGCCCAAAAGACAGATCAAGTTCGAATATGGGTTTGATGCGACTATTTTTAACTGAGTTATGGCCCTTTTTCTAAAAAATATTCACTCTATATTAAAAAACAAAACAAAATTTCTTAGATTGAATTCCTTGCTCAATTTATCAACAAAAAAACCCACAAAAATAATCAATAAATAAATAAATAAAAAAAATAAATATTTTGTTTAATATTAAATTAAACAAATTTTTTTTCTTCCAAAGTTACCAAAATTTTAAAAACTAACACCATTATAACTCTGCCAAGGGTACCCGAGTCTGATGTTATTATACAAAAAATGTAAATGTTATTTGTTTAATAGTGATACCAGTCTTCAGCATAAACTATGCCTGTGATTTGTTGACCGCTTTGGTGTATAAATAATTCATACCATATTACCAATGGGTCAGCAGTGAGGTATCTTATCTTGATGGCGGTTGTTGGTAGAATATGATACATTGTAAACTTAAATTGGAATCTCTTGACCAAGTATTCCATGGTCACCTTTTCACATTTAACTCAAGGCTGGGGTGGGTGCAGCGCATTACAGATCCTGTTCCAGTGCATTCTCTTACATAAGGTACATGTAAATGTGAGTGACCCATAAATTCCTATAAGTTGTGTTATGTACATGTATGGTCTATAATACCGGTAGTACATAACAGTATACCTCTATAAATCAACATCAACACTCTCATTTATGTTTCCGATCATAGTAATTTACTATCGCCAAGGAATAGGTTAACATCTGCCGATCATGATCGGCCTCTCATTTGCTTACAATAGGTTTTATGATTAGGGTTAGGGTTTTTGTACCTGCAATGGGAATCTGTTATTTTATTATTTTAACTAAATGTTTACCAGTTTCATATTTGCCAAGTTACAACCATTCTTTGACTTGGAAATTTGTGATTGAGGATTCGGAGGGTTCGGAGTGGTTATATAGTGGAGACCTTTGTTTGACCCCGTCCTTCACAGTGCAAGTTTTGTCTGCACTCTTTTCGGAGTTATGGCCCTTTGCCAGAGTTATGACCTTGTGTTAGACTGAGAGAAGTGCCCCATTATTACTTTATTTTCGCTCTAATGTAGGCAACATTGAGCGTTCCCTGTCTTATATTCCACTATAGTACAAGAAATATCAATCATGCCGCCATTTATACTGAACAATTGACAGAAATATTTTGATACATGTGTAGCATGCCTTTAAATCCGACAAGAGTACATGTACATGTAAATCATTATTCATGATTTTCATTAACTCATTTTCAACATTTCTGACATGCTGTAGAAATTCTAAAGCATTTGCCTAAAGTGATATCTTATCAGTTGTATGTATTTCAATTACTGCTACTGCAAATGAGAATTATGAATATTGAATTGCAATTTGATTTCATTCCTGGCGGGTAGTTTACCTTTTATTGTGAAAATATGACAGAATATATAACAACACTAGTCACTATAGTCTACACACTGCAAGGTGAGTGAAATTATGAATTATTGACAAATTTGAAAATCATGTATTTCTATCAACTGGCGACTGAAATACCGGTATGAGTTTGTGCTATAAAATTAGTACACAAGCACTTGAACATGAAATCGTGGTGGGACTGGTTGAATTGACCTGCGATATGATGGATCACATCCATCCTCAAGCTACTTTTGCCATTTAACCCTTTCATACTGGTGCAGCATTAAAGATAATGTGCCTGTGCACACTCGGTATACATGTATAAATAATATGCATGTCTTCTCATGGTGAGCCTCGCATATAAAAGTTCACTGGTTTACAATGTTAAGGCAAATGTTGTTAGGCCAATGTCTTTTCTTATATACGCGAGGGCTCCCAATGGGAGACTCCCATATATATAAGTGTGCATTGGACCAAGTTTTTCGCAAAATTTCATTGAGCTCTAGTCAATGATAAGGTTAATGGCATTTTTCTGATGTGCAGGGGTAGACATGCTTGAGACCCCCGTCACAGTTTAATTCACACCAGTTTCTCAGGGTCTGTTATTTTTACGGAGTTCGAACTCATAGTCCTGATAGATGTACATGTTCTTGTAGATGGTGATTTATGAGCTGAGTTTAGAACCACATAATTGGTGGGAGGGGGTTCTGGTTCTGACCCCCCCCTAACTTTGGTATTCAGTGGAAAAATCTGTTGTAAGTAGACCAACAAATGGCCACATTTAGAATATTTCTAACTTTATGAACTTGAAGGGTACCAGTTACAAAATGATTCAATCATGTGAGATTGAAGCCACATGAACATCCATGTTGGTCGGTTGATAAAGGTTTATCGTCATTTCAGCCGCTATGCCATGTCACAACATTAGTTTTACTGGTTGAATGACCACATGAATAGTTAATCGCCCCACCCCACCAAACGGGCACCCATGTTGTTCAGCTTTGGTTCGTTAATTAAGCTAGCTTATGTTCATATTAAAATCATGACGATATGTATACATTCGGTATTGTGGGTAATGAGAGACCAAATGTTTCTCATCTGCCGTCAATTGCACTGGGAATTGTTGAGAGCATGTGTCAGAGGTGAAATATTGTTTGGAGTGTGGTATATGAGACTTTGATTAATGCGTTTGTTGATAGTTGGCGAGTTCCGTGACCAATGTTATTGAAGATAATCGGCGGTCAGTTGTCTAACTCTTGGGGTTGGCACGTGTCATATCTGCCGTTAATTGCTCAGGGGAATTGTTGAGAGCATGGGGTCAGAGGTGAAATATTGTTTGGAGTGTGGTATATGAGACTTTAATTAATGCATTTGTTGATAGGTGGGGAGATCCGTGACCAATGTTATTGAAGATAATCGGCGGTCAGTTGTCTAACTCTTGGGGTTGGCACGTGTCATAATGGCGTTATTATATGCAGCTGACGTGGTATGCATGCAGTAACGATATTAGAATTAGTCTGTGGGTTTGTGCCCCTTATAGGAAAAAATAATGGTATTATTGGGAAAATGATCAATATAGATTAAGTGGTGGGTTATGGGATGGACGCGTGAGTTTTCATTATTTTCATAGGTCGTAGTGTGGATGATTCTTCATCGACATCTCGCGGGTGTTTTTTGGGAAATGTCAAATCTTCTTGTGTGATTTGTAT